>MU224061.1:3468045-3563102 GCA_018584345.1 Thuja plicata
GGCATTCAAAGAAGTCTATTTCATATACAGAAGATCTACCTTTTGCATAGGTGATCCTAGGATGTTAACAATGTTCCTAAGTCTTCAATAAGGAAACAGAGAGAATTGCAGAGTTGAAATAAGTTTTTGAAGAATAAAGGATTATTAAAGGATATGACAGAACTGATTTAAGACACCTCTTGTACATAATTTTACATTCACTAAAGACTTTGATCTCTATTATTTTAAGGCATATCTCTGTTCTCTAAGACAAAATGAAACCAATGCAACAAACGGGAGGTCAAATGATTAAGAAATGGCGGAGATATGTCCAGGCAGGATTTCAGAAATCATCTTCTCCGTGGCGGAATTCTACCTAAGAAGGTAATTTTCCGCAAAGGCAGAAAAGAAGAACTTTGCCTTGTGCAGGTTTCACCCTCCTTTGGCAATTTTCTGAAAAGGAGAATTTTATACTGCGCGGGTTTCGCCCCTCTCGGGTGATTTTCCACAAGCTTGGTCATAATAAGGTGGGCCCGATTTATTAAAAAAAGAATATCATGTTGTTGTTTAAGAGATCAAATAAAGCATGTGCTTTAAGTTAAGTAGCTTGCGCACTTAAGAATGACATGCGAAAAGACAGGTAAAGGAGAATTTCACACTTTGCGGGCTTCGCCCTCCTTTGGTGATTTTTCACAAAGAAGGATTCTCACTCTTTGCGGGTTTCGCCCTCCTTTGGTGATTTTCTGCAAAGAAGGATTCTCACTCTTTGCGGGTTTCACCCTCCTTTGGTGATTTTCTGCAAAGAAGGATTTTCACATCCTACAGGTTTCGCACCTCCCTCTACATTTTCCGCTGGAGAAACACTTATCCAATTTTCCACCGGAGAAGCTCATTTTCCATTTTTTCGCCAACTGATATATCCATGGTTTTCATTCAAAGAGTAAGTGATGGTTTGACTCTGTGGTCCAATGGATTCAGCTCGATAATGCTGGCTGGAGATGAAGAGTTTCAGATTCTTTAGTGACTGTTCGAGTTCTCAGATTCGAAAGGTCTTTTTCTTTGCATTCTGTCTCTTCGTATTCGAAGAAGGGGGAAGGCCATTGGCTCTTATCAGCCTGATGTATTGTAGAGTTTATAAATTCTATAAAGATTTCAGTATACAAGGTTGGCAAACTTGTTAATGAAGCAGAAGTGATTCTATTTACAGAAGCTTTGTCTCTTGTTTGTTGCGCCGTTTTAGTGAATCATTTGCATTTTGAATAGATAGAACAATTGTGTGTGAAGCTACAATTTTCTACTGGATTCTATTTCATGTTAGTGGTTGCAGCGAGGGTGATTCCATTTACTTTTCATGTATAATTATTCTACTATTCATTCAGTAGTTTAGATGCATCTAAATAGAAAGTACAGTCGTATGTGGAACTGTAATTCCTACTTGAATTCCATTTCATGTTAGTAGTTGCAACATAAGAAATTCCATTTCCTGTCAGTATATGATTCTGCTTCTGTTCTCATTAGTAGAATATGCATTCTTAGAATAGATAGGTTTAGTTAGAAGGTAGTCTTCCTGATGATCTATAATCAACATTCTATTGAAGGTTGTAGATTATCTTCACATTATCCTTGCCTGAATTGTTTGTGTCTACAAGAAATTTGGTTAAATCACAAAAGGAATAAACCTGATGATCGATAAAAAGACACATTAATTGCATAAAAAACACAATTAGGGAGCTGTACCTATCAATTTAGAGGGCAGTGATAGATAGCATACACTGACCCATTTGTTGGTGACATCCTTTTGTTCTCTCACCTTGGGTGCTAAAAGAGTCAGAGATTAAAAATTCAACAGGAGGACAAACTGTTAACCAACACATTGCTTATGCTTTTTGTAGAGTTTTGGGTATAGATGGAGGAGCTGAGAAGATAAATTCTAGAATTTTAATGATGGTGTTAGATTTGCAAGATGTGCATTCTAGTACTAGTTATGACTATATATAGTATATCATTGATAAAATGCATGAGGAGTTTGTAGCTGTGCAGAAGAAGGGTAAAGATCCTAAGGAAAAGGATCCTAGATTTTTACATTATTCTATCTTAATGCATTTATTATTGCATTTAAATTATGGTATTATGAATGTAAATAACTCAAACCCTTAGAGGATTTTTCAAGACCGGCATAATCCTATTCAATTTTGGATTAGCATATGGAATTATACCTCCAAGGATTGTGATTTTAGTGGATTTGAGAACTAGATTGTATATCCCTTGATTCAGAGTATGGGTATTAGCAAGACTAGACTCCCAATCAAGGTGTAGCAGTTGTTGAGACCCTATGAGTATGTTGATAAATGGGAGGGTGACGACAATTGGGGAGACTTCTTTTTAGAAGAGAATTTTACTATGATTAGGGTATATGGATTCACACATCCTCCTCATGTCCTACCATATCATGTGCCATCAAGAGTTGCAGCTATGGAGTTCATTTGGCAACTATTATTGACAGATAATGAGCAGTTTGCACCACATAGGAAGGGGACATTAACCCCTAGGCAATTCAAAAAAATTTAGTTTATAATTGGCAAAGGTGATATTGATTTAGTGAGCACATGGTTGGAAAGCTACAAAATGGGAGTAGCATTATATAGATACATTAATCCAGAAGGATTTATTGCAGCAGCTAAGAAACTTTTAACTCTTACCATACCAAACACATATGTACATGGTCTTTGTGTGGAGGATGCTACTAGAAATATCCTTGATGAAGATGAAGTGAGAACTAGGAGAGAGAGAATTCAGGAGTCACTGAATTTAGAGAAGAAATAAAAAAGAAATGGATTATCATTTGGAGGTTTTTACTTAGACCTGCCATATTTTGATAAAATCAACGCCATGATTGATAACTTTTACACACTCTGTGAGCAATTAGACAGAGTTTTAGATGTGAAGAAAGAGGGAAAAGAGTCTAAATATTAAGAATCTGAGTATGAGAGTGAGAGTGATGGAGAATATTCCCATCCACCTCAAATAGATCAACCCCAACAGATTTTTGTAGAAGCAACTCAGATAAAGTGACAATAGGGGAATATCATAGACTTGACACAGGTTTTTCAATCGGATGATATAGAGGAGCCTACCACCAAGAAGCAAAAGGTTGACCCTGGTCAAACCTCTTATACAAGAAAGGAGAAAAAGGGAGATAGGATAAGTGCTCTTATTCCTGGCAGCAAATTGTATGATCACAATTTGAGAAAAGAAATTAGAAAAGGAAAGAGACAACAACAAGAAGTAGAGGAGAACATAGAATTGGCTCTTAGGGCATGTATTGATGAAAGGCTACTTCACCAACAACAGTTTTTGAGTGATGAAAACTTTATAAAAATTGATGAATTTAAAGATTTCTTAAGGTGGCACAAGAAGGAGCAAATTAGTGAAAAGCTAAAATCAGATGGTGAAGAGGCAGTGAAAAATGAGGCTCTTCTAGCTCTGCAAACCTATGATCTTGACAGTGAAGATGTTTCTCCTGATGAGGCTAGAAAAATGGTTTTGAACAGTGGAATTTTGCTTGCTAAGGGATGGGATTTAGCCTCAACATTCATAATAGATAAAATTAGGAAACAACCAAATCTTAAGATGGAAAGTGAGATCCAGATGGGTGACATGATCAAAGGGTCTGGATACAATCCAAAATCACAAGCATTTGCCATGTAGAATTTATGTCCAAAAGACCAGAAGCCTCAATGTGTAAATATTCAAGAGAGCATGGTTGGAAATAAAATAGTGTGGATAGTACAGAATACTAGAGATCTTGAGATTTCCTAGATCATGAGACATTGGGCACACTTAAATAAGGATAAGACAAAGAAGTTGTGTGAAAAGTGTGGTATTTCAATTGAGGAGGCTAGTGCCTTAGCAAAGGATAGGGAATTATGTCATATTAAAATACATCAACAAGATCAGGAAATTACTGAGTTGACAAGGAAATTACAAGAGAAACCCAAAGTGGTTTATGTGCCCTCAGTGCAGCCTTTGCAGATAGAGGAGAAAGGTGAAGCAAAGGAAGTGGTTGCAATAGAGGATGTGGCCAAAAAGAATAATGAGGTGGCCTTAAATGCATTAAGGAGCATTCTTCAACATAGGATTGATATAATAAAAGATAAAACAGATATCATCCTGAATGCTTATAACAAATTACCCATTTTACATGCTGAAGTAATAGGGTATATTTCTATTTTGAACCCTTATTTTGTCACATGGTCTCCTAGGGTACAATTGTTTGAGAAACTTGCCTCTTTGCAACAACATAGGCCAGATTTACCAGAGATTGTGACAGAGGTAGAAGATGAAATAAAAAGGGTAAATGTATCTTTATCTTTCTTTAAGGGGAATCTAAATCAGATAGAGGCTAAGATAAGCCTATTTTCACCAGATTTCAATAGGTTTGTTCCTCCTTTAAAAGGAGAAGATAATCAGGTCAAGGCCTTGGAGGCCTAGAGGAATGAGTTTGATAGAAGAATGCCTAGTAATGAGGCATTCATTAAAGAATATGACTTAGATTTAGATGGTTTTAATAAGATTTTGGATGAAGCATTCAAGACAGAGACTGACATAAACAAATTTTTAGTGGATGTCAAAGGCATCACTAATGTCAGATGGGAAAGGCAAAAGGGACAACTACAGAGTATTCAAAGTTTTAAATGGCCTACAGAGGATGAGGTGACAGCTTGGGACTTAATGACACAACCAAAGAAGAAGAAGCCTATGGCAATAGAGGAGGAGATCCTAGATGAGGAGTAGATAGGAACACTTGGCGCCTGACCATTGAGAACATAGAGGTTAGTAATTATCAAAGACAAGTGTAGGTTATCCTGAAAAGGTGGTCACTTGATCTCAGTATAAATATTAGATGCTATCCTAAACATTATCAGACAAAGTTGCCAGAATCTAGATGAAGACAAAGAAGATCATATTTCATCCATGTTCTTGTCTTCCCACCGCTTAACATTCTCATTTCTTGTCTTTTCTGTACTTTTAGGGTTAGGTTCCTTAAACCATCCAAAGCTTGTTGCATCCTAACTTTAAAGGATTCCAAGATGGTTAAGGACCTATAAATAGATCAAAATTGTAATAATTTTAAGAGATGAAATATATTGGCAAACCAAACTTTCTAAATTTTAGTCTGTGTCTTTGAGCTTTTTGAGATTTTTATGTACTAAAGTAGAAATATATGAATAAAATAAAGTGCAACTTTACTCTATATTATTGTTGTCTATTTACTTATTGTGTCTGCTCTTTTATGTTTAATCTATAAAGCATTTTAAGCATATTGGTTACAAGGTAGCTATCTAATTGCTTGCAAGTTTCTTTCAAGGGAAGAACTTAGTTTTGTAAGTAGTTTCAGGGAGCATAACAATATATAAGGATTCGATACAGTGTTATAGAAATGATAGGATAGTTTGCAAGGCATCTTATCTGAGTTTTATGTAGGTTGCAAGACATCTTATGGTATTCTATTTTATATATCTCTGTGGATTTTTATTTATTGATTCTATAAGCCCAAGGATAGACACTGGTCTAGGAACTTGTTTGGTAATCCATCATCATCCAAATATTCAATACTATTCAAATTAAATTACTTTCATAATATATGTGTAAAATCAATTCTACTCATAGTGATTACAGTTGAAATTTGTTGATTTCTTAAAGAGTAAATCATTAGGTTGTCCCTCCTAAAGTAAAAGGAAGAAGGATGAAAGTCTTTGTCTCATTAGTTTATGTTATTAAGACCATAGCCTGGCTTGTAGTACTCTATTTCAAACTAATTATTGCAATCTCCAAGGTACTTTATAAGTTTTTATAGTGAGGTTTGAAATAAGTAACCAGTGAATGAACTAGTCCACCAAATACATAGGCTGAAAAATCAGTAATCTTTTAATTGGTAATACCTGCCTTAGTCTATGGAACTCAAAAATGAAGAAGGTGATAATAGGTATCCCTAGTGTTATCAAATACCTTAGAAATTAGCCTTTCTCTAGTCAAAAGGGAGTTTACATTCAAGTATAATCAGTATACTATCATTTTAAGGTTGTGGTGCAAGAAAAAAGAGCTAACAAGGCCACTATTAAATAACAATTATTTTTATCCTAACAATACTTGTTTGATAAAAACAACCATTTTCTAATTCTGGGTCAGGATGAACAACTGTCCAAAACTACCCATAACTAATGCTATTATTTCTGGCTAAGGAAGAATACCTATCCAAGATACCCATAGTTAACACTCCCTCTTAGCGAGGAAGTTGTTCTGCACGACACCCATCTTATATCTAAAGAAGATGAATTTTTCCTTCCCCAATGCCTTTGTTAGAATGTCTCCTACCTACTCCTCTATAGGTATGTACCATAGCTGAAAAATTCCCCTCTGCACACAATCTTTGATGAAGTGATACCTGATATCTATATGTTTAGACCTATCATGAAACACCAGATTCTCAGACAACTTGATGCAACTCTGATTATCACAATGTATCACTATAGTCTACACCGTCTGACCAAAAAAAACCACTAGCAACTTTCGAATCCATATAGCTTCACATGTTGCCATGCTAGGTGCTATGTATACTACTTTTGATGAACTCAAGGCCACAGACTTTTTCTTCCTGCTGAACCAAGAAACAACTCCTGATCCAAATTTGAAACAACATCCTGAAGTACTCCTTTTGTCTATTGTACTACCTTCCCAATCTGCGTCAGTATAACCTATCAACTTGATACCTTCACCTCAAACATATCTAATGTCATAATCAACTGTACCATGAATATAATGCAACACATGCTTACCTGCCATCCAATTTCACTCTCTTTGGCTCCACCATGAAATGACTAAGAGAGTTTATTGCAAAGGCTATATCTAGCCTGGTATTGACCAAATGCATGAGCAAACCAATCAGCTGCCTGTATAAGGTGGAAAAAACATCCTTTTCCTTGGATGCATCTACCTTCCTCCAATTAAAGATCATGGGTGTAGACATGGCTTTGCAATCTTCCATCTTGAATCTCTTCATGATTTCATTGCAATATTTCCCTAGACCAAGGATAATATATCTATCATTCTGCCTTACCTCCATGCCTTGAAAGTAGTACATAATTCCCAAATCCTTCATCTTGAACTCTGTGGAAAGATCCCTCTTGCATTTCTCTATGAGCCCTAGTGAACCTCTTAGAAAAACTTCATCCACATATAGAAAAAGAATGAGAATATCACCTCCAACCTACAAGTAGCAAAGATTAGCATATGCCTCACTCTTCACAAAGCCCATCCCCTGTAAGTAAGTGTATAGTCAGAAAATGGAAGAACTTCCATTGTAGACATGTTTATCCTTCTGAGTAAGTGGTTTGGGGTCATGAAAAGCACCTTGAATGGGTTCCTGATCTTGACATGGCTTCTTCCCTGTTCTGTCCCTCTTTCCACTCCTGATTAGCCTAATTTCTACATTCTGAACTACAGACTGGTGATTCTGGACTTTAGGGTCAGGGTCGACCTTTCAAGTCTATGTTGACCTCAACCCTAACCTAGGTTAGGGTCAACCTTGACCCTGACCTAGGTCAAGTTCAACCTTGACCTTGACCCAGGGTTCAGATCTCGGGGTCTTACAATTTTTGGAGGTCGGCCTTTGCAAACAATTTTTCCCACTTCCAGGTTGGTTGTTTCAGGTTCTGAAGTGTTGATTCCTAAATTATATTTAATATAGGTCCTCTCCTAGGGGTAAATGCTTTAATGGGAATTTAATCCTCCTATGTAGGCCTCCTTTGAAGATTGTTCCCTAATTTCATATAAAAGGGAAGCCTTCTCTCTCATTTTCTCTAAGAGCCATCATCAAGCAAATGAAGTCTTGTAATCAAGCATTCTCAAGCTATCTTAAAGTGTGATTCAAGAAAAAAAAAAAGAAAGATTTCAAGCAAGCATTCATCCATTAAAGTATCCATTTCATGAAGGAGATCCATTGGAGACCATTGAAGGATTGAAGCTACATGGTGCCCTTTTGGTGATCTCTCCATCCACCTTCTTCTGAGCCTATTCCAAATTCAAGAACCCATTCAAGATTTGGTGTTATAAATATATAAGAAAGAGATTGAAGACATCCTACCTTGTTACATTCTATGTTTGAAGCATACTTGTGGATTGAAGGATTTGAATCCACCACAAGGACTTTTTCAAGCAAGGTGAATTTATGCATTTACTTTGTCCATTTTTGCAATTTCAATTACATATATTTGAGGTTAATTCTAAAACTGGGGTTTGACCAAGGAAAACCGCTCCCTGAAAAAAAATAATCCCCTTTTTCTTGTAGGTACAGGTACAAAATAGTTGATTTGAGACCAGATCTGGATACCCTTTCCGGCTTTCTTTCGAACAGTGCGAACAAAATTTCTGTCTGACCTATGTAGGTCAGGGTTGATATTATTGGGTCAGGGTTGACATTTGTGGGTCAAGGTCGACCTTTTTCATAAGAAAACATTGGAATGGAAAAATATTTTTGGGTTTTGTTTGTCTCTGTGTTTTGGTTCGAGATCAACTATCAGTTTTTCCAGAAATAGTCTGCAAACCTCAGAAAATAACATTCTTTGATCTGTGATAATTCAAGGTTAGTGCATTTATCCTACCTCTTCAATTACTATCATACATCATTTCTATACATATAATTAATAGAATTTAAGGTATCTCTCTTGGTATTCTCCTTTCCAAATAGTTGATTCATTTGTGCATTAGCCCTTCTCTTGGGTTGATCAACTTGGATCTTCTATTTGTGCATCTAGGAATAAAAGAGGAACATCTTATCTTCTCCCTAATCACAATTACAATATACAATCAATTCAATTCAAGTAAATATGAAATAGGGTTAAGGAAATTAATATACTCTAATAAAATCAAACAAAAATTAACAAATAATCTCCTAAACCCCAATTTTCTTACCTTATATTTTGATGACATCTATTTTATATGTTACAGTAAGTATCAATGTGCTCATACCAAGCTTTGGGAGCCTTCTTAAGTCCATACAAATATCTCTTCAATCTACACACATGGGTTTCTTTGCTATGTGCTACAAAGCCTTCTGGTTGTTCTATGTATACCTCCTCCTTTAACTCACCAATAAGGAGTGTTGTCTTGACATCCATTTGATGGATTTTCCATCCCATCTGTGCTACAAATGAGACCATAGCTCATATAGAACTATACCTGGTCACTGGAGAAAATGGCTCCTCATAGTCTATTCCCTCCTTCTGAGAGAACCCCTTAGCCACAAACCTTGCCTTGTGTTTCTCAATGCTACCATCTGCACTATGCTTGATCTTGTAGATCCAGCATGATCCAACCACTACCCTATCTTTTGGTCTAGGCACTACCTCTCACACATCATTCTACATTATTGAGGTATATTCCTCAACCATTGCAACTCACCAAACCTAATGTTGTGCAGCTTCCTTATAACTACAAGGCTCACTATCTACCAATTGACTAACTAAAGGCACATGGTCATTAAACTTGGCTGTTTGTTCCCTTGATCTTGCACTCCTCTTAGGAGTTCCCACAGACTTCTGAGTATCCCTTTGTGTGTCTTGAACCTCATGGTTCTTGTTGCCAACTATAGAGGATGAAATATCAAACTCTATATCATCTAGATGCATATCCTACTGCACTATTTCCTCCATGCTCTATGAATCTTCACCACCTGAGTCTATTCTTGTACTAGTAACTGTACTTGAGATTTATTTTCCTTGACTTGGACTTGGAGCTTTCATTGGATTCTCACTCTAATCATCTGCTAGCAAATCTCTAGACCTTCTAAACACCTTATCCTCCATGAACTTGACATCACATCTGACAATAATTCTACTGGTCCCTAGAATGAACATCCTATATGCCTTTGAAGTTTCACTACACCCAACAAAGTACCCCTTCTCTATAGTCTAATCTAACTTGGTACGTATGTATCTAGGAATAAGACAATATGCCAAACTCCCAAATATCCTAAAGTGACCAGCATCTAGCTTCTTCCCCATGAAATCCTCCTCTAGTGTCATTTTCCCTAGTACCTTGTGTGCAACCCTATTATGAATGTAGACTGTTGTACTACATGCTTCTACCCATAAGTGGTGAGGCATGTCCTATTCATGTAGCATAGCCCTTGCTGTCTCTGATATAGAATACTTCTTCCTCTCAGCAATTCCATTCTGCTATGGATTGTAAGAAATAGTCCACTCTCTCTTGATTCCTTCTCTCATATAGAAATCCTGGAAGTCATTTATTTTATACTCGCCTCCATTGTCTAATCAAAGAACCTTTATATTCCTTCATGTTGAGTTCTCCTCAAGAGCCTTGAACTCTTGGAAGCAACTGAAAACCTCATCCTTGGTCTTCAAGAAGTATATCTAGGTCTTCCTGGAGAAAGCATCAATAAAGGTAACATAATACTCATATCCTCTGAGAGACTTTGTCGACATTGGTCCACATACATCTAAATTTAATAGATCAAGAGAACCCATATATTTGGTGTCACTCTTTGGAAAAGATGCTTTCACAAACTTTCCCAACATACATCCCTTACATACATCATCATGCTCTATGCTCACCTCTAAAACACCTATCACCGTCTCACAAAGTAATATAAGTGCTCTAGAATGAATATGGCCCATCCTCCTATGTCATAGATCTCCAATATCGCTAGGGTTAGTGCTTCTCATGAGTGCCTTAGGAGTATCAAACTGCAACCTATAAAGGTGACCACTCCTAAATCCAATAGATACGGGTGATTTCCAATCTTTATGCTTAATCAAAAGATGCATCCCTCTAAAGAGAACATTATACCCTTTATCTTGAAGGACAGATATAGAAACCAAATTCATATCTAATCTTGGCACATGCAACACATCATGAAGGGGAATTACCTTTCCATTCTCCCTCTAAAACTAAACAGTCCCTTTCCCAATTGAGTTGAGCTTGGACAAGTTTCCTGTAGAAATATGGATACTGGTCTTCTCCACCTTATAGCTGGAGAAGTATTCTCTAACTCCTATCATATGAAATGATGCTCCACTATCTATATACTAGACACTCTATGAGGTTGAGCTAATCACACAAGCTATGACTGCAAACTCATCCTCCAATCTACTAGAGAGCTCCTCTACACTTGCTAAAGTTGCCACCTCATTCTTGCACTTCTTATCTTTCTTTCTTTGTGGGAAATCATTGACATAGTGGCCAAACTCATCACAACCAAAGCACTTGACCTTAGATATTTCCTTCTTCTTTTTTTCACTTTGTGAATTTTATCCTTTTCTAGATCCCTTCTTTGCTTTCCCCTCTCCTGCTAGGGAAACATTTTCTTGTTCCACCTCACTTTTCTAACTCTTGTTGTTGGCTTCATTGACAAGACTTAGTCTAAGCTCCTCTTGAGTGAAATCACTCCATAGTCAATCCCAGCTAGGTAAGATGTCTCATCCATTAATAATTTGAACAAAGACATCCCACTACTTAGTAAACCCATTTAGGGCTATTCTTACTATCTCGTCTTCATCTGGCTTATCTCCAATAGCTGCTAACTCATCCTTGAAAAGTCTAAGCCTTGTGAGGTAACTTGTAACATGTTCTCCCTTGTTCATCCAGGTATTCCTCAACTTCTCTGTAAAAATCAGCTTCTGATTAGTGGTAGCATTCTGGTATAGATTCTAAATGGCATCCCACTTCTTCCTCATTGTATCTAACTCTATGATATGTGGAACAATATGGTGCTTGACACCATCAATGATTATCCTCCTCACCTTGGCATCATCCTTCTTGTATGCTACAAGTTGTACAGGATTGGTAGGTACAGCTATAGTGCTGGTAACATATTTCTTGATACCATTCTCTTCTAGCAATAAAGAAATTTTGGCTTTCCAGACACCAAAATTTGAGGCACCATCCAATCCGTCCTAATCTCTCAAACCTCTTGAGGCCATCTCAAAGAAATAAAAGAAACAATTACTTGGAAGAGGTCAAACTCAAATTTATTTCCTTTTCTTAGGGTAAACCTTTTCTATCCTCAATACCACTCTGATACCATGTGAAAATTCCTATTGCAGTCACTGATTATTAATCTCCTATCTCATAAAGATTATTTAACTACTGAAAATAAATTTATAGCTGAATATCGAAAAAAAACATAACTGCAACTTCACTGAACTATGGAATGAAGTAAGCAACACAAGGACACAATATTTTTGGACAATCATCCTTGGAAAATCCCCTAAGGGAAAACCAATTCTAAAGATGGAAAATATATTAATTGTCAACAATATAAGAGTTACAAAAGAATTTTTTGCCTCTTACTGGCAGAATTTTGACAAACTCCTAATATCTCCTGCTGATATCCTCCACTGCTATACCAATGATATCACTCCATCTCTTGCTAACAATACAAGACTATTTGCTATCACTGCAAATTATTCTCAAAACTTGTTCCACTCGAAATGACCCATGACCCCTTTATATACTACTCTCATTGGAAAACCAACGACCGAGATTAATTCAAACTAATGGCTGAGATTAAAACAAATCAAAAACCAATTAACGAATTTTGGCTATGAGGTGTCACCTAAAAAGAGCCACTATTTGTTGGAAACACTGAGAGGGTGCGGGGTGAATCAGTGTTTAGCTAATTATTCAATTTCAGCAACTTTAAACATAAATCAATTATATAACACTTGAATATTAACACAAGATCGCATAACACATAATATGATTATGGGGAAACCTTGACTAGAGGAAAACCCCGGTGGGAATTAGTACCCACAAATATTGCACTAGTATAATGAACCTGTTAAAGCTCCTTTGCCCTTTTAGGAGCAGTCTTTACAATGTAAGTACAATGACCTGGTTAAGGGTCTGACCCTGTTAGGAGTCTTTTACAAACAACCCTATTAGGGGTAAGGACTCAGTTTCCAAGAGCTCACTGCTCAATGAGAAAGAAGGCTACAACCTCCTGAGAATAGATATGCACTATATCCAAGAGTGAACTGTTATATGTGACACATATGTCTGAACAGTTCTGGTTATGCACTTATGCTCTTATATTCTTTAAGGGCTCTATCTCATACTGCTATCTTCATACTGCTCTACCATATATCTTCTCTGACTATTTCTTTAACACTTTAAATATATCTTTACATTTCATATATATATGTTTATGCTTGAATAGACGCGACTATAAACAAGATCTTAGTCAGCCCAAAAACAACATTCACAACACTTAAAAAAAATTTGACTTAAGCATGTTTACAACAATTTTTAATATATGATTACAAAATTATTACAATATGCTCTTATCCTTTACATAACAAAAGATTACACGCTAATCAAAATGATGAGGTTGGCTTCATACTCTGTATTCTGAACTACTAGTGTACTTGTTCTTTCTGTAACTTGTCTGTACTACCATTCTATACCATACGTGTATAGGATAAGAATAAAAACATACCATAGATCTTAAGTCTGAATGTGCATATCCTGATGTGGTTGTTCGTAGGTGCATTGATGCTCTAATCGACTGCAAGTCACTGTTCTGTTTTGTCTTCTACACTTAGTCAATTTTCACTTCATATTTTACTGTAAAAACTTCATATGATTTTGTTTCCATAATGAAAACACAAAATAAGCCATATACTCCCTAGGAGTCAACTTGCCAACAATCTCCCCCTTTATCATTAATGGAAACAAAGGAATGTAGCTAAGTTACTCAAAATTGACTAACATCAAAAACTATATATCTTCTTCTCTTAACATATACTATATATTTCTTTGCATATATATACACTTCTCCTCATACATCCATTACTCCCCCTCTGACATTAATGACAAAGGTGAAAAAATTGTAAGTCTCTAAATACTTACTCCATGTATACATCTAGATATCCAATCTGAAGAGACTTGATCTCTTTCTGCCAAAATGCCTTTATTACATCAACTGTCTACTGATGGGCGCATAGAGCATAAGTGAGCTTCTTCATTTTTATCAGGTCCATGTAGGGACCTTGATCATATGTGACAATAGTGGTATCAATCTGTTTGATGTTCTCATCTAGAACTACTAAGGAGGGTGCTAGTGCATTTCTCAGTTGAGTCTGCCTGATTCTTATCTTATTAATCTCAAATTTTTCCTTTTCAATATTGTCTAGCTGACCTTGATAGATACTGTTGCAAATGTTCATGTCTTGCATGGATTTTTCAACTAATTTTCTAACATTGCCAACAAAGATATCTGCCTCTTCTATCTTCTTGATATGTTCAGAGGTGAATTTCACTCTGTCCATGTAGTTAGCTATTACATTTCTGCCTTTAGATGCCAACTCTTTCAACAGAGACTAACCAATCTTCAATGACTTTAAATCTAAGGAAAAATTCTTTACTAGTTCATTCAATCTTTTCTTATTGTACTCATCTTCTATAATTCAAGTAGCTAAGACTACTAAGCTTGTAAAATGTGCTTTGAATCTTGTTAGTATGTTGTCTACATCATCAACTGACTAAATCTTTTGCTACTTTCTTGTCTGCAGGCACTAGGTCATTCATAATGTTTATTGATTCCAAGAAGAGAGGGTTTCTCATAACCTATTTCTCTTTGGATTTTTTCATGGCTAGGACACTGATCTTGATCAGGTCTTCTTTTCCCCATGCATCCAGACTTGCTGAGTCAGGAGTTAAAATTGACAACAATGAGGTTGATGGTTGAATGGATGGTGTGAATATAGTATTTTGACTAGTGTCCATGCATTCACTTTTTACTAGAATCTCCATGACTAGTGTCTCATTATTTTGATTGTCTTGTTCTTCATTCAAATCTGTTGAGTCATTAAAGGGGACTTCATCTTGCTGTAAAGATGTGTCATTAGTGCATACCTCCTTTATTTCTTTAGTGCTTACAAATGTTTATCAACTTTTTCCATATCATTATTAGAAGCTGTCATGGATATCTTGATATTATCAATCAATATAGTATCCCTTGAACCATTTGTTCTATCAAAATTTATTGAAACTGAGGGTGTTGAAACCTATGGACCTGTCTTAGGTGCATTCTGAATGACTAGTTCTATAGCCTGTTTGGGAGGAGATGGAGTTAACTTTGCTGTAGACGCCATTGATGGATACATATGTCTATCCAAAAATACCCACTCAAATGCTTTCTAAGTCTCTTCACAAACCAGATCATATTCCTTACTCATGATATGGAGAACCCTTGTTTTGGTTCTTAGGTGCAGATTTACTAAATCCAATAGAATGAATTTCTCATCATGTGAGCACACCGGGAGAAGAATATCCAATTTTTATTCTCTTATCCTCATATCCTCTTCAATTGCTTGCCTCTTTAACATATCAAGTATGTTCCATACCTTGTCTAATATGATAGTTTTAAGTTCCAATACTGTCCTTTTGAACTTAATCATGTGAGAGATGATCATAGAATGAATTTCTGATTTGTCTATCTCTTGATATTTATCATATACATTCTTGAGAGATTCTATTCTTCCTTCATTAACAATTCTATTTCTTAAGACATTAACACTAGGTCTAAAACCTACCTTGGGAGGAGCTTGTGTGTTCTTTACCTTGCTCCTTGTAGTTCTTGAGGATGGATGACTAGTGGGAACTTCCTTCCTTCCTCTAGACTTCTTTCTTGGTACAGATGGTGGAGAGGTTTCCATATCAATGGTGGTTGATGGCATAGATGTGTCTAAATTTGATTTCTTCTTTTTCTTATTAGGCATATCATCAGTCTTTCCCATTTTCACTTCTGTAGGAGTTTTCTCAAGTTCTTTGGCTATCTTAGCTTCTCTATCTTTGTCAAGGTCTTCTTGTGTAACACCATGAACTTTTAGGATGTTTGAGGTAATCCTTGATGCCTTTCTTTTGTTATCAGCACTATATAAGATTGAATCCACTTGATTTGTCTTTTCTCTATAAGTACCCCATCTAGGTTCATTGGGATCCTTGGGTGCAGATACAAGGACTTGTGCATAACCTTCCAAAACATGTTCTTCAACTTCATAACCAAGAGGGTGAATCCATTTTTTCCTAGGCTCAATTTCCTCCATGCAAGTATAGTCAGTCTCCAACATGAAGCATATGGTGTCTTTGTATTTCTCAACTATCTTCTCAGGTATCCTGAACCTCTTCTACATCTTGATTTTGAAGGTTTTGATATCCATGTCCATGGAATATTTTGCACTACTCTCTGATGTAGCTTTTAGTGATATCTGTGACATAGTAGGCTTGCTCCTATCTAGGTAAAGATTTGCTAATTTAACAACAATGTGGAAGTATAGATAGATGATCAAATAGCCAAACCTGAATATCTTTCTCTTGTCATTCTTAATGGCTTTAATATTCTCTATTAGTTGTGTGTGCAATTATTCATAGAGATTGTAATGAGTGTTATCTCTCACTATCCTTATTGCTACCAGAACTGTTGCTACAGACACACTATTCAGTATGCTTGCTTGTTGAAACTTGTATCCAAGTATCATAGTGAGTAGTTTGATGTCATTTTCATTGATGGGATCAATAGTCATGCTGCGCCTATCACTTCTAGATAATAAAACTTGTTTGATTTTCTTCTTAACATCCTTGCTAGTAGGAAGAGTTGGTCCAGTCTTAGGAAGTCCAGTCATCTCATGAATTAGATCTTAAGTTATGAAAATAGGAAACTCACCTATCTAGTATAGACCATCATGTATCTTGCTCAGTAATATCTTCACCTATGTTGGCTCATAGAACTCATGTGCATTGGAATACTCAAAGATAGGGTTATCAGTGAGATGTGTGTATTCATCCTTGAATGTATAGTCTAGTTTCATCATAGAACCCATGAGAGATGCAATGTTTTTTTCTCCAATTATTTCCTTCTTGCAATAAACATATGTGCAGATGTTTTCTACATGTACAACTCTAAGCGGAGTCCTAGAGAATGCTCCTTTGACATCATCTAGTATGGACTTGAATGGATGCTTCTTAAAGACAAATATCTTCCTTTCAGCAATGTTGAATATAACAGGGGTTGCCATACTTACTTGCAACTTGGTTAAGTAGGGTTTCATGATGATTCTAAAATGACACGACTGCTAGGGTTCCGTTCTAATCATTAATCCACTCACAAACCAACTAATCCTTTAAGCTATAGTGCTTTGATGCTCATTGCTTATCTAATTTATGAATGCTTCAATCCCAAATGCAAAGTGAGGTTTCTAAGATCTTTTGCTAATTTATATAAAGATTAATTGCATTTAATGCTCGTTGTCATAAAGTAGTTTACAGAGAGAATTTCAAACTTTGTTCTGAACAAAGTAAAGGTAATGCATGAATACATACAACCTTAATTCATGATCACATGCATGAATCCATAGGCGTATACTCAGAGGTGAGTATACCAGCCACATAGGGGTTCAGAGCTAGAATAGCTCCCCATAAGACCATGGGGGTCAATTATCCAGAAGTAGAAGGTGCATCCACTAGGATGCATCTACTACCTTGATCTCTTCATTATCCTTCTTTACTTCAACCCATATTTTATCTGAGTTAGCTTTAGCTTCCACAAACTTGACTTCTCCTGATTATTCAAACAAAGACTTCTTAGGATTCTCTTGTCCTTTTGTTCTTGATCTGCAAAACCTTGAGATGTGTCCAACTTTTCCACATGAGTGAAAAATGATAGGAGGTCTGATGTTGTTAATCATCATGCTACATTTCTTGGCTGTGTGTCCATTGTAATTATATATCTGACATGTAATGTTCTACAAGTTTCTTTGAGGTTGATTTCTCTAATTAACTTGAGTTTGATTCCTTTGGTTCAGTTGTGGCTGATTTCTTTGATTTGTTCTGTAATGAATAGCCCTATGAGAAAACTTATTGCAGGAATAATAGTAACAATTGAAGGGTCTTACATTCTTACAATCTCTTTCCAAGTTTCCATGCTTGTTATAGGCATAGCAAGTTCGGTTGGCTACCTTGTGCTTGTCTTCTAGTTTAGTCTCTTCATGATTCTTAGTTTTATTTTCTTTTGAAGATTCTGTTTGAGCTTTCTTTCTTTCTTGTAATGAGTTGATCTCAATTTGAGCTATACTGTATCCCATACCAATGGTATCACTTTTCAGCTTTTGTGCATAAATTTGTGATTGAATTAAATTAGAACTTGTGTGTAGTTTGTCAATCTTGTCTTTTGCTCTTGATAATTCAGATTCAATCTTATTCTTGATGTTTTCCAATTCCAAGATTTTCATATTTGCTTGCATGAAATATTCATCTAACTATTTATTTTCTTTGTTCTTCTCTTCAATAGCTGATAAGGTATCAGTTAACTGATCATTCAATTCTTCTATCTTATATTTTAGAGACAGGCTCTCTTCATTCAGTTTCAAATCATTGGTAGAGCAATCTTTCAGATATTTCCTTAGTTTCTTGATAAGCCTTTGTGAGCCATCAAATTTTATTTTAAGTTCTTCATTTTCTTTCTTAGATCTATCTAGATCTTCAAGGGCTGCTTCAAGATTATTTTTCAGATGTTTGACTTCTGCTAAATCCATGATCTCCTCAAGTGGTTAAACTTTTATCTCAAAGGACCAGAGCTCTAATACCAATTTTTGGAAACACTAAGAGGGGGGGGAGTGAATAAGTGTTTAGCTAATTATTCAATTTTAGCAACTTTAAACATAAATCAATTATATAACACTTGAATCTTAGCACAAGATCACATAAAACATAATATGATTATGGGGAAACCTTGATTAGAGGAAAACCCCGGTGGGAATTAGAACCCACAAATATTGCACTAGTATAATGAACCTGTTAAAGTTCCTTTGCCCTGTTAGGAGCAATCTTTATAATGTAAGTACAATGACTTGGTTAAGGGTCTGAGCCTGTTAGGAGTCTTTTACAAACAACCCTGTTAGGGGTGAGGACTCACTATCCAAGAGCTCACTGCTCAATGAGAAATAAGGCTACAACCTCTTGAGAATAGATATGCACTATATCCAAGAGTGAACTACTCTATGTGACATAGATGTCTGATCAGTTCTGGTTATGCGTTTATGCTCTTATCTTCTTTAAGGTCTCTATCTCATACTGATATCTTCATACTTCTCTACCATATATCTTCTTTGAATATTTCTTCAACACTTCAAATATATCTTTACATTGCATATATATATATATATATATATATGTTTATGCCTGAATAGACGTGACTATAAACAAGACCTTAGTCGGCCCAAAAACAACATTAACAATGCTTCCAAACAAATTGGCTTAAGCATGTTTACAACAATGTTTAATTTATGATTAAAAACTTATTACAATAGGAACTTAGCCTTTACATAACAAAATATTACACACTAATCAAAATCATGACATCGGCTTCATACTTTGTATTCTGAACTGCTAGTGTACTTGTTCTTTTTGTAACTTGTCCGTACTACCATTCCCTACCATGCGTGTATAGGATAAGAATAAAAATATACCATAGAGATTAAGTCTGAATGCACATATCCTAATGTGGTCGTACGCATGTGCGTTGATGCTCTGATCGACATCAAGTCACTGTTCTATTCTGTCTTCTACACTTAGTCAATTTTCACTTCATAGTTTACTATCAAAACTTCATGACTTTGTTTCCATAATAAAAACACAAAATAATCCATATACTCCCTGGGAGTCAACTTGCCAGCACTATTAAATAACAATTGTTTTTATCCTAACAATTCTTGTTTGACAAAAATAACCATTTTCTAATTCTAGGTCAGGACGAATAGCTGTCCAAAACTACCCATAACTAATGCTTTTATTTCTGGGTAAGGACAAACAACTATCTAAGCTACCCATAATTAATAGTATTGATGAGAGGAGTCTCCCTCCTAAAAAATGACCTCTTTCCTTTGCATCCTTTGCAGCAGATCCATGTCATTGTTTAGTGGATTCCCAGAGTTTTTTCCCAGATTCCATAACGGGAATGGGTGACCAAAACCAGAAGAATTCAAAAACTTTACCTTGTTTTTAGGCAGAGAGACGGTAACCCTAGCCCTCATCCCTAAATGTTTCAAACAGATCTGCAAATCCATTTCCAACAACTATCTTTCTTACCCAATTCCTATTTAGTTTAGAAACTTAATTGTTCTCTAAGGATAATAATTTATGAAATCAATAGCCTAATAATGAATTTAACCTTGGCAGAGATAAAAATAATGTCAACGTTAACTAGTGCACCATACTCTTTATGGTGATATAGGCATGTATCTTAAATTAATATCTTTCAATATTTTGATGATATTTAAATTTTAATATGCATTTTGGTCATGTGTAATGTCCCCTTTTTAAAATAGGATTTAAGAATAAATAGTAATTAATAAAATTAAAATATAAATAAATAAAAAAATTGATAAATAATAAAAAAAATATTATATATAGTAAAAAGTGAATTGAGTTAATAAAAGGTCAAGAGATGCATAATAAATAATTGTACCTCCCTTAACATAAGATATGAAAGGGAGATGGAGGAAAGTAGAAACAACACAATATAAGAATTGAAGAATGTTTAATGGAAGAAGAAAGGAATGTGAAGAAACTATGGAAGTGACTCTTTCATAGGGAAGGAATGATGAAGGGTTGTAACTCTTTCAAAGAATTGTAATTATAAAGGTTTTTGACTCTTTGAAAGGGTTGTAATTATGAAGTGTTGTGACTCTTCCAAAGAGGGACAACTCTGAACGGTTGTAACTATTTCAAATGACAGAAATATTGAAGTGTTGTGAATCTTTCAAAGGGTGGTAATTGTGAAAGTTTTAAATCATTGGGAAGAGGTAGACATGGTGAATATGTGTCACACTCCCCCACATTGGAAGATATAAAGGGGAGAGGGTTTCATTTGAGGGGGATATCCAAGGTAGATCAATTTGGGGAATAATATAATTCTCAAAGGAAATGATGAAAGGTAGTGAGTCAATCCTTTTCAAATGTGGTAAGCCTTCCACCAATAAATTATAAAGTGGAATTCATTCAAAGCATTGAAACAGATACATTGCTCTATGAATCAAGTGATAAATCAGCAACACTCGATCAACAATTAGATTAAAGTGCATATAAAAGTATACAACATGATAAATTTATCCAAAAATTCATGCATTCAACCATCCCTTGCATTTACATACAAGAAATTATCTAGAGATAAAAAAATTGATATTATATCAAATCATCCATTTTCAATATCAATCCTTCTTACAACTTACTATGTTACAATTACATCAATGTACATATGTATAATAGATGATAATTAAATGAATGCTCCCAGTAGAATATAGGATATTATTGATTATCTACAACTCTTCTCTAATGAAGGGCTTAATATGTAAGAAACGAGTGGTGAGGGGCTCATTAGAAAAAATTAGGGAACATATATAATCAAGTAACTTCATACAACCTCTTCAAATTCTACAAGAAAAGCATAGTTAAGCATCATGTCTAAAACCCATCTTCTAAGTGAGAGGGCTCAAGGTATAAGAGAATGGTGGTGAGGGTCTCATAAGAAATTCATCCTAGTATGACTGTTTTATCCTAGGATAAAGAAAATATATATAGAGTCAAGGAACCCCTCACTGATGGGTACTGAGAGAGGGGTGAATATGTAAAAATAGATCCTGATCTAATTCAACCACTAAATAATATAACTATTGTAATGGTTTCAATTATAACTCAAATAATTGATAAACAAATATTAATAACAACCATCCACAAATTTCACACACATAACACAGTAATTTTCATGTGGAAACCCTTGTAAGAGGGGAAAAATAACGATGGAGATGACACTCACAAGCCCAATAACTGTAATATATGAGTTTTCCCTGTTAGGACTTACAATACACTTTCTAAGGGTTCACCCTCTTAAAGTGACTAGTACACTATTAATAGTACAATAAGATCATTTATGATCTACCTTGTTAGAGTATTTAAAACCTCGATAAAGAAGTCACCCTATTAAAGGATTTACAAAGAAGAACTTGTTAGAGGATTTTGACCTACTATTGATTTTAGGAAGACAACAAGATAAATGATCTAAGTGTAGCACTTATTTCTCCATACATCCTATAACCTCTTCATACTCTGTACTCTATAATCTGATCTTTGGCCTTAACCTTGATATGAAATCATAAAACCCTACTCACAAAAAACAACTTCAACATCAACAACTCTCTCTGCTCTCTTTTACAACTTGAACAATATCTTTATATAAAACATTTGTGTCAACTTGAAAATGATATTTAAATTTATTTTCCATGATAGCTCCATGTTTCTATTTGGTAATCTCAATGATAAAAATGATTTTCCATTACCGTGTTAGTTCAGAATAAGATCTGTAAGTTTATATCTCCAAGATAACTTAACTCATTTTTACTTCTCCAATGTGATCCCTTAAATCTATCTTAAAATCTTCCATCGATTGTGTAAATAAAAATATATTGGATGTATAACCTTAGTTCCATGTCATCATAATATTATAAATGATATCATATTATTTACTTTTCACCGCTCTATGATCTATTGACCAGTTGATCAAGAACATAAAGGTTCCACTTGTCTTAGTGTCAGTGTCACTCAAAAATTTATCACCACTCAACCAAATATAATATGGTTGTAACAGTGTTGCAATGTGAACTTTTTAAACCTTTATCTATGACCGCTCCACATAATAATATTTATACCATGATCTTCACCAAAATGATGTTTGCACAGTCTACCGATTTTTTGGACATAACCAAATTTCAGTATACCTTCTTACTGACTATACCTTCACTTTACTTGCTGTATAGTATGAATTATATTAACTCAATTTCATTGTAGATACTTATTTGACATCAATGAGAACAAGATACATTTCTCCTTATCAATACACCACAATAGTCAATAATGTGTAATACAACCAATCTCAATAAAATACCAACAATATCCCCCTTCGACATTGATGGAAAACATATACAACATATACTCACTTAAAAAATTGTGCCATCGTAATATCAACTTATGAATTCACCATACATACATGTATATACTCCCCATACATGGACTCAACCATCCATATAATCTCCTCCTTTGACAACAATGATAAAGGTGCAAAAAAAATTGAATATCAAAATCATACTTATATGGACTGTCAAAAATTATCGTGAAATGAATCTTGGCCAAAATCATAGTTGTTCATATAGCTTCTGCAAGTACTTCATAGCCACAATGTTCTCAATCAAACTCGAGACTAGATCCTCCATTCTATCTAAATTATTTATGTCTGGTAAGATAAATACAACTTCTGCCTTTTTCACATTTTGATGCATCACTGCTATTGTAAGAGATAAGGTGGATTGAAGTTATAGTAGAGTTATCAATCTCTTGTCTTGCTCAATTTGAATTTTCTTAACCTTGTGATTGATTTTTATTAGTTGATGCCTGTAAGTTGTGAATGAACTTGAGAGTAAATCTTGATATTATCGCTTAAGTTCTCCATCTCCATCTCAGCATCAACTCTTCTTTGTTCCAAATCTTAACAAAGTTTGAATTCCTTGATAGTTTGATAATCAATTGACCTACCTTAGTGAATGTATTCTTAACTTCATCTATCAAGTCTGAAAATGTATTCTTGTCTACAACAATCATTTCCATCATCTTTTCTATGTTTTCCTCTACATTTTTTAGTGCAGTTGTCTTCAAATCTAGACCCTGATGTAAAATAGACTTCACAAGTGTGTCCATCTGATCAATAGGCTTGTCATATTCATCATATTTTACCTAGGGCACTAAGTCATCTAGGATGTCTTTATCTTTCTTCAATACTCGTGTCTTCTTTTTCTTTGATTTTATCTTGTTCCTTTGAGCCTAAACTTTTAATTGTTTTGAAAGTTTCATCAATTCCTTAGGTTTGAATTTGAACATATCTACTGGTGAGATCAGTAAATATTCTTCATCACAAAAAATATTCATAGGTTTATGTATATCATGGGAATTAGATACTACAAGACCTAATTCCTTTGATATCTCAGGTTCTACTTCAATCTACTTTAGAGTCTCCAGTTGCGTAATTTCTTCAGCTTTAATCACTTCCTTTTTCAAAAATTATCTCTGTTATATTTTCCAAAGACAATGATGAATCTTTGTTTCTTGTTGTCTCATCACCACCAATTTTTGATAGACTAATATCTAGTGTTATAATGTCCTTCACTAAGTTGGGAATGTCTGGAGAAATATTTCCAATTATCCAATCTTCAAACAATTTGTCATTTTCTTGCATTGGTTTATCTCATCCTTTATGAACTTGTTCTTCTTGGGATATTATTTCTTTTATTTGTAGTATTTATCTCCATATCTCAACTATTTCATCATGTACACTTTGTGTGTAATCAATTTTAAGTCTCGATGCTCTGCTTTTAATACTGAATTATGCTTGTGAGTAGTAATCATTATCTTAACATCTTATTCACATAAATCAGGTTGAACTTGAATAAGTGCTCTTTCCATCATCCTCTATCCAATTGTAATGCAAAACTCCATGTATAATCAATAATGTGATATAACTCATTAGGAATGCAAGAATATATTTCCAGACGTATTATGCAAAATTTATGAAAATGGTACATAATTACATCTTTGATTTTCTTCTTATCTTCACTACACCCAAAGGAATGTCTTTTGACAATAGTATAAAGTCTACCATTGTCAACAATACATTTTACAGTATTATCAATTGGAGAGGCCAACTTTGTCTAACCATTCTTCTTCTGTTCAAAGGTATACTTAACTAACTTTGTCCCTTCTTCATTAGTTGAACTTGTCTTTTTCTTATAGAATCTCTTTGGAGTAGAAATTTGTTGTCTTTTCTTCCTTGAATATTATCTTTCATATTGAATTATTAGTTTTGTCTATTTTCTCTCAGATATAGTTAGGGTTGTAGTAGTGCGAGATGTTAGTGCATCACTACTTCAAAACTTTTTTTCTTGATTAGATATCATCCTTCTAGTTTTTCTTTCAATGACCAATTTCTTCAATTCATTTTGAATTTTAGAAATTACTTAATCATAAGTTCCAAATCTATGCGGATTTATGTCTAAAGATTTTGACAACAACTCATTAACATGCAAAGTTACTTTATCATTTTCAACTTCATAACCTATAGGAGGAATCCAATGTGTCCTTGGCTCTAGAAATTGTACAATACATGAATTAGTGTTTACAAGAAAATAAATATCACTTTTGTACTTCTCTACAATGCTAGCTAGAATCCTTTCTCATATATGCATTTTAGATTGGAAGTGTTTGAAATCACACCACATGACCTTATTAAATATATTCCATATTTATTTTATGAATTCACTAATTTTCATAATGACCATTTTATCCCTTGACTATTTAACATTACCATTAACGGGGAAAAAATTTTGGACATAGAAAAACATACATACCAATAGAGCTCTACAATTGAATGAATTTATTTTGTCTCTTTTGATCCTTTCCATGTTCACCACAAATTGAGTTCTCATAATCTCACATAGATCATATGTTGAGTAATCATTTGCATTTCGATAGGGAGCATGAATAGCTCCACTACGCACAATACTGATTTGACATGACTGATAAAGTCTATACCCTATCATCATAGATGAAAAATGGAATTCCTTATCTAAAATATGATCAATAGCCATTCATCTCCCATGTAGTTTGGATTTGGTAAGTTCAGTGACCAAATGACTAGCCAATGTTCTCAATGTGCATTTGAAACCTTGTTCTCAAAAACCTATAACCCCTATAATCAATGTCTTCAAAATCTTGTGTGGTTTATCCAGTCATATGAATTGGTCATGCACTCTACTCAACACATAACATATCCAATCGGGATGAAATTATGTGCGTATGTCCAAAACATAAGTCAAACCCTTTTCTAGTAGATGAATGTGTTCAACTTTTAATTTTTCTTTGATATAGAGATCCTTGTATGATTTCTAGATTTACTCAAATACCAATTCTTCAATTATACAATGAATGTAAGAATGAACATCTTCAATCATAATCACACCATAAGGAATAGTGGATAAGGCACCAGAAATATCTATCTCAACAAATTTTCTTGAATGCAATTTTAATACGGGTTGAGAATCCTCAAAAATATTCACTAGAATAGGTAAGTTAATGTTCTCTACCATTACAATCAACTAAAATGACACACAATTCTGATCACCGACTAAAATGATAACTTGAACTGCGCAGGTTAGAGCTCCATCAAAACTCAATATGAAATAGTAACTAGATCTTAGTCACAAAAGTAGCTATGCACACATTAGGTAAAGATAGCTCTTCTAATTCTCAAAGTGAAAATGAAAAGGTATGAAAAGATGTTGCTTCTTCCTTTTATATACCACTAGAGAAGTAGGCATTGCATATATCAATGGTAGGAATAGTGACATGTTATTGGTTACCACTTAACCATTGATTGGTCCTCAGCTAACAATAATAAACACTATCAAATAGATATCTGACCTTGAAATCTCAATGTAGTCCATAAAAAATCTCAAAATACAAAATGATATAAACTTACACCATAATGTGCACATAGATCTTTACCATTTTATGAATCTAAGGGATCAGTAATCAATTTTATTTTAAGTTTATCCCCTAAGAAAATAATATTTTTAGTTTAATATTAGATCAACTCAGAAGAATTCAATTCTCCTTTCTTCAGCCAAGTCTTATTCATATCACTTCTGACTTCATTAGTATTACCAACCAACTTTCCTTTTCCATCTTTAGACTCATGAAGCAATTGATTTTTAAATGACAATCTTTTCTATATGACCTATCTTATGATAGACAAAATATGCTTGACCAGTTGAATTCAATGACCATAATTACCTCTCATAGTTATCATTATGCAGTTCATTGCAAAGTGTCCATAGTTTCCACATACAGAACATTTTGTGATGAATTTTATCTGGACCTTCTAATAGTTTTCACTCATGGAATAGTTGACCTACGTGTAAAAACTCTTGACCTATAATGGTCAGCTTTGCATCCATATTTTTTGCATGAAAAATAGTATTCATCAAAGTTACCACTACTAGAACTACTGATATATCTAGACTTATATGCAAAATGACCATACATGTGATAATTGTAATAATAAACATTAAAATATTAGGATATATTAATTGGTATGCTTATACCCACATTTGTAGTGTGACCAAACTTTCTACAGTTATAACAAGTAGGTTTGTTAGGTTTCTTACATGGATTGGTTGGATCTACCTTTTGATATTCATGTGCCTCCTTAGGTTTAGAAATAGAGCACTTATCAACTTCAAATGTTCCTTCTCTTGAATAAGCTAAATTAGTTGTGTCACTATGGCTTTTTTGACTCTTCAATTGATTTCAAGATTTTGTGAGATTTCATTGTATTCTCTCATTTCTCATTTACTTCTTTCTCAGTTTCCAGTTTTTTTTTCTCAATGAATCATTTATCTTCCTCAGTCTTTCATTCTCAACTAATGCTTGAATATTTTCTGTAACTGTATTCTCTATAATCTTTCTATTCACAAGAAATATCTATTAGAAATCCTAATCACAACAAGTATAAAGTTCAATCCTTTAGACCATGACATTTACTATTTTCTAGTCAAGAATAACTGCCCTGAATAGTCATTAATAACTTTGGCTTGGATGGTTTTTTTTATCTCTCTAGTCATTTTTTGATGGATTATTTATGCAAATTAGGTCAATCTATACAAAGATCCAACAATTGAATTAAATGTCTGGATCCTTTTTCTAAAACTGGGATTGATTGTCATAGAAAAATAAGGTCATGCATGTATATGCACATAGGGAATCACATTTATCATAAAAAACCATTTGAAATCAAACCAGTTCCATTTTGGATTCCATCAAATTCTCAAACAAAATCCAAAAGATCATAATTTTTAGACAGTTAGAAAATGAGATATTATCAAATGATTCCATATACCTTTGTAACTAAGGGTTTTAAAACAGTTTCATGAAAATCAACGCATTCCCTCATAGGAGTCATGACTAAGAATGGGATTTTATTCAACACTAATTTAACTCTCTCTCTCTCTCTCTCTCTCTCTCTCTCTCTCTCTCTCTCTCTCTCTCTCTCTCTCTCTCTCTCCAAATAATTTTGGAATCCAAAACAATTCAAATATAAACATAAATCTTCATGAAATCATCAATAAACCATGATTATTAATGGGATAGTCAAGAAAATTTAATGAAAAAATATAATAGTAATAGTTTATTCAGCCAAATACATGGAAAATTATTACATAAAAACTTCAATTTATTTGCCTTCATTATATGAAAATATTGCATTTTTTAATTGATGCAAAACTTTATAACTACCACTGTGAAACCTACATATTTAGTGACAGTTAGAGGTACAATGATAAAATATTCAAATTGCATTTCTCCAACTAGGTCACCATGCTTGGATTAGACCTTCCTATGGTTTATAAAATCCTCAAAATTATTTCTACATACTCCAAATCCCTCCATGACCGAATACCTCCTTGTAAACAACTTTTTTTTTTTTTTACATGACAAATCTTGTGACAACTTGTCAACTTTTGAATTTTGAATACTAACCTACAAGAAAATTGTATGGACACATAAATTAGCATAAAATTAACACAAATAGACACATTAAATTCAATTTACCCTTTTTTTTTTTTCTACATGTTTACCATATTGACCCTATTAGGACTTTGATGCACAAATTGACAACTTTACACAAATGACTTTACTTAGCCTTACATCTTGATTCAATTAGACTCAAAAGTATCATATAAACTAAAATGGAGAAATCCATGACCTTAATCATCTTGTATCCTCCTTGTATTCCTTTGTGTTAGGTTCTCCTGTACAACTTTTAAGTAGGCGGTAGAGAAGAGGGACCTGGTACCTGGGGATACAAAGTTTGAACATCTATATCTGACCCTAAAACTATCACCCAATATAATGGAGGATTACGAGGTAATATGTCTTCCTACCATTTGATTTCCATTATGAAAAATTGTCAAATGGCCATGCTAATTGATAAAGAAAAGAATAGGTTCAAAATAACATCTATATTCCTTGCAGCTCTTGATATCAACAAAATTCCTTATAGAAATTTTCTTAATGAGTGGATGCAGAAAATTTAGGGAAATAAATTTGGTTTCCAATATTTATTTCTTTTTATGATACAAAAAGGTTTGCATCTTATTTTCTTCAAAAACCCTAATGTTGAAAAAGAGATCATAAAAAAACAATTCTTAAACATCAACTCTAGCTGATTTGGAGCCATAGGTTGGTCACTTGAGGCCAGCGAAGAAGAGGTGTTGGGTATTCTAAAACCTAGATAGTTATTTATGTATAATATTCCACCTTTTCTTTGGAACTTGATTCCATATGCTTTGGAGTTGTTGGGTAAAGTGCTTAAAATGGATGAGTCTCCTTCGTTGTTTCCACATATTTGGTGTTAGGATTTTGGTTACCCTTAATCATGGCTCTGATTTTCCTACTAAACCCATCATTTAATTGTATAAAATGTATTTTTCCTATCATATTTCCTACCTTTGTAGTGCCAGTGCATGCTTTCTATGTAGAAAATAGGGCCAGTTGAAGTATAATTTCCCTCTGCTGGCTAAATGGTCCAAATTTTGCAACCCTCTCCCAAGGAGCATGAACACTACCCTAAAAATGGATTTATTTGTCTAAACAAGGGTATGAACCCTACCATAACTCTCTAATTTTGAATCCCCAGACATGGCCCACCACAGTGCTCTTTATAAAGAATCCCTTATTGATGAGCTTTCATGGAAATGCTCCAAGGTGTGCTCACACAAGTTACTAAGGAATTCACTTGTACAATCTACTTATTATCCTAATCCCTCTTCTAGGATCTCAACAACCTCAATAATCCAAGCATAGGACTACCCTAACTCCACTCCAAGAGTTAGTCATCTTGTTTTTAACCTTGATGGACAACTATCACTAGTTTTCTCTGACATGCTCCACTCTTGCTTGAAGGATTACAATCATAAATCCTTCATATCACTTTTACCAATGATAAAAGGGTCATTCCCACCATTTAAACACTCATTCTACATCCTTTTCACTCCTATGGAATAGGTCTTCAATCCCAATTCAATTGAGTTCCAAATTCACTCTTTTTAGGACCCTATTAAGCCTAATTGACCAATTAGTCCTATCCAGAGGGTTTTTCTAGATTTATTCTGAAAAATTACAAACAACCCTAATAACTAACCTAGGATCCTGATACCCTTTTGGAATACCTAAATAATTTCAAGGTCTAGAGTTCCCAAGTCATCCGTACACCAGTGTCCTAAAATGTAGGGCTAATAGGGCTTTTTGGGTTCCTAAAATGCAGTTGACTGATTTCTATCCAGAAATATATCCAAATGGATTGTTCAAGCTCTTAGATCTAAATTTGGTATTTATATTACCCTAATAAATCTGAAACTACACTTGTTTCAGAACTTTCACACACACCCTTTCTTCTACATTCAACTTTCTCTCTTCCATACACCTAACCGGACAGTCATAGCTCGGATAGGGCATGGCTTCAAAAATAGAAAATCGGTTCTCCAAGCCTCCTAATTGAATATATAAACTGTACAAAGGATCCTCTAACATATTTATCCACCTTTTTTAATTTCCCATGGTTGGATTCTATGGGGGAGCCATGAAACCAAAATTCTCCTAAACTGGACCAGTAAACACTCTAAATCCTAAACAATTTTCTAAGACTATCAACTCAACTCTAACCTACTTTCTCACTAAATGAAAAGATCTTGTATCTAATCCTACTTCATGGATCCAACACTAGATTCAACCTTTCTATCTATTAACACACCATTAACATTCAAACAAGTTGACTGTATTGTAAAACCAAAACACTCTACTTCGTTCACTTCAAAAAATTGCATACAATATCCTTTGCCTTAGGAAATGAGCCAAAAATTATCTTAAGATACCTATCCCATGTTTTTAGGCCTTCAACATTGATCTCCCACTCCTATAATGAAGGGAATCTAAAGTTGTCAAGTTGCATGCAACATTTGCAAAAAAAAATTGCAAATGTTGTCATGACAACTTTTCAGCATCTTTTGCATTTATGATGCCAACTAGCTTTTAGGTCCTCTAACCCATATAAATTGATGAATTAAAATCATTAAGGACATTTTAGGCACTTTTCACACTTTTCTTAGGTCTAGGACAAATTTAAACCACATTTCCCATTTTAGGCCTATCCTAAGGACTAATAACTTGAAAACAACCTAACCTAGCCTAGATTGGATTTAGCACTAACTACTAATCAATCTAGTCACACACCAAAAAATACCTTCTAAGGTCAAAGAAAAAACATACTGACTTGGCTAGAGTCAGTTACAAGCAAAAATTGACTAAGGTTTTAGGGATAGCCTAGTTTCTCCTACACCATCCTCCCCAAATGAAAAAACTTCAATCCACCCTTGGATTGAGTATGTTAAGATCAATGCCCAAATTTTTGAACTTTGTCTCTTTTACCCAAGTTGCATCTACATCATTTTTTCCATACCACTTCACCAAGTGTTCTTTGTATTCATTCTTTCTTTCCTTCTTGTAGACTCTGGAATCTAGTATGTGTTCTGCCTTCTTGATTGGAGCAGATGGTAAATTGAGTTCCTCCACCTCCTATATGACTTCACTAAAACTTTGATCTAGATTTGGGATTGGGCCTTTGTACAAGAATGAGTCTGCTACATTAAATACTAGTGACAAACCCATATCCTCTGGAAGTTGTACCTTGTATGCATTTGTGCCATATTTGGCCAGTATAGTACATGGACCAATTCTTCTTATCTAAAGTTTATGTGGCACTTCTTTTTACAACCTTTCCTTGTTGAGATGGACCATCACCAAATCCCCAACTTGGAATTAGACATCTCTCTTTCACTCATCCACTTTTCTCTTCATTTTCTCTATATTTTCAATTAGTGTCTTCTTCACTATCTCATGTACATCTTGCATAGACTGTGCAAAGTCATCTGCATAGTCACTTCCCTTGGCTCCATCCTTCAAATCTCTAAGCTCAAATATGCCTCTTGGAGGAAGGCCATAAACTATTTCAAAATGACTCTTACTAGTAGTCCTATTCACTGTGTCATTATAAGCATACTCTGCTTACCTAATGAGTTGGTCCCGAACTTGACCATACTCCTTAGTTAAAAATATTAGGAGGTTAACAAGACTCCTATTGACTAACTCAGTTTAGCCATCAGTCTGAGGATTGTATGCAGATCCAAAATATAAGTTGGTCCCTAGCTTTTGCCAAAGAGTCTTCTAGAAATGAATTGTGAATTTGGTATCTCTATTTGATACTATGCTCAATGGTAAGCCATGTATCCTGACTACTTCCTCGAAGAATAGGTGAGCTGTCTGTTTAGCTACATGGATTGTGTTGCATGGTACAAAGTGTTCCATCTTACTAAATTTGTCTATAATAACATAAATTCTATCCATTCCATGCTTTGTCTTGGGAAATCCCACTACAAAATCCATCCTCAAACATTCCCATGCTCTGGTTGGAATTGGGAGAGGCTAGTAAAGGCCTGCATTAGATGTATCTTTTTTCCTTTTTACTGATAACACAACTTTCTACATATTTTTTAATGTCCAAATTCATCTTGGGCTAAAAGTAGAATCTCTAAACTAATTCTTGGGTCTTATTGAACCAAGAATGTCCACTAAGTGCACCATTGTGATTCTCTTGAATCAAATTTTCTCTTATAGACCCTCTAGGAACACACAATTGACTTCCATTAACAAAAGATCACTCTACAAATTATATTCAAAGAATTGACTATGAAAGTAATTCTTGTATTCTTGACATACCTTCTAGATGTTTGCAATGTCTCCATCTTCTGCATATAGATCTTTCAAGGTCTCAGTGCCCTTGCTCTACAAGTGTATCTCTTGTAGTGTCAATTTTCTCCTGCTCAAGGCATCTGCTACCTTATTCTTCAATCCCTTCCAGTGCTTAATGTTGAAGGTGTATTCTTTCAAGTATTCAACCCACTTCATATGTTTGTGACTGAGCTTGATTTGTGACTTCAAGAAGTTCAGTGCTTGGTTGTCTTAAATGACTAAAAACTCCTTTGGAAGCAAGTAGTGCCTCCATGTTCTCAGTTCTTGGACCAAATCATACATCTCTAGGTCGCAATAAGAGTACTTCTTCTTAACTTCACTTAGTTTCTCAGAGTGAAAGGCCACAAATCTTCCCTCTTGACTCAAGATAACACAAATACCTACATTTCTAGCATCACATTCCACTGTGAATAACTTCTCAAAGCTTGGAAAAATCAAGATGGGGTTAGTGACAATCTTCTTCTTTAACAACTCAAACCCATGGTTAGCTTGTTCATTCCATACAAATTTAGTTTTCATCCCACCCTTAATAGTATCAAGCATAGGAGAAAAAATTGCGCTGAATTGCTTTATAAACTTCCTATAGTATTGTGCTAAGCCATGAAAAATTCTTATCTCAGTTGCTATCCTTGGAGTAGGCCAGATGATAATAGCTTCCACCTTGCTAGGATCCATTTTTGTATTTCCTTGAGATAGTACAAACCCAAGGTACACTAGCTCTTGTTTCATGAATCCACATTTCTCTAAGTTGATCATCAACTTCTCTTCATGTAGCTTCTTGAAGACTATTTGTAGATATCTGAGGTGTTCTTCTGTTGTCTTTCTATATATGAGTGTATAATCTAAGTAGACTACCAAATTTTTTGCTATGTAGTCTTTTAGGACCTCATTCATGAGTCTCATGAATGTGGATGGGGCATTGGATAACCCAAATGGAATTACAAGCCACTCATACAATCCTTTTGTGGTCTTGAAGGTTTTTTTCCATTCATCTCCCTCATTAACTCTTATTTGATGGTATCCACTCTTCAAGTCAATCTTTGTGAAAAATTTGGCTTCACCTAGAAATTCCATTAGGTCTTATATCCTCGGGATAGGGAACCTATACCTAATGGTAATTCTATTTATTTCTCTAGAGTCAGTAAATATCCTCCAAGTTCCTCCCTTTTTAGGGGCTAAGATAGTGGGTAAGGCACAAGAGCTAATACTTTTCCTAATCAGATCTTGGCTTAGGATTTCTTGAATTTGTCTAGCTATTTCCTCATTTTATTGAGTCATTTTATATGCAGCCTTATTTGGAAGGGTAGCTCTTGGAATGAAGTCTATTTGGTGTCTTACTATCTTCTTAGGGGGTAAGGATGATGGTTTTCCATCACTAACAATTCCTTCATACTCCTGTAGCATCTCCTACACTTCTTTTGGCAATTTTGTCTTCTTGAATGTCTTGTCTGTAACTTCTTCTTTTGGTTTCAACACAAGTGCAACGCCATATACTTCTCCTTTTTCCAAGGATTCTAAGAACTCTTTGTCACTAACCATGAGAACATTGGGGCCAGATGATTTCATTTCTCCATCCTCCAATAGTGACTGTATCTTGAATGTCACATTGTCTTTCTTGAAAGAATATGAGTTCTTCGCTCCATCATGCATGGCATGTCAGTCAAATTTCCATGGTCTACCTAGGAGTAGGTAACATGAATCCATATGTAACACATCACATAATACTTTTTCCTTATACCTCCCAATTTAAAAATCCACCCAAGCTTGTTCATTGACAAGGACATGTTGTCCTTCGTTTAGCCAAGTGACTTTATAAGGATTGGTGTTGGGTATCCTCTTCATTTTCAACTTGCTAACTGCCTCCTCTGACACTATGTTGTCAATATCTCTTGAGACTATGATGACTCTACAAACCTTTCCCATCATTTTGCACTTCAATCTAAATAGTGATCTCCTCTAACTAGGCTCTTCTTTCACCGGCTCCTTAATTAGAGTTCTCCTCATCATTAGGTTTTTACCATCCTTTGACTCTAAGGTTACTTCAAGGTGTTTACCTTCACCACTAGTGTCCTCTTGAACATAATTTACCCTTTTATCACCTCCTTGGGAAGTGTTTACTTTCTCTAGACACCTATATATAGGATGTCCCATCTTATTGCAGTGATAACACTTTATAGTGGAAAAATAGTTAACCCTTCCTTGACTACTGCCTCTTCCTCTATTGTAAGAGTTCCTTCCTCTATTTGAAATCCCTCTATTAGAGTTTCCTTCTCCTTGTTCAGTGAGTTTGGTCTCTCCTTGACTCTTTGGTTTAGAAATTCTTCCACCATATCTATCTCTTTGTCCTCTATTGTCTCTTCCTCTACCTCTTCCCCTGGTAGTGCCAGAGTCTTTTTTATTTCTCAACTTCTCTTCAACTTTGATATAAATTTGGTGGGATTTATGAATGGTGTTTGGAGTCAAAAGACTCATCTCATCTTATTTAGTCCAATTAAATCCATTAAGGTATCTTGCTACTTTCACTTTATCATCCTCTACAAATCTAGATCTCATGCAAAGCCTCTTAAATTCATTAGTATAGGATTTTACATCTAGGTCCTTCTTTCTTAAACCTTGTCTTCTTTTATGAAGTTAGATTTTGTAATCCTCAGGGATATAAGCATATTTGATCTTTGCAACCATAGCTCTCCATCTGGCAATGAAATTCTTTCTTTCCTTCTCCCTCTCATCTTGAATAAATTTCCACCAGGTGAGTGCACAGCCTCTTAGTCTAGCCTTAGAAACATTCACCTTTTAAGCCTCAGTGATACCATCAAACTCAAAATAGTTTTCTAGTCCTTCTATCCAATCTAAGACTATCTCTAGTTCCATCTTTCTAGTAAAGATAGGAAATATTTCTAGTGCTTTACCACTCATACCCTTCAAAGCTTTTAGGAATGGTTCCTCATTTAGGATAGGGTCAACTTCGATTACTTCACAATCTATGGAAATATCCTTGTCTTTTCCTTCAACCATATCCTTCACATCTTTTGCTTTCACATCAACTTCATCTACCTTTGTCTCTAATTGAGCCAATCTTTCTCAGAGAATTCTATTCTCCACTTCTTTATCATCTACCTTCTTAGCCAACTCTGCATTGGTCACCATTTTATATTCTCCTACTGACTCTTCTGGTTGGAACATTAACCACAACCCTGATCAAACAAGTTCTGATACAAATATGATGGAAGTGCTCCAAGGTGTGCTCACAAAAGTTACTAAGGACTTTGCTTGTCCAATCTACTTATGATCCTAATCCCTCTTTTGGGATCTTAATAGCCTCAAGAATCCAAGCCTAAGACTACCCTAACTCCAATCTAAGAGTTATTCTTCTTGTGTTTAACCTTGAAGGACAACTATCACTAGTTTTGTCTTAGTGCTTCACTCTTCCTTGAAGGACTCCAAGATCAAATCCTTCATATCACTTTTACCAATGATACAATGATCATGTCCACCATTTAAATACTCATTCTCAATCCTTTTCACTCCAATGAAATAAGTCTTCAATCCCAATTCATTGAAGTTCCAAATTCACTCTTTATAGGACACTATTAGGCCTAATTGACCAATTAGCCCTATCTAGAGGGTTTTTCTAGATTTCTTCAGAAAATTTACAAACAACCAAAAAAACTAACCTAGGATCCTGGTACCCTTTTTGAAGAACTAAAATATTTTCAAGGTCTAGAGTTCCCAAGTCATTTTTACACCAGTGTCCTAAAATGTGGGACCAATAGAGCTTCTTGGGTTCCTAAAATGTAGTAGACTGATTTCTATCTAGAAATATATTCAAATGGATTGGTCAAGCTCTTAGATATCAACTAGGGATCTATAGGACCCTATTTAATCTAAAACTATACTTGGTTCAGGCCTTTCACACACACCCTTGCTTCTGTATTCAACTTTATCTATTCCATACACCTAACCAGACAGTCATAGCTCACCTAGCACATAGCTTCAAAAATACCCAATTAAATTTCCAAGAATCCTAACTAAATATATACACTTTAAAGAGGCTCCCCTAACATATTCATCCACCTTTTGTAGTTTCCCATAGTTAGATTCTATGGGGGAGCCATGAAGCCAAAAAATTTCTAAACTGGACCAGTAAACACTCTAAATCCTAAACAATTTTCTAAGATTAAAAAAATCAACTCTAACCTACTTCTCACTGAATGAAAAGATCTTGCATCTACTCCTAATTCATAGATCCAACACTAGATTCAGCCTTTCAATCCATTAACAAACCATTAACATTCAAACAAGTCAACTTTACTGTAAAACCATAACACTCTACTTTCATTCACTTGAAAAACTTACATACAATATCCTTTGCCTCGGGAAATGAGCCAAAAAGTGTATTAAGATGCCTCTACCATGTTTTTAGGCCTTCAACATTGATTTCCCACTCCTATAATGAAGGGAATCCAAAGTTCCCGAGTTGCATGCAACATTTGGAAAAAATTGCAAATGTTGTCATGACAAATTTTGAGCATCTTTTGGATTTATGATGCCAACTAACTGTTAGGACCTTAAACTCATATAACTTGATGAATTAACATCATTAACACCTTTTTAGGAACTTTTAACACTTTTCTTAGGTCTGGGATACATTTATACCACATTTCCCATTTTAGACCTATCCTAAGACTAATAACTTGAAAACAACCTAACCTAGACTAGATTAGATTTAGCACTAACTACTAATCCATCTAGTCACACACCCAACAAGACCTTCTAAGGTCAAAGATAAAACATACTGACTTGGTGTTGGATGATATTAGTTTTGGTTACTGATCATGCTTTTGATAATCATGTTTTGTCACTGATGTCAACATATACTTCTATGGAGAAGACATACTGACTACTTAACTGAAATAAGTGTATGGACACTGTATGGATGATTTAGAAGGATCAAAGTTGGATTTATGTAGAAGGATGTGTCCTGACCTTACTCCTAAGGTCACTTGACTTTATTTTACATTCTGTGGATGTTACAATTCATTTGGTGAATATTGGTTTTCTGGACTACAACTATGATTCTGGATAGAGCAGGTCTCTATATTTTGGGTATATCTTTCTGATGGATATATTTTAGAGCTTGCAAGCTTACTGATGGAAAACTAATATAGGTTAGATAAATGGGTTGTGTTTTATTGTTGATTGAAGATTGATGATGTCAGCTATGGTGTGTACTCTAGAGAAGACCTATTTCCTGGCCGACTTCAGACATGTAGCATGTGGAATTAATTGTGAGCATGAATTATGGATCTGGAAATATATGTAATGAATTTTAAAATGTTGTATACTTGTCTTAGATACTATGTATCTTAGCAAGGGGATATGTAATTATTTGTGTGAAGGAAAGCCTTAATTGGCCAACCTAATTAATTATGTATTAGGAAAGCTTAATTGGCCGACCAAATAAGCTATTGTGTAAGGGTATATTTGGAAGATACATTCTTGTGGAGAAGTGTGACAGAGAAAAGAAGAGAAGTAATGTTTGAAATTTGTGAAGCATGTTGACTTCTGGATGCAAGCAAAGTTGATACTTCATTGGAACTAATCAAGCAAAGATAGTAGCTGGTAGATAGTTCTCTGATTGTGTATTTTCTTTATACACTTGTGTGGATTGTAAATCCTTGAGGGTGGTTTAACCTTCTTTTGGCAATGTGCCTTGGCAGTGAGCCTACTATTTCCTTTGACTCCTAACAAGGACTGTGTACCATAATGTTGTAACAAGCTCCTAACAGGGCTAATATCTTTTAACAGGGATAGTATACTCCAAGTACATTATTGGTGGGTGTTAATTCCCACCAGGGTTTTACCTTTAATAGGGTTTCCTTGACAAAAAATATTGTGTTTTGGTGTTTTCTATTACTGTGTTATCATTTACATTTGCATATTTGGTTTATAAATATGTATAAAGTTTAAAAATCTATATCATAACTGATTCACCCCCCCTCTTAGTTGTCTTCTGGAATTTTATTCCTAACAATTTCTATCAGAGCTACTGGTCCTTAGAGAGAAATTTTAACAACTTGAGGTGATCCTAAAGATGACTTAAGTTACTACAGGAAGGATAGTCCAAATTTTGATCCTGAAAACTTTTACAGTTGGCAGAACAAGATGAGAACACATTTGATGTGTCTAGGACTTGATTACTAGATGATCACAAAGAAGAAAGAAAATTTAGCAAATGAGGATGAATTAGAGAAGGCTTCTAAATATCAGAAGAAGGTATTTCCATGTAATATGGTTGCAAGGGAATCTTTAATCAGTGCTCTATCAGAAGGAGAATTCACTGAAGTAAAGGACTTGGATTCTACACACGAAATCTTGAAAAGACTAGAAGCACTATATGTTGGAGACAAATTTACAAAGAAAGAAAAGTTACAGAACTAGAAGACAAAGATGGACTCATTAAAGATGAGAGAAGATGAGAACATTAGAGCATATGCACAAAGAATTACTGAGGTGGTGACTAGTATTAGGAACTCTGGAGGAACTTACAATGAAGAAGAATTAATTGCAAAGATACTGAGATCTTTGACATCTGCATACAAAACCAAGGTTTAGGCTATAGAAGAGATCATACCTTTGACGCCGAACTTCACTAGAGAGAAGTTGATTGGAAAACTAACTACATTTGAGACCACAGAATTGGAGACACTTTACCTAAAGTAGAGTCAACATTCAAGGAAACTGTGCATAAGAACAAGAAGACCTTATCGGGAAATGTAAGCACAAGTAGTAGTGATCTAAAAGAAGAACTTGGAGCCTACGATGATGAATGAGAACAGATACAGGAAGAACAAAGAAAGCTAGAGTAAATTGTTGCACTGATTTCCAGAAGACAAAAGAGAGGTATGGGTAAGTTTCAGGGCAAATTACCTTTGAATTTTTTTTCATGTAATAAGATCGCTCATTTTGCATCTAGATGTCCTACAAGAATTCCAAAGCACTAACCTCAGTTTTTCAAGTCTAATCTCTCAAAGGATAAGGAATGTTATTATGCTAGTGAAGGAATATCTGATGATGAGGATGATAACTTTGATGAAATTGGATTCATTTCTATTAAGGATGATGAACCTATGCATGAGGAAAAAGCATTAGTATCTCGAGTTGAAAATATATCTGAATGGGTCATAGATAGTGGTTGTTCACATCATATGACTGGAGATAAAAATAAGTTTGTGAGTTTGAAGAAACATGATGGTGGTGTTGTATGATTTGGTGGCAATACTCCTAAACATATTATTGGAGTTGGATCTATTTGTATGGGTGGAAAGGCTAACACTGATAATGTATTACGTTTTGATGGACTTAAGCATAATTTGTTGAGTATTGGATAGCTAGTGGACAAGGGTTATCAACTGAACTTCATAAATAGAAAGTGTACTATCAAGAGAAAAATAGGGGACTTGATAACATCTGGTACTAAATCCATAGGTAATGTATTTGAACTAAACACATCTGAAGCTTATTGTTTTATTGTAATGGTTAATGATAGCTGGTTATGGCACATAAGATTTTTTTATGTTAATTTTGATAACATTGAGAAGGAAAGTATGACAAAAGCAGTAAGAGATTTTCCCAAAATTGTTAAGCCATCTAACACTATGTGTAGAGGATGTGTTATGGGGAAACAAACTAGAAGCACCTTCAAGGGAAAAGACTATTTAGCAAAAGGGAAGTTGGATCTGGTGCATACAGATCTATGTGGCCCTAGAAGAACAAGATCATACTATGGTGAAAGGTATTTTATAATTTTTATTGATGACTTTTCTAGAATGATGTGGGTTACATATTTGAGAGAGAAATTTGAGGCATTTGACAAATTCAAAATATTCAAAGCAAAAGTTGAGAATGAATTTGGTTTAAAGATGAAATGTTTGAGATCAGAAAGAGGAGGATAATTTACATCAGAACTGTTTAATACATGTTGTGAAGAAAATGGAATACATAGACAGACCTCGGCTCCTAGAACTCCACAATCGAATGTGATAGCAGAGTGAAGAAACATAATTATATTAGACACTGCAAGGAATATGTTACTGGAAGGAAATGTATCACATGTTCACTAGAGAGAATCAGTTGGAACTATTGTGTACACATTAAACAAAATTCATATCAGAGAAGGTAAAAATAAAATTCCTTATGAATAATGGTTTGATCATACACTAACTGTGAAATATTTCAAAATATTTGGTAGTATATTTGGTAGTAAATGTTATATCAAAAGAGACGATGAGATAGGAAATTTTGATGTTAGAAGTGATGAAGGAATCGTTCTTGGTTATTCCACTAAGAGTAAAGCATATAAATGTTTCAATCTAAGACTAAGGAAACTAATGGAAACATCCAATGTGAGGATTGATGAGAAATTTCAAATTCAGGAAAGAATGTATGATTGTGGTCAAATTACAGAACCAAGAGAAGTTGCTACTGAACCTGAAGGACCCTTGATGATCGAGAATGAGATTGAAGAAGAATAATAACAGGAAGAAGCTACTGAGACATTGAAGACTCCAAGGTATGTCAAGAAAAACCACCCTGAAGATCAAATTATTGGCGATGCAAGCAAACACATGATGACTAGATCTAAAGTTAGAGATGAGATCTATTTGATTTCTCAAGATGAAACCAAGTCTACTGATGAAGCATGTAAAGATGAATCTTGGAATAAATCCATGGAAGAAGAAATAGAAAAGATAAAGAAAAAAAATACTTGGGATTTTGTTCCAAGACCTAAGAATGAGAATGTGATTGGCACTAAGTGGGTTTTCAGAAACAAAATGAATGAGGAAGGCACAGTGATAAGAAACAAGGCTAGATTGGTATGTAAAGGATACTCACAATAATAAGGCATAGACTACGAAGAAAAATTTGTACCTATTGCTAGACTGGAAGCTGTGAGACTATTCCTTTCTTATGTTGCTCATAAAAACTTCAAAGTGTATTAGATGGATGTGAAATCATAATTCTTGAATGGTTATCTATAAGAAGAAGTGAACATTGAGAAACCTAATGGTTTTCCTTTGACAGATGATGAAAACATGGTTTGCAGACTGAAGAAGGCATTGTATGGACTGAAACAAGCACTGAGGGCATGATATGCAAGACTAGATAAACATCTACTTCATCTTGGTTTCAGAAAAGGTAATGTAGATAGTAATTTGTATTTAAGAACTGATGAAGATGGAATATCAATTATAGAAGTTTTTGTTGATGATATCATTTTAGGAGGAAATGATAAAATGAGTAAGGATTTTTCTAAAGAAATAGAGAATGAGTTTGAGATGTCAATTATTGGTGAGATGAAATTTTTTATTGGTTTGCAAATTAATCAAAGTAAAAATGGCATATTTATATCTCAAACCAAGTACCTTAAGGAAATGTTGAATAAATTTGGAATGGAAGATTATAAACCTTTTGGTACACCCATGGTAACAGGGAACAAACAAACTAAAAATGATGAGACTCAAAGTGTTGGGCTGACTAAGTACAGGTCAATGATTGGAGGTCTACAATATTTGACACACACTAGACCAGATATTACCAATGCAGTTGGAATTGTGGCTAGATATCAGGAAGATCCTAAAGAGACACACTTTGCTATTGTGAAAAGAATTTTCAAATATCTGAAAGGAACAATAGAGTATGGATTATGGTATGAGAAATCTGATGATTTTATATTGCAGGATTTTACTGATGCTGATTGGACAGGTAATGTAGATGACAGGAAGAGAACAAGTGGCGGAGCATTTTTCCTTGGAAAGAGGCTAGTCTCTTGGTTGAGAAAGGAGTAGAACTGTATTGCTTAATCTACTATTGAGTCAGAGTATGTTGATGCTACAATAAATTGTACACAATTTTTTGGATGATACAAATGTTGAAGGACATCGTAATAATTTTCAAAGAACCAGTGGTTATCCATTGTGATAACACCAGCATAGTGAATATGTCAAAGAATCCTATAATGGATTCAAAAACTAAACACATTTCCATCAAGTATCATTTATTAAGGGAGAAGGTGGTAGACAGAGAGATAAAACTGGAGTATTTTAGCACAAAGGAATAGATAGCAGATATATTTACCAAACCTTTGCCAAAAGATGCTTTTGAATATCTCAGAGGCATGCTTGGGGTGATGGTCTCTCCCAGTGAAAACCAAATGATGTAGATGTGCATCAGTCTAGTGGATCTCAAAGCCATATCATTCTCTGGACTTGATGTATGGATCTACTCCTTAGGGGGAGTGATCATAGAAAATAATGGAGTACATTTAGGTGATCTTCCACCTAGCTGATTGGACATGAAAATTTGAATAAGCTACATATTATAGGAGACTATAGGTGAACTATGAAACCCTTTGCCATTTCTGCCAAAGGGGGATAGAATCTATGAGAAAATCCCTACTGTTTTGGGAAATTTATGTTGAGGATATTGAGAAGATAGTATTGAGAGAGAGTACTTTTGGGTTGATGCATATGGATTTTCCCATATGTTTCCATCAATTCAAAAGGGGGAGATTGTTGGATGATATTAGTTTTGGTTACTGATCATGTTGTTGATATTCATGTTTTGTCACCGATGTCAACATATACTTCTATGGAGAAGAAAGACTGACTACTTAACTAGAACGAGTGTACGAACACTGTACGGATGATTTAGAAGGATCAAAGTTGTATTTATGTAGAAGGATTTGTCCTGACCTTATTCCTAAGGTCTCTTGACATTATGTTACATTATATGGATGTTACAGTTCATTTGACTAAGACTGGTTTTGTGGACTACAACTGTGATTTTGGACAGAGTAGGTCTCTATGTTTTGGGTATATCTTTCTGATGGAGATATTTCAGAACTTGCAAGCTTACTAATGGGAAATCAACATATGTTAGAGAAACGGGTTGTGTTCGATTGTTTATTGAATATTGATGATGTTAGTTGTGGCATGTACTCTAGAGAAGACATATTTCCTGGCTGACTTCAGGCATGTAGCATGTGGAGTTAATTGTGAGCATGAATTACAGATCTGGAAATATATGTAATGAATTTTAAATGTTGTATACTTGTCTTAGATACCGTGTGTATCTTAGCAAGGGGATATGTCATTATTTGTATAATGGAAAGCCTTAATTGGCCAACCTAATTAATTATGCATTAGGAAATCTTAATTGGCTGACCTAATAAGCTATTGTGTAAGGGTATATATGGAAGATATATTCTTGTGGAGAAGCATGACAGAGAAAATAAGAGAAGTAATGTGTGAAATATGTGAAGCTTGTTGACTGCTGGATGCAAGCAGAGTTGATACTTCATTGGAACTAATTAAGCAAAGAAAGTTGTTGGCTGACAGTTCTCTGATTGTATATTTTCTTTATACACTTGTGCAGATTGTAAATCATTGAGGGTGGCTTTAACCTTCTTTAGGAAGTGTGCCTTGGCAGTGAGCCTACTATTTCCTTTGAATCCTAATAGGGGTTGTCTCCTAACAGGGACTGTGTACTATAATGTTGTAACAAGATCCTAATAGGGATAATATCTTTTAACAGGGATACTATACTCTCATTACATTATTTTTGGGTGTTAATTCCAACTGGAGTTTTACCTTTAACAAGGTTTCCTCGACAACAAATATTGTGTTTTGGTGTTGTCTATTACTGTGTTATCATTTACATTTTTAGATTTTGTTTATAAAGTATACAGTTTAAAAATCTATATCACAACTGATTCACCCCCCTCTCAGTTGTCTTGTGGAATGTTATTCCTAACACTTGGCTAGAGTCAGTTACAAGAAAAAATTGACTAAGGTTTTAGGGATAGCCTAGGTGCTCCTGCACCATGCTTGACTCTTTTAAAGGAGATTTTATTCACAATAATTATGATTCTATTAAAGGGAAATGATCTAAGGCCTTACTCCAAATGGATAATAACCTTGTTTTCCCATAAATATCTCATTGTTGTAAGTGGATGTAGGGCTGATAGTGGACATAAGCACAATAGTTAGCTGTTGAGAATATTAGAAACATATCTAAAAAGATGTCTGATACTAGAGACAAAATATATATGGTTATTATAGATGCTTTATTTATGGATTTTAATTCTCAGAAGAATTCCAAGGGTAAACCCTCTAGTCCCTCCAAGGATGTGGATGAGGTACTAGAATATGTCCCCTCAACTATTGGAAGAGATATGATGGCCCTTGGGGGTGTGGGAAGCCCATAAGGGATAAAATTGTTTCCTCTCCTTCTCTATAAGTTCTCAATAAAGAGATACTTTCCTTCCTTAAGGAATCTAATGAATCTGATTATTCTCTCTCCAATTTTTTTCTTTTGGTTATTCCAATTGCCCCCTCCCCTCTTAGAGTCCATCCTACCATGGCTAATAGTCTCTAGATTCTAGCATCGATCTTGTCAAACCTATCCTTGACAAGGAAGTAGAGGGTATATGCTTGGATGATGGAGTTACTCAACCACTTTTAGATTTTGAGGATTGTGAAATAAAAGACTTGGTGGTAGCTCTTGTTCCCTCAGATCATAGGGAATGCAATAATGGGGATCCCCTTAAGGAGTATGGTGATAAACCTAGCTACAAAAGGACAAGGAAGAAAAATTCTTCCAAGACAAGGAGGAGTCTCAACTCTCTATATCAGATTGAATTCCCTCTTGATTTAAAAATTTAAAGAAAAATATGTGGATTACTACATAATTAAATACCTCAAAGGAAAGTGGGGTGATATTTAATCTAGACATTAATATGAAGTGCATTTGGAAAATTGTGAATTAATAAAACACTAAACACACCAAAGGAAAGGGAGATGCTATTATAATGGGTGAGCCCAAGTGATGTAAAGTTTTAAAGAAGTAGTTTTGTGCCCCATGTAATATACTAATTCTATAAATTCAGGATAAGGAGTTTGGGGTCTACTTTTTATTTGCATCTAATGACTATCAAGAGAGGATCAACTTATGGGAATAGATGTTTGATTTTCACAATATACCATAGGTGATTGGAGGAGACTACATCATGACATAAATTTTTTGGGGGCTGAGGACAAAGTGGATGGGTCCAAATTCTAGTGGAAAGGGGAAGAAACATTCTTTTGGCTCAGAATGATAAATAAGCCTAGGCTATGAGACCCTCTTGCTAGCAATAAAACTGATAACTAGGGCATCATCTTTACATGGTGAAACTAAAAACAAGGGGGAAGAATGAACTAAAGAAGACTTAACAGATTCTATGCAAACAAGGAGCTTTTCAGTTCTAGGAGACCTAAGTTGGGAATATGTATTAGGGTCATCACCAATACTCCCTTTGATCATCACTTGATTACCACTACCACCTCTTGTAGGGGCCCTCAACCTCCCCCTTAAGGCAAAAAGGTAACCTTTTCTCTCAATTTGAAGCTTCTTGAGGATGATGATATAATCTTTACAGTCAAAATTATTAGATCCTTGAACTTAGGGGTGAAAAGGAAACTAAGTGTGCGGAAAATATTTCCCTATGCTAAACTCTTAAGAAGAGGATCATGCAAATTCGGATTTAACCCTTATCAAATACATAATGATAATACAATTAACTTAGATGTTTCTCCAATAACATGTATACATAGAAAAATGAGAATGACACAATGATTTACCCTAGAGAAAACCTTTCGGTACAAAAACCCCAGCACTCCAAAACCTACACAATGTATTAATTAAAACTATTATTGTTTACAACACACTTGCAATGCAAGTTCTTTCAGGAGATAATTGACACTTGAAGACAAATTCGGCAGCATAACAACATTCCAACAATATACTAACTTCTCACTAAGCGATTTGCAATCGAAAAATGCTTATATCATGCACTTTGCTTTTCAGGGCAACTTCCAAAGGAAACCATATTAGGGTTTTCCCATTCTCCAAAAGTGTACAGTAGTCAACATGATCATTTGCCACATGTCTTGCATGTCTTCATCCATCATTGAATCTTTCACAATTAGCTCTTACAAATATTAATGACCGTCATAGGAATCCATCATAACCATTTCAGTCATGATTACCTTACACATTGTCCAAAGTGCTGACATTTTCCAAATAACCTCTACCATAGAAAGGGATGCCTAGATCCACCTAGACCAAGTTTGATCATCCTTGTCATCTTCCAAGTGGAGTGAAAACGCAACATATCCACTCAACTAAATGAAAAAACAGATATCAAACTTAACCACATTATTTGCAAAAAAATTAATTACAAAACAATTAGTATCAAATGTAAGGAAATATACAAGGTTGAGACACCTTATTCCTAACATTATCTCACTTGTCAAACACCTTGTAAGAGAAAAATGAAATAACATGATTTAACTTCTATAGGCTGAGAGGCTGATAGACTCTGAACACCATCTGAACTTCTTTGTACCCACAGGTTTTGTCAATGCATCTGCAACATTCTTTACTATATCTACCTTCTCGAAACTTACCTTTCCATCCTCTACCATATCTCTAACAAAGTGAAACCACACATCAATGTGCTTCATTATGGCATGGAAAGTTGGATTCTTCGCAAGGAAAATAGCACTCTGACTATCATAATAAATTATAATCTGGCCTGCATCAACACCAACATCTGAACACAGTCTCCTAAGCCAAATGGCTTCCTTACAAGCATGAGTAGCTCTCATGTGCTATTCTTCTGTCATGGAAAAAGTGACCACATGTTGTCGCTTACTCATCCAACTGATGGCACCACCAAACATAGTGAACACATAGGTACTGGTGGATCTCTTGCTATCAATGTCACCTGTGCAATCTAAATCCACAAACCCACGAATACAAAATAAATGTGGAGCTCCAAAAGAGTTTCCATGATAGCATATGGAATACTTTGATGTACCCTTCAACCATCTGAACACTCTCTTAACTTCATCCCAATGTACCCATCCAGGTTTAGCCATAAACCGACTCAAGACTCCCACTGCTTGGGCAATGTCTAGTTTAGTACAGACCATAACATACATAAGGCTACCAACTGCACTCACATAAGGTACTTTTCTCATGTCCTCCATTTCACTAGGAGATTTTGGACAATCATCCACAAATAACTTTGTTCCCATAGAAATAAGAACACACAATGGTCTATAATCTTCCATGCTAAACCTATCCAACACAAACTTCACATACTTACTCTGACTCAACCAAAGTTTTTTGTTAGATCTATCTTTACTAATTTCCATACCCCAAATATACATGGCTTCCCCTAGATCTTTCATCTCAAACTGTGCTGACAATTGAGACTTCAAATAGAAATCATACCCATACCCTTCCCAATCAACAACATATCATCAACATATAATGCAATAATAAGAAGGTGGTCATTGTCAACTTTGAAATAAACACAATGATCTTATTTCAATCTCAGAAAACCAATCTTCAACACAAAGACATCAAATTTATGGTACCACATCCTAGGAGATTGTTTCAAAACATATATAGACTTCTTTAATTTGCAAACCAAAGAATCTTTCCCTTTCTGACTATAGTGCTTAGGCTATGACATATAGATCTCTTTCTCTAAATAACCATGAAGGAAAGTTGTTTTCACATCCATCTATTCTACCTCCAAATCATACGATGCTGCTAGAGATAACAAAAATCTAATGGATGTAAGTTTTGCAACATGAGAGAATATTTAACCATAATCAATTCCCCCCACCTGTGAGTACCCCTTTGTAACCAATCTAGCCTTGTACCTCTCAACACTACCATCTACACATAATTTCTTCTTAAACACCCATTTTCTTCAAATAAGTTTTCGTCCTTTAGGAAAAGGTACTAGGTCCCAAGTTTTGTTCTTCTCCAATGAAGCCATCTAATCATCCATGGCCTCAATCTAGGAACTTGCATCTTCAATACCCATAGCCTATTTAACAGATCTAGGCTCATCAGTTTTTGTAATCAAGGCATAAGAAGAACTGGAATCTAACATAGAAAATCCAAACCTCTCTGGCTGCTTTCTTTCTCTCATGGATCTCCTCAAGGGCTGATGTTGAGTTTGTTCTACCTCTTCTCCTAAATATTTAGAGCTTCTAGAGCTCTCCTCATCATTAGATCCACCACAGTCTCTCTGTTCATTCCTCTCAGGGGTAAGATGCAACTGAACAACATCTTCTTTAATTTCTTTTTTATCTGGCTGTAGCACAATAGTAGAAAGTGTTAGCTCTCTAAAAATAACATTTCTTCTATACAAAACCTTACCATTAACAAGATCCCAAAGCTTGTATCCTTTCACACCAACACTGTATTTGATGAAGATACCTTTTACAGCCTTGTTTTCCAACTTAGATCTTCTCTCCTTAGGCACATGTGCATAAGCTTCACAAACAAAACATGAAGATGTCTAGCTAAAGGCTTCTTACCAAACCATACCTCCATGGTTGTCTTACCAACAAGAGTTGATGTGGGAGATATGTTAAACAGATAGCAAGTAGTGGCCACAGCTTCAGCCCAAAACCTTTATTCGAGGCTAGCTCCACTAAGCATACTCCTAGCATTCTCAATCAGTGTCCTGTTCATTCTTTCTACAACAACATTTTGTTGTGGGGTATAAGGAGTTGTCTTATGCCTCTCGATCCCTTTTTCTTTATAAAATTGTTCAAACTCTGCTGAACAAAACTCACCACCATTGTCAGCTCTCACACACTTAATTCTTTTACTAGTCTGATTCTCTACGAGAGCTTTAAATTCCTTGAACTGGCCGAAAACTTGTGTCTTTCTTTTAAGGAAATAAATCCATGTCCTTCTAATATAATCATCTATAAAAGACAAAATATACAGATTTGGAGAGTGAAGGAACTTTAATAGGAACAAAAACATCTGAATGGATAAGATCCAAAATACTAGAAGAGTTGTGAGAACTGGAGTAAAACTAAACATGATTTTGCTTACCATAAACATAGTCTTCATAGAATTCGAACTCCAGATTACAATCATTTACCCCCTCAACAATGTTTTTTTTTTTAGGGTTCTGAGACCCTTCTCACCAATGTGGCCAAATCTCATATGCCACAACATTGTCTTTTCTACAGGAAGTTTTCCTTCCATAGTGTTAGCACCCTTAGGTACACTTGCTGCACTACCATCGAAACCTATTACCACAGAATTCTTCACTGTTGGTTCAGATGGTGGAGATGAAGTGATTTTTGTTCTCTTCCTTGAGATAGAATAACTATTTCACTGTGAAGTGCAAGCATCTAGATGAAATAGGGTATGTCTCCTAGTACCTTTCGCAAGCACCATAGCTCCTCTAATCATCTTACATCCATATTTCAAAAAAATAACTTGCACACCTGCATCATTCAACATACTTATAGATAATAGGTTTCATGCCAAACCTGGGATGTGCATTACCCCATTGATCCCCTTTACTCATCGATCAGGGAATCTAATAGTGACTCTTCCTCATCCAACTACCTCTAGGTGACAATCATCACCTAGGTATACCTTTCCAACATCAAACTCCTCGTACATTCAGAACCAACTTCAATGAGAGGTCATGTGAAAAGAAGAACCCAAGTTGATCAGCCCCACATCATCAGATACATGGGTGGCCAAGGCTATGACAAAGGCCTCACCATCTTCTTGAGATTTTTCAAAATCTGAATTTGGGATTTTCTTCTTCTTTGGCTCTTTGCAGTCCTTACAAAAGTGCCCAAACTTACCACAGTTCCAAGATGTTTCCTTAGAATTTCTAGGAGTCTTAGATTTCCCATGGGATTTGGATCTACCCTTTTCAGACTTCTTGTCATTTTTCTTTCCTCTGTCTTTGGATCTACCATGAACAACAAGGGTTTCCTTGGTTTCCTTGGAGGTCTTTCTCTGCATATCCTCAGATAACAGTGAAGAAACCACATCATCCATTTGGAAAGTGACAATAGTACTCCAAAGGGCCATCACAAGATGGTCCCATGAATTTGGCAAGGAACATAGCAAGGTCATACATTGATCCTCCAAATTGACACCAATTGATGTCAACTATGCAATCAGCATGTTAAATGCATTTAGGTTATCTACAATAGATCCTCCTTCCTCCATTCTTAGAGAATACAGATTCATTCTCAGGAAAAAAAATTTCACCAAGGACTTGGCCTGATACACAAAACCAAGCTGTGTCTACAATTTGTTTGTGTTCTTCTCCTCCAGAACATTTAGGAGAACATCATCTGCTAGACAGAGTCTAATGAGACCCTTACCTTTTGATCCTTGAGATCCCAATCTTCTTGAGGTATGTTTACTAGTTTGATATCATTTGCAACCACCTCCTGGATACATCATGGTCTACGAGCATGTCTTCCATCTTGAGTTTCCACAACTCAAAGTTTGAGCCACTAAACTTTTCCACCTCCATTCTACTATATGAAGAACTTTCCATCTCTTCCTAAAATAAGGTTATGAATACTCTGCAACAATACTCCCACTAAATTGGATATTAGCTCAAAAGACCCGTACCCTAACAAATAGAACCAAAATTAACTAGGCTCTGATACCAACTGAAAAGGAAACTAAGTGTGTGGAAAATAGTTCCCTATGCTAAACTCCTGAGGAGAGGATCGTGCAAATTCAAATTTAACCCTTATCAATTATAGAATGATAATAAAATTAAATTGGATGTTTCTACAATAACATGTATACATAGAAAAATGAGAATGACACAAGGATTTACCCTAGGGAAAACTTTTCGATAGAAAAACCCCAACACTCCAAAACCTGCACAATGTATTAATCAAAACTGTTGTTGTTTACAATACACTTGCAATGCAAGTTCTTTTAGGAGATAATTGACACTTGAAGACAAATCTAGAAGCATAAAAACATTCCAAAAATACACTAACTTCTTACTAAGTGATTTGCAACCCAAAAATGCTTATATCACGTGCTTTCCTTTTTAGGGAAACTTCCAAAGGCAACCGTATTAGGGTTTTACCATTCTCCAAAAAAATAGGAACCCCACACATTGGAGAAGAGTGTACAGTACTCAACATGATCATTTTCCACATGTCTTGTATGTCTTCACCCATCATCGAATCTTTCACAATTATCTCTTACAAATATTAATGACTGTCATAGGAATCTGTCATAACCATTTCAGTCATGATTACCTTACAAATTGTCCAAAGTGCCGACATTTGGAAAATAACCTCTACCATAGAAAGGGATGCCTAGATCCACCTAGACCAAGTTTTATCATCCTTGTCATCTTCCAAGTGGAGTGAAAACACAACATGTCCACTCAATAAAATGACAGAATAGATATCAAACTTAACTACATTATTTGCAAACAATTAATTACAAAATAAATAATATCAAATGTAAGGAAATATACAAGGTTGAGACACCTTATTCCTAACAAGGGGTGGCTAGATGGGGAAATTCTATTGAGATATGAAATATTTGTATAAAAAAGGATAAGGATCCTAGAAAATATGAAACTAATATGCTTGATAAAATGGTGTTGACTGAAGACTTTTTGAAGAATAGCCCCTCAAGCCAGGAAGCCTATTAATCTCTCACCCAAGCGCAATAATCCTTCAGGACTATTCAAAACATCAAAATATAATGAGATAAAAATGGAGCCAGGATAAACTGGTTGTCTCATGGTGATAAGGTCTCTAAATTATTTTTTCAAATCCTTAAAATTAAGGAGCACAAAGATAGAATTGAAAGTACTTGGGATGAGAGAGTCAATGTCACTGATCAATCTAATATTCTCAAAGCCTTTGAAATATTTTATAATCATCTCTTCTCTATAGAGGATAATAAATTAGACAAAGAGAGGAAAATGATAGTGATTCATAGTATCATTCCTACCAATGTCACCAAGGAAGATACAATTTTTCTAGAGATGGACATCATAGTTAAGGAAATCAATAATGTATTTTTTTCCCTTAACAATGATAAAACCCCTAGGCCAAATGGACTGCCTGTAGATTTTTATAGAAAGAGCATCAACTAGATTAGGGATAAGATTCTATAGTTATTCAATGAATCTATTTAGTAAAGATCTTTGGGAAAGATATTTACATTGGTCTGATTAAGTTCATCAAAAAATATGGTGACATGACCCTGATTAAAAATTATAGACCTATCACATTATTTAATTTTTTCTACAAGATGCATGCTAAGATTCTAGCCAAAATTCTGAAAACATTCTCCCTAATGTGATTAACACCACCTAAATGTGCTTTATAAAAGAAATACATATACCAAAGAATCTTATGACATGTTGGGAGGCTATGAGGTGGGCTCAGACTCTAACAAAATGGTAGGAAATTTGTTGATTGATTATTCAAAGGCCTATGCTAAAACCAAATGTGGATATTTAATTATGATAATTAAAAGCTTGGGTTTTCCTTAGAGGTTTTAATAGATGGTGCAAACTATGATGAAGGATTACAGTTCTTAGGTGGAGGTAAATGGTTGTAGATCAAACTCCTTTGACATATATAGGTCTATCAAATAGGGTTACCCTATTGCTCCTTCTTTATTTCTTATTGTTGTTGATGCATTATTCTACCTTTTGAGGGATGTAATTCTCTCACAAAAAAGTTAAAGGTGTGATCCTCCCTAATGAAAATGAGCTCACAAACATTTAATTTGCAGATGATATTGTTATACTCCTTGATTTGATAGAATATAATGTCTCAGCCTTGATGGTCAAAATAGACCTTATTTGTGAATCATATGGTAGTAGAGTGTCTTTCGCTAAATCAATCTTGTTGGGATAGGATGATTCTGCCACCCCTCATGCCTTATTAGATTATCACTTTCATAGTATGGACCTAATCATCAATTGAGATATCTTGGAATCCTTTTGCCATCAATCATAACTTGAAGGAGATGTGGATCTGTGTTAAGAGTAAAGTGGAGAATAAGATTGGAAAATGGAACCAACAATATCTTTCCTTGGCTAGTAGAGTACAAGTATGTCACAAAATATTATTGACATACACTATCTATTACTCCTCTACCTAGCTCTTCAACCACTATTAATTCATGTTTATTGAGAAACATATCAAGGATTTGTTGTGGTCTGAAGGTACATGGCATAAAAAAGACATGTTGTTAAGTGGGAATAGTTATCCATGAATAAAAATAAAGGTATCCTTGGGCTGAATGACCTCAGAATCCAAGGAGTAGTTCTACATGCCGAGTGGATTTTCATATCCTTGGAGGGTGAGTAGCCTCAGGAGATTCTTCTAAGGAAAAATATTAGCAGGGTTGTTCCTTACAAAGGATCTTTGTGGAATGAGATTCATTTGAGTGAATTTGTGGTTAGGTACTTTCTAATTAAGGTATAGGGTTCTGATGTTTTTAAATCTATTTAGAAATGCTAGGAATATGTGAGGAATTTTATCCTAAATAATGACATTATGTCTAGTGATAACATCATGTGTGATAAAAAAAATCTATATGGTAGAACCTCAAACATGGGGATAAAGTTTTGGCTCCATTATAAGGGTTCTCAGCCAAATCTTTGGCATCCTTAGGTATTAAATTTATTATATAAATTATTCATAATGGATCTCTTATTGCGTGGAAGGATCTAGAGTTAAAAAAATTATAATCCCTCTACTCAGTGTAGGATGTACTCTATAATTAGAGAAGTTTTTTATGCCCTATTTCTTCCTAGAACCCGTTTCTATGATGATACCATATTTTCCTCATTTAAATGGCAAGATGGTTCACCCATTGTCAGCATCAAAGCTAAAAGAATCTATGCATCCTCAACTAATAATGATGCTTACATAATGAATTATCAGTAATAAAGCCTAAATAATCTATAAACCTACTTCTTGGCATATATGTTTTGATAACCCTTAGACCAGACTTCCTGGGCCAAAGAAGAAATAATTCATGTGGCTCTTAATCCTACACATATTTCAACTTAGATTGGCCAATGGGGACCCCTGTATTTGCTCCTTTTGTAGGATACCTAAAATTATTTCTCACATCTTTTTTGACTGCCTATTATCAAAGGAAATTTGTAGCTTTTTTGGTTTTTAGCTAATGGAAACATCACCATCCATGAGATCTTGTTTGGTAATATTCAGGTCCTAAAAAGGTAATATATTGTCTTTTGTTCTAGCATTTTAATTAAAATAATATGGCTTATTTAGAGATTTAAGAATGACAATATATTTAATGGTAGAGATAGGAATATTATGGTGTCTTTCAAGAGACTCATTTTTTATAATTTTGAATCATAGGTTACTGTCACAATGAGAATACGTAGGAGAAAAATGGAGGATATTCTAAGCGATGGTACATATGGGATAGTGAAGTGCTAAATTTCCAACGGTTTCACATGGAAAAGAACCAGTAATGAAAGTTCTCCATTGGGAATTGGCCTACAAAAATTATTGGAAGAGATACAAAAACTAAGGGAGAAAGATAGGCATATGAATCCTCCATTGGTAGTAATAGGTCCAATTGTAGTGATACTTGGTCCTATAGTAGTAGATCTGATTGTAATTCCATTGGAAGAGGTGTTGGTTCAACCATACAACCAACACATTATTCATGACAAAATACTCAAGCGGCTAGAAGGAGGGTTGATGCAGGAGCATCTTGGGTGTAAGGGAAATCGTGCATCATGCAAAAATATATTTTTTCTATTCAATAAGGGTTATTTTGTACAAAGCTGCTATTTTTGGAAACTTGCTATTTTTAGTAAGTTGACCGTTTGAACTTGGAATGTTCTAATTTTTCAGGTGAAGGTTCATCTTAGTCATATAAGCATGCCAGTTGAATTTCATTGCTAGATTATCTATATTGGCGAAGATATTAAGGATTTACTGTTGAGATTTTATGGTGCAAAACCTTTGAGCTCAATTTTTAGGACCATAGAGGCTCCTGATCAAGGTCAAACCCCCAATAGAATGGTGTTTCACGTGTCAGGCACTATAGATCATGATCTCCCCTTTCCGGAAAGTGGTTATAATATCCAATCAGAGCTATGGTTAAAAATTTATGGTTTCCGGAAGTTGGGCTACCTAATCTCATATTTTGTAAATATTTAAAGCTGACCCTTTTGTAATAAAAGTGAAAAATAATTAAATGCTACGGGTAGTTGGCCTTAATGGCTAGATTTCTAGAACCTTCTCAGGCGATGGAAAATTTCCTATTTAAGGAACGCCTGTAGTGTTTTCTAGGGAGTTCTAGGTGGTTATTTGAGGCTTTGTCCTACAAATTACTGTAAGGGATGCCCATGCGGCTTTGATATTGTAATTCTAAAGTTTGTAATTCCACATTTATGGAGCCAATGAGAAGCCAATTTTTTGTTCTTGCAAATTTTTTTTTTTTCTCCCTATTTCTGTTGTGTACTTGTGGTATTAAGGGGAGTCCCCTTCATTAAGTGGTATCAGAGCGAGAAGTTCCTAAGTGTGTAGATAGATCACCGACTGTGAGGCACTTTGCACTAAGACCGTGGTTATGGTTTCAGCAATTAGTGTGAAGATGCCTCAACGAAGGGAGCATGGCAGAAGAGCCAGAGGTGTGTTGCCTTAGGTAAGAGCCCTCTAGAGACAAGTGTGAGCATTGCAAGAAGAGAATTGCAGTGGCATGAATCTTGCTGTAAGAGAGGAAAGTGAGGGTGAAGCCGAAGTAGAAGGATATTTTGATCATGAAGGCGAAGGCAAAATTCTAAACCAAGAGGAGGAAAGGATTTTTCAGGCCATTTCCAAGATCAAGAAAAGACCTAAGCTTGAGGTCCCCACATTTTCAAAAAATCTTAACCTAGAAGAGTTGATCAACTAGATCAATGAAATAGAACAATATTTTGAGTATGAAGATATCGAGGATCTTGATAGGGTCAAATTTGCGAAGGCCTGACTGAAGGGTCATGCGAAGATCTGGTGGCAAGAGATTTAGTTGGAATGAAATAGAAGAGGAAAGGAGAAAATCACAAGATGGGATCAAATGGTGGATAAATTGAAGTGACAGTTCATTCTTGTTGATTATGAGCTTGATCTACTGAAGAAAATGCAAGGTTTGAAGCAGGCAGGAAAATATGTCCAGGAGTATACGAAGGAGTTCTATCGAATCCTCATCAGAACAGGCCATGCAAAAGCTGACAAGGAGAAATTTTCCCATTACCTTAATGGGTCGAAGCCAAGCATTCACAAGGAGTTGAATCTGATCCGAACGAATAGTATTGAAGAGGCCTACCAGTTTTCCCTAAAGGTAGAGGAAAAGCTGAACACAAAGTTTGAAAGTAGGCAAAGTGGAAGAGGTTGTGGTGGAAGATCTGGTGGGTGATCTTATGGAGGCCAAAATGAAGATCAGAAAAAGAAGGATGAGGCCAGTAGTAGTCAAGGTCAGAGAGGAAATAATTTCAATAAAAATAATAGAGATCAGAGAGGAAGAGGAAGAGGACAAGGATCAGGAAGATGAGGCTTTCGTGGAACATGTTTTCACTGTGGAGAAGAAGGTCATAGGGCATATGAATGTCCTCAACGACAAGGAAGGATAGATAGGAGAAATCACAGCCAGGATAGAGTCGCACATGTGGATGAAGATGCCAAATCTTCTCATTTTGAAGATGTTGAAGGAGGAGAAGTCCTAGTTAATAGAAGAGTCCTGCTGAGTGGTGAAAATGAACCTAAGCAAAGGAGGAGCTTGTTTTGCACTAGGTGCAAGTGTGAGAATAAGTGTTGTGATGTGATTATTGATAGTGGAAGTACTAAAAATTTGGTATCAGAAGAGATGGTCACAAAGTTGAAGCTCAAGAGGAAAAAACACCCACATCCATACCAGATCACCTAGGTGCAGGATGACCACAAGGTCATGGTTAATGAACAATGCCTAGTAAAGTTCAAGATTGGAAGGTACTATGATGAGGTACTATGTGATATCATACCTATGGATGCTTGTCATATGTTGTTGGGAAGGCTATGGAAATTTGATAGGCATGTTGTACATGATGGTCGTGCAAATACATATTCCCTGACAAAGGATGGAGTGTGACATAAGCTAAAAGAATTGAACAATATAGAAGAAAAGGTATGTAGTAATGCAAGAATAAATTTTGTTGATGGAAGAAAATTCCTAGAGGGTATGAAGCATGAGCGTATGTGTTTTTCTTTAATTCCAAAAGCTAGTAAGGAGGAAGTAGAAGATGTGCCTGTAGAAGTTGCAGATCTATTGAATGAGTTTCAGGATATTGTATTTGATAATGTGCTTGATGGATTACCATCTATACGGAAGATCAGTCATCAGATGGACTTGATCCCAGGAGCCAGTTTTCCAAATAAGGTAGCACACAGAATGACACTAGCAGAAAGTGAAGAATTGAATAGAAAAGTACAAGAGTTGTTGCAGAAGGGTTTGATTCATGAGAGCTTGAGTCCATGTGATGTACCATAAGTATTAGCACCAAAGAAGAATGGAGAATGGAGGATGTGCACAGATTCTAGGGCTATCAACAAGATCACAATCAAGTACATATTTCCATTGTCGTGGATGGATGATATTATGGACTATTTGAGTGGAGCTGTGTACTTCTCAAAGATAGATCTGAAGAGTGGATATCACTAGATTCGGATCAGAGAAGGAGATGAATGGAAGAATGCCTTCAAAAAAAAGGAGGGACTTTTTGAGTGGTTGGTCATGCCCTTTGGGCTAACCAATGCACCAATCACTTTCATGCGGCTCATAAATGAGGTCTTGAAAGAATTTATGAGTAAGTTTTTCATTGTTTACCTAGATGATATTTTGATCTTTAGTAAGACATTGGAGGAGTATCTAATGCATATTCATAGGGTTTTGGAGAAGTTGAGGGAAGACAAATTGTTGATTAATTTGAAGAAGTGCAGTTTTGTTAAGGAGTTAGTGTATCTAGGATTTGTAGTTTCAGCAGAAGGACTGAAAATGGAACCAAAGAAAGTGAAGACTATCCTAGAATGGCCTACTCCAAGGAGTTCTACTGAGGTAAGATCATTTCATGGTTTGGCTAGCTTTAACAGAAAGTTTATCAGAAGTTTTAGTAGTATCTGTGGTCCCTTGATTGAAACAATGAGAGGGGATAGGAAAGAGTTTAAGTGGACTAAAGGGGCTGAGAAGAGTTTTGAACTATTAAAACAAAAGGTTATAGAACAACCTATTTTAGCACTTCCTGATTTTAATAAGGTGTTTCAAGTAGACTGTGATGCTAGTGGTACTGGAATAGGAGCTATTTTGAGCCAAGAAGTTAAACTTGTTGCATATTTTAGTGAGAAGTTAAATGATGCCAAGAGAAAATATTTTGCTTATGATCAGGAATATTATGCTATAATTCAGGCATTGAAGAAGTGGAGACACTATCTTCTTCCTAATGAGTTTGTTTTGTATACTGATCATCAAGCTTTGAAATATTTGAATAGTCAAGGAAAGTTGAATCAAAGACATTTTAAATGGGTTGAATTTTTGCAGAGTTACACATTTTTTTTGAAACACAGGAGTGGAAAGTCTAACAGAGTTGCAGATGCTCTTTGTAGAAGGCAAATTTTTCTAATAGAGATGCAAATCAAGGTGGTTGGGTTCAAGGAACTCAAGAGTTTGTATCCAGAGGATCCTGATTTTGGTGAAGCTTGGAAAGCTTGTACAGAACCTATTACTCTAGACAGAATGAAGTGGCTGGATTTCATCATTCGGGATGGAATGTTATTTAGAGGGAGCCAGTTGTGCATTCCATGAAGTTCTATGAGGGAGAATCTCATCAAGGAGAAGCATAGTAGAGGATTGGCTGGAAATTTTGGTCAAGATAAAACCCTTGCTCTGGTTAGCGAGAATTATCATTGGCCATAGTTGCAGCAAGATGTCAAGAAGTTTGTACAGAGTTGTAAAGTATGTCAAATGGAAAAAGGAGCAATGTAGAATACAGGATTGTATTAGCCATTACCTGTACTAGAGAAGCCTCGAGAGGATATCAGTATGGACTTTGTTAGATTGGTTTACCAAGGACTCAGCGGGGGCATGATTCAATTTTTGTGGTGGTCAACAGGTTTTCATAGATGGCACATTTCATTCCCTATAAGAAGACTAATGATGCAGTTCATATGGCTGAATTTTTTTTCAAAGAAGTGGTGAAACTACATGGTGTGCCAAAGAGTATAGTTTCAGATCAAGACACTAAGTTTGTTGGATATTTCTGGTGTGCATTGTAGAAGAAGTTGAAGACAGACGTGAAGTTCATCTCATCACATCATCCACAGATAGATGGACAGACCGAGGTGGTGAGTAGGAGTTTGAGAAATTTGCTGAGATGTTTGGTTGGAGATAAGCCAACAGGTTGGGATTTGATTCTACCACAAGCAAAATTTGCTTACAATAATTCTGTCAATAGGAGCACTAGTAAATCACCATTCCAGATTGTATTTAGAAGTAGTCCCAGAAATGCTTCAGAGTAGAGGAAGATAAAAAAGGGAGAGATAAGTAGTGCTTAAGCTGAGGATTTTTTAGAATATTTGAAGAACATCCATGAGGAGGTGAGGAAGCACATTACCAAGATGAATACACAGTATAAAGCTAAGGAAGATGAGAGAAGGAGGCTTAAAGAATTTCAGGTTGGGGATGAATTCACGGTTCATTTATGGAAGGAGCAATTTCCAGTTGGTACATACAACAAGTTGAAAATGAAGAAGTTTGGGCCATGTAAGATATTGAAGAAGCATGACTTAGGAAATGCTTATGAGGTAGAATTGCCTACTGAGTTGAACATTTCACTAGTATTTAACGTTGTAGATTTGATAGAGTACCATGAAGGGGGTGTTGAAGGTGAAATCACAGAAGCACAAGGAGTATTTCGGCAACTACTTCAGCTACCATGGAGATTGAAGATATACTTGATAGTCGTGTTGGCAGAAGCACAAGGAACAAGACGTATGAAGAATATCTGGTCAAATCGAGAGGATGACCTGTAGAAGATTCATCATGGCTGACAAAGGAGGAGGTCACTTCTCAAATTACCTTGGGTGTTTGATGCAGGAGCATCCTGGTGTAAGGGCAATCTTGCATCACCCAAAAATATATGTTTTCTATTGAATAAGGACTATTTTGTACAAAGCTGCTATTTTTGGAAACTTGGTATTTTTAGTAAGTTGACCGTTTGAACTCAGAATGTTCAAATTTTTTAGGTGAAGGTTCATCTTAGTCATATAAGCATGCCAGTTGAATTTCATTGCCAGATTATCTATATTGGCAAAGGTATTAAGGATTTACTATTGAGATTTTAGGGTGTGAAACCTTTGAGCTCAATTTTTAGGACCTTAGAGGCTCTGCATAGAGGTCGAACCCCTAGCTAACTTGCATTTTGCATGTCAGGCATTGTAGATCATGATCTCCCCTTTGCAGAAAGTGGTTATAATAGCCAATAAGAGCTACGGTTCAAAAGTTATGGTTTTTTGGAAGTTGGGCTACCTTATCTCATATTTTGTAAATATTTAAAGCTGACACTTTTGTAATAAAAGTGAAAAATAATTAAATGCTAAGGGTAGTCGGCCTTAATGGCTAGATTTATGGAACCTTCTCAGGCGGTGGAAAATTGCCTATTTAAGGAAGGCCCGTAGTGTTTTCTAGGGAGTTCTTGGTGGTTATTTGAGGCTTTGTCATACAGATTATTGTAAGGGATGCCCATGCGACTTTGATATTGTAATTCTAAAGTTTGTAATTCCACATTTGTGGAGCCGATAAGAAGCCAATTTTATGTTCTTGCAAATTTCTATTGTTTCTCTCTGTTTCTGTTGTGTACTTGTGGTATTAAGGGGAGTCCCCTTCGTTAAGGGTTGTGTTGGGTTTATTGGCTAGATAGAATGCTGTGTTACCTATCAAATAGTTACTATATTAATAATGTTCATCATTTTATAACAAATTTTATAATTTTCTAAGCTTGTAATGGACATCATTTTATGCAATAATTTTTTTATGGAGATAATAGGGAAAAATCTAGAGAAATTTTGGAAGATTAGATAATGTCATGGTTGTCATTTTTATTCTATCTATATTAATTAAATAATTTAGATGGGAATTCTCTTTAAACCCTATGAAATATACAAAGGAAGAAGTAGAGAAATATTCTAGAGTTATTTTTCTCATTCAGAAATAACTCTTGAATAATATCAAGTAGGACAGATATCGGTATACCTTTCAGGCTTATATTAGTTGAGAATTTAGACATTAAAGAAGAGATTTTTATAGAAGCACTAGAGGTTTTGTAAGGATTTTTATAAAAGGTTTTAGAGATTTTAGAAGAGCTTCCAAAAACATTTAATAAATGATTCGTCAGATGGATTGCACCAACGAAAATAATTTGTCATTGTATGGACTTAATACTAGAGTCTATTTTTATAAACTAGGCTCCATACAAGATGACAAAAATGAAGAATGGAAATATATATTGAAAATTGTAAGATTTTTTAGATAAATGTCTAATTAGATGATGTTCATTGAATCTATATCTAAGAAAAATCATAATCAACTATAGATTCTCATTATCCCAAATAGATGACATGATGAATTTCTTAGAAGAAGCTAAGTACTTTACAAAGATATACTTGAATACTTGGTACCATAAAATAAGAATTTGAGAAGGATATGGTTTGTATAAGTTGTTGGTGATGCTATTTAGTTTTAAAAATGTCTTGAATACCTTTACGTAGTTTCTAAATAAAGTATTGAAACTTTTTATTGGAAATTTTTTAACAATATATATACAGATGACACTTTTATTTTTAAGAGGGATAAAAGTAGAGAAGTTTTTACACAAAAAATCAACATTCCCGATATTGAAGGAAGAAAATATGATGGTGAATATGAAAAAGTATAGTTTTATGAATAGAGATTTAGTATGTTTCAAGTTTATTGTATATAAAGAAGTGTTGAAAATGGTATCTGAGAATGCTAAAGAAATTATAGAAAGGATTATCTTCAACAATATGTTCAAAGTAAGGAGTTTTCATTATTTAGAAAGTTTTACACAAATTTTATTAGAAATTTTAATCAAATTTGTGCCACAATCATGGAGACAATGAATGTATTTTTAGTTGTTGAAGGAAAAGTGAACGAATAGAGAGTGTTTGTGTTTTAAATTTTCAAAAGTATTTTTGTAATACAGTTAATGAAACCCTACAATAACCTATAAATTAACCTAGGTCAATCCTTCTATTGTTATATCTTATTTTTGTCAATGAATAAGTCTCATATTATCATAGATTTATGCTCCTACTAATTCTATGTGATTGAGATTGGTTGACTATGTGTGCAACAAACTAGGTAAAAGAAGGATTTTTTAAACAAGAATGATAGAATGTGGGAAATAAATAAAGAAGCACAAAATAAATTTATAGATATACAAATTAATATATAGAATAACATAATGCTAAAATATAGTATTGATTGTGTTGGACAAAAGTATTATGTGCAAACTGTGGGGTGAATATGTTTCAACCGACTTGATTCAACCAATTTCAAAATAGTAGTTCAACCATAATGTGTGATACATAGTTTGAGGGTCCTCTTGTTTATTTCTACTAAAAATAACTAACACTTAAGTAAGATTATTTACACTACACTACCAATAAGGTGTTACTTTCACCATATTCTCTTCTTTTAGAATAAGTGTTCTTTCCTTTGTTGTATTCTCTTTATTCATAATAGATGATCCATTAATACAATGATCTCTCAAATACAATCTAGAAGAGTTAGTAACTAGGAATCTCATAAAAGTTTAAATTCTTTCTATGACTTATTATAAAATGATAGAAATAGAGGTGAAATATACATATATCTCAAAGAATCCAACATGCACCACACCTTAATTACACAAACATAGAGGATATTTAAGAAGTTCAAACACTATAAATTATCTCTATTTTGAGAGTATAATACTAGCTTCAAACATAATAATAAGTTTAAAGAGTATAAGATGAATTTTAAAAATATAATGTTATGTCTAAACACAATAAGAAGATCAAAGACTACAAGATTGGGTTTAAATCTATTTTAGATAACAATAAAATAATCACAATCAACTCCATATTATGTCATCACATAAAAAATTGTTCCAATACAAATTTTGAAAATAACTTGCCTCTTTAATTGATATCAATTTGATTTACATCTAAAATTAATGTTTTACAGTGCTTACCAAACTAATATCTCATTTTGTCGCATTGTCAAACGATGATATTTACATTATGTGTTGGATTATACAGAGCGGGTGGGGGTGAAACAAAAAACTATGATACTTACAAAGTAAAAACTTAACTCTAATTCAACACAGTAAGATAAACAACAACAACAACCTAATCACAAAATATCTTCAATAACTCAAACAATAACTTGCATAAATAGTAAATATCGTGCATATGAATCATTCCACACATTTGACACTAGATTTAATGAGCAAACCCAATTTGGGAAAAAACTCTATGGTAATTGTCACCTACAAATGAAAAAACGCTTCTATAATATGATCGGTTAAAATATTAACTTGTTAAAGAGTACAATACATGTTTGTTAAATGTGACACTATTAGGGGATTTAACTCAGACCCGTTAAGATCTTCACCCTATTAGGAGTGGATGGTTAAGGGATTTGAACATGCTTTTATAATGTCACTTTTCTCAAGGATTTTACAATAATATTGTTAGGCCCACTTGGTTAAGAGATTTCGTTGTTACAAATGCATAAAAGCAATAATATATAAAATGATCTATAAAGATGGAACTACATCTTTCTTGATTATATCCCTTATGTTCTCTCTCTAACCACTGGCATCAATACTTCATCTGTCTTTACGTTAGGCTTAGATTTTTACTTCTCTGCTCTTCACTGCACCACTCTATAGGACTTCAACACTTTAACTCTTCAACTTTCCAACCTCACTTTCTTTGAATTCATCCTTTAAATAGACTATATTTTTTTCTCTTAATCTCCTTGATTAGGCTTTCCATTGATCATGGTCAGCCGTTATATTAACATTTTTAATTGATACTATAAACTATTTCAATATCACCTTGAAACTTACACTTTTCTTGGAAATAACACTTTCACTTTTACTGCTTAATCTATACCATAGATTTCTTCCTTGAATTTTTTCATGTGTAGATCTTGTAACTAAATTCATTTTTCATTCTTTGAATCCTCTAACTTGTTGTGACAATAGATTAAATGTGTTCTTATCCTCATTTCTAACATTTATTCTCACTTGGTAACTAACTCTTGGTTCAGTGACTAAAATGCTATTCTCAGTGCTTCAATGTATTTGTTTCTTTACTGACTTTCATAACCTTTTACTGAGAGACTAATTTATGCTTGTTAACATAACTATTTATTCTTACAAACATTCTAAAATTACTTTACCGACTTGATAATATAGAAACCAATTATTTCAAGATGAACTTATCATTGTTTGATCTTTATCTACTGCCTAACTAAGTTAACTCTGAAAGATATGGAAATTCAATATGAACTAGAAATCAATTGCTTGACATTAATGAAAAAATAACAACTGATCTAATTAACTCTATAAGCTTTTGTACCATTGATCTCGGTCTTAATCATCATCTTCATCAGTTGAGTAACAATTTCCCTGTTTGGAGTTCATGACATCATTGTTAATCTTCCTTTTACATCTATTTTCAGTATTTACTCCATCTGAGATGTTTTATCTTGTTCACCCTTTGTGTTCATTCTCTCTTAAAATATTTATGCATAATCTCTCTTTCTTATCTTTTTATTCTCCCTCTTTCACTATATTCACAATAGGTGTATTCATCAATTATTCATTCTCCCTCTTTGACAACAATGCCAAAGGTTTGACTCATGAAAACTTGTTCAAGAAGGGGATCATACCTTGCATGTACTGATAATTCATTTCATACATAATTAATTTACACAACTTTAAGAAATACCTAGAGTGTGCACACTAGCATCAACTCACAAAAATAGATATGCTATTGATTCCTAAAATTGATGCAGTATGCATCATGCTCTAGTGAATGTTGGATAGGGTTAGGACCCCCAATTTACTTTGGATATACTCAAAATCATCCTTTGGTAGTGGCTTAGTGAATATATCTACTAATTTCTCCTTTGAGTTTACATACTCCAACGCAACATTCTTGTCTTGAACTTTCTCTCTCAAGTAATGATACTTTATAGAAATGTGCTTGGTCTTAGAATGTATTACCAGATTCTTGGATATGTTTAAAGCACTTTTTTTTATCACAAAATAGTAACTGGATCGGTAATCTCCTCTTGTCCATACCTTCTAGTAGTTCTTTGATCCATACAATGTTTGCACAATTCATAGTTGCAGCAACATATTCAACCTTGATATAGACTCTGATATAAAACTTTGTTTCTTACTCAACCATTTAACTAGTCTGTCGCCCAATCAAAATTGATGTACACTTTTAACTCAAAAGTTCCTCCTTTCTTGTATAGTAGACCAAAGTCCTTATTTCCTTTCAGATATCTAAATATCCTTTGAAGTATAGACATGTGTATTTCCTTTGGATCGGCAATAAAACTTGCAACAATACCAACTACATGCTCTATATTAGGTCTATTGCGTACAATATATTGTAGCTTACCAGTCATTAATCGGTAGAGTGTCTCATTTAATTCCTTTGACTAATCTTCCTTTGATAACTTGTAAACAATGATCATCGATGTTCCAACCAGTCTTGAGTATTCCATCCCAAAAGTCTTTAGGATCTCTTTGATGTACTTCAGTTGAGTGTTATAGATCCCATCCTTTACTTCTTGAATCTGAAGTCCAAGAAAAAATTTAATCTCTCCTATCATGGAACATCTAAAAATCCTTTCTCATTTCTTCAGCAAAATATTTACATAATGTGTCATTTCCTCCAAAAATAATATCATCAAAATTATCTCAGAAATTAAAATCTTGTTAGTACTATCACATTTTAGATACACATTACTATTATCACTTATTCTTTGAAATCCAATTTTGATTAGATATTTATGTAATATTTCATACCAAGCACAGGGTGCTTGTTTCAAACCATATAGGGCCCTGTGTAGTTTTCATACCATTTCCTTGTTAGTATTCTCAAAAAATCCTTCAGGTTGTTCTATATAAACTTCTTCAAGAATACCAGTAAGAAATGCACACTTGACATCCATTTTATAGACTTAAAATCCTTTGTAGGCCACATATTCTAGTAGAATTCAACTCCTTCTAATCGAACAACAGGTAAAAAAATTTCACCATATTCAATTACTTCTTCTTGGGCATATCCCTTGCGAAATAGTCTTGCTTTATTTTTTTGATTACATCTCCATGGTCATTCAATTTATTTCTAAAAATCCACTTTATACCAAAAATATTTTGTTCTTTAGGTCTCGGTACTAAATTCCATATATTGTTCTTTACAATCTGATCTAACTCTTCTTTCATTGCTTTAAACCAGTCATCATTCTGTAATACATCCTTTATTCTTCTTGGCTCCAATTTAGAAATTAAGCATGTATTGTATCTTACATTGCTTCTTGTAATAATTCCAGCATCCTTGTCTCTAATTATTTTTCTCGGTGAGTGGTGTCTCATCATATGTTTAGCTGGAATAGGCTCAGTGGTAGGTGAAACTTCATTTCCATCATTTGGTGGTAGTTCTCTCTATTTAGATTCCTCGTCAGTTTATGCATTTGGTACGATATTAGGACTGTCTGGTTGTACATATAAAAATCTTTGATAATATTCAAGTTCCTTCTTGTTGTCCTCATCATTTTTCTCTCCAAATTCATCAATTCTCAAATTTTCACTTTCCATAATTTTGTTAGTAGATTTGTTTGAAGACATTTGTAAGTATTGGTTTTTGTAGAATATAGCATCTTTAAGACTATAGCATCTTTAAGACTATAGCATCTACTTCCAAAATACTTTGAAATAACTTACATTTGATTTGTGGTCATACCAAATCTCATATGGATTTTTTATTGTACCTTACTTTAGTTGTACTTAGTTAAGTGTATTAGCAATAGTACTGAATGATTCCCTCCAATATGTTTGAGAAATACCTTTCTCAATTACCAGTCTCCTTGCACAATCCAAAATGGACCTATTTCTCCTTTAATCTATACCATTTTGTTGTAGTGTCCTCGGTGAAGATATTTGTCTCTTTAATCCATGTTTATTGTAGAAGAGTGTAAACGCATCAGAAGTAAACTAACCTCCTCTATCAGATCTTAGACACTTCAGTTTTCTTCCAGTCTTATTTTCAACTTTTTCCTTGAACCACTTAAACATCTATAAATTTTCAGATTTCTCTTTTAAAAATATTACAGACATCATAATATAATAATCATCAAAAAACAAAATGAAATATATATCACCATAGTAGTTTTGTGTTCTCATCGGTTCACATAGGTCAGTGTGCACTATGTCCAAAATACCTTGTGTAATATAAGATATACTTTTAAAACTTGACTTAGTCATTTTTCTAAATTGACCTTCCTTACACATGACATTCTCATGTTTCTCTAATCTCCGTAGAGATCTTACTATATTATTTTTTCTCACTTCAATTACATTGTCAAAGCTCACATGACATAATTTTTTGTGCCATTATCATGCATCTTCATCTTTAGTGTATAAGAAAATCTTAATAGATGTATCAAGGTAAAACAGGTTACCTTTAGATTTTTCTCCAGTGGCAATCAGAATATCTTTCTGATCAAATACTTCAACCTTTCCATTATGAAAGTCTAGTTGGTGACCTAAATTGTTTAGCTATGCCATACTCAATAGATTGTACTTTAATCCTTCAACCCAATATACAACAACACATCTTGTATTATTTAACATAATTATAGAACCTCTACCTTTCACAGGATATGGAGCATCATTAACGAATCTAACATACCCTCTATTATGTTCTTCCATATTAATGAACTTAACTGTGTCACCAGTCATATGGTTTGAACACCTATTGTCTATAATCTAGGTATCATTCTTACTTACATGTGATATTAGGGATTTTTCTTCTTTACATATTTCTTCATCAAAATCATCCTTGATAGAAATATCAACAACTTCTTCTCCATCATCATCATCATCATCATCATCATCATCATCATCATCATTTGCAGCATCATCGGTTAGTCCTTCATTATCAATATGATATGACTTCTTACCTTTATTTGTGTAATCTCAAAATATCATAGATATATTTTATTTCTCGTTTTCATCTTGATTGTCTTTCTTCGCATCACTGTCATTTTCAAGATGTCTAGATGCAATATGTCCAATCTTGTTGCATTTAAAACATTTTAAGGGTAGTTTATCTTGGTATTTTCCTTTACCTCTCTATACTCTTCTAGCTAGTAGAGCTTCAAATTATCTTTCATTTGCTTCATCTTCAACATACAGTTCTTCTAACTCACTCTTGAAACTATAGAATATTTCACTTACACTACTTGCATAACCATCACTAGGTCTAGACTCCCTAGAAATTCCAATCTTTAACAATGATTTAAATGCAAAATCAATCCAAGAATTAGAAGGTAAAGTATTATAAAAATCATTAAGCTCCAAAGAAATCAACTTACCGATAGTAGCATCTAGTGAAACCGTCATCTAAGGAATGGATCTTAGTTCTTGTACTGCACATACTCGAATGGAATACATAGGTAAAATTTTATGCAATAATTTGTGTGTCACATCTTCTCCGGTTATCTGTCCACCAACACCTCTTATAGCATTTAGAGTTTCCTCTAGTCTAGTGTTGTATAGTGTAACATTTTCACCTTCTTTCATTCTCACAGGGTCAAATTTCCCTCTTAAGATTTCACATTTTTCCTTCATAACATGCCTATCTCCATCATGTATCAATTCAATCCTATCCCACATCTTCTTTTCTATATCACATCCTATAAGGGTATTGAACTGCAGGTCAGTGAGAGTAGATGAAATATCAATCATTTCTTGTGTATGGTCTTGTCTTTCTCTTATCTTCTCAACTGTCAAAGGACCAAATGGAGATGGTATATACTCATGATCAATATGATATAGTGCATAATCTCCAATACTAAATATGTGCAACCTCATTCATTTTTTTAATGTAGAGAAGTTATCCTTATTCAATTAGGTGCCTCCCTCTTGCACATCTTTAGATCTTTAACTCAAGTTTGTTAATCTTATTTCTTGGAGTACTCAGCTCTGATACCAATTGTTAGATTACTAAGAGTGGGTGAATTAGAAAACTATGATACTTCAAACTTAAAAAATTAACTTGGATTCAACTCAGTAGGATAAACAAAAACATCAAGTTAATCACCAAATATATTCAATAACTCAAACAATAACTTTTGTAAATAGTAAATAACATGCACAAGAATCATTCAACACATTTGACACCAAAATTAATGAGAAAACCCAATTTGGGAAAAACCTCTATGGGAATTGTCACCCAAAAAATAAAAAATACTATTGTGAAGTATGCATTGTTAAAATATTATCTTGTTAAAGATTACAATACACATTTATTAAATGTGACCCTATTAGGGGATTTACCTCATACCCGTTAAGATCTTCACCCTGTTAGGAGTGGCCTAGTTAAAGGGACTTGAACACTCTTTTAGAATTTCACCTTTCTCAAGGATTTTATAATAAGATTGTTAAGTCCACTCGGTTAAGAGATTTTATTGTTACAAATGAAAATAAGAAAAAATATATAAAATGATCTATTAAAATGCAACTAACTCTTGTTTAATAAAATTCCTTATGTTCTCTTTTTAACTGTTGTCATCAATACTTCATTTGTCTATGCTTCAGACTTAGATTTTCACTTCTTTTCTCTTCACTACATCACTCGGTAGCACTTCAACACTTTAAATCTTCGACTTGCCAACCTCACTTTCCTTTGAATTCATCCTTTAAATAGACTCTATATTTTTCTCTTAATCTCCTTGATTAGGTTTCCATCAATCACGCTTATCTGTTAGATTAAAATTTTGAACTGATTCGGCGAGCTTAAAAATCATTTGAAACTCTTTTGAAACTTGGTAACTGCTTCAGTATCACCTCAGAACTTGCATTTTTCTTGGAAATAAATTTTTCACTTTTACCACTTAATCTATTCCATAGATTTATTCATTGAATTTTCTCATGCGTAGATCTTGTACCTAACTTATTTTTCATTCTTGGAATCCTCCATCTTACTGTGTCAATGCATTAAATGCATTCTTATCCTTATTTATAACATCTTTTCTCACTCGGTAACTAACTCTCGGTTCAGTGACTAACATGCTCTTCTCGGTGCTTCAATGTCTCATTGTCCTAATTGACTTTCATAAACCTTTACTGACAGACTACTTTCTACTGAGTAACATAACTATTTAGTCTTACCGACTTGCTCAAACTACTTTATTGACGTGATAAAGTAGAAACCAATTATCTCAAGATGAAATTATCATTGTCTGATATTTATCTATTACCCAATTAATTTAACTCTGAAGGATATGGCAATTCAATATGAACCATAAATCAATTGCTTGACATCAATGAAAAAATAACAACTGGTCTAATTTATTCTAGAATCCTGTATACCTCTAATATCGGTCTTCATCATCATCTCCATCAGTTGAGTAACATTAATAACTCTCATATTTATAGAGGAGAACCTGTGACAAAAAGGAGGGAGAGATACAAATAACTTTAAATTATTTCACAATAAAATCCTAATTTATTTATATTTGTTTTGTAATCACATGTAATGACATTTTTTAATTTACATGTCATATTTCAAAATAAAATTACATAATGCATGACTAAAAATAGACTAAGGGTTTGAAGATATTAATTGTTGCAAACAATCTAAGTCACACAATAGCGTCTTCTTGTCATTAAGTGGTAACCCATGTTGATGTAGCACAAAACCTTCAGAAACAACAATTCAAAAAGAATAACACAATGCCAAAATAACAGAACTCCCAATTCTCATTAATTGCATCCAATCTACTCTGCCTCTACAATGAAAGAAAACTCCTACTTATTACAATTCTGAAAATTACCATATTTGGCAGATTTTTGGGAAAAATAGATTTTTCCATTTTTGGTAACTTTTAAAACTCATCCTAAGAATCTCAATTTTTCCCAAGAAAATATCTCAACTAAGGCAAGATGAATTTCCAACTAACCCACGAAATCAAAAACATAATTTCGGATTTATTACAAAAAGCAAAACTCAAAAAATTGGAAAGAAATAGAAAAAGCTAATTTTGAAGGTGAAGATGAAACTTCAGGCTCCCGAAAAGATGTCAAAATGGCCACCAATAGCAATAGTTGAGTTTGAATTTTTGTTAACTCTCCCTCATGCATCTTCCTATAAAATTTCAGCAAAAACCCACATCCAAGTCAAAAGTTATGACCTCTGAAAGTGGCTGAATCATTCTCCCCTTCTTTAAAGGAACACATCTCCTGCAAGTTGTTGTTTGTGAACTGCTGCAACTTTGTGGGGTCCAACTTCATCACTTCCCACTCTAAGATCCATCTGCTATCTATCACTAGTAATCCCTCCCACTGAATTAGGTACTAGGTGTAATGACCATTTCGTGTGACTGTAGACTGTATATCCAAAATGTGGGCAATCTTTTCCTTCTTTTTACTTGGAAGGTGGTGATACCAATCGAATTCATTTTTGCTATCTGGCTCAGATATATTTCCATGAAATGCATACAAATCAGAAACATTAAACACAGGTGAACTAGCCAAATGATCTGGTAAACAAACCTCATAAGCATTATCATTTATCTTCTTTAGAATTTAGCAAGGTCCTATCTTTTTGTATTTCATCTTATGATAAGTGCCAGTAGGAAATCTCTCACGTCTCAAGTACACCATCACCAAATCACCTATATAAAATATTTGTCTCCTTCTATTTATTTCTATAGCAACCTTATATCTCTCATTGATATCCTGTAATTTACTCCTGACATCTTGTTGAAGTTGTTGAAGGTGTTCAAAAAATGCTTCCCCATCATCGCTAATTCTATCTTGCATAGGAAGTTGTACAAGGTCCAAAACACCCTGAGGATTCTTACCATATACAATTTGAAAAGGAGATTTTCCAGTTGATCTGTTAAGAGAACTATTGTAAGCAAACTCAGGTTGAGGCAATGCCAAGTCCAACTGCTTGGGATTTTCACCAACAATACACCATAACAAGTTTCCCAAACTGTGATTGGCCACCTCAGTTTTCGCATCAGTTTGGGGATGATAGGCAATGCTAAACTGCAACTGTATTCCCATCTTCTTGCATAAGGTCCTCCAGAAATGACTCAAAAAATTAGTATCCCTGTCAGATGTGATAGTCTTTGGAATGCCATGGAGTCTAACAACTTCTGAGAAAAATAAGTTTGCTATCCTCAAGTGGCATCACTACATTTTTTACAAGCAATAAAATGATCCATTTTAGAGAATCTATCAACAACTACAAAAATAGAATATGCACCTCGCTGGGTGTGGGGAAGCCCCAATACAAAATCCATACTCACATCTATCCATGGCTTGATGGGTACAGGTAGAGGTGTATACAAGCCTGTGTTTTGGGAGTGACCCTTAGCCACTTGACAGATTCTGCATCTTGCCACATACTTAGTAATGTCCCTTTTCAGTCTTGGCTAGTAGTATTTATCTTCAACCAAGGCTATCATCTTGTCCTTCCCAAAGTGACCAGCCAAACCACCACTCTGAAATTCACGGATAATATTTTCCCTCATGGAACCAGCTGGTATACAAAGTTGTTTTTCTCTAAAGAGGTAACCATCCTGCACAAAGTATTCTCCTCTCATATGATCTGAAGGACTAGTTGTTGGCTCTTTAATGCTTTCTATAATTTCCCAAAAGTCATCATTAGCCTCATACAAAACTCTAATAGACTCAAAACCAGTGAGCTATGTTTGCATTGTAGTTATTAGTGTAACATGACGACTTAGGGCATTAGCAACCTAATTCTGCTTTCCAGAATTATGCTTCAATACAAAATTATACCCTTGCAAGAAAGACACCCATTTAGCATGCCTACTATTAAATTTCTTTTATGTGTTCACATATTTCAAGGAAAAATGATCTGTAAATAGTACAAATTCTTTTGGGACCAAATAGTACCTCCAATGCCTTAAGGCTTGAACAATAGCATAAAATTCTAAATCATAGGTAGAATATTTCTTCCTCACATCATTTAGCTTTTCACTAAAAAAGGCTATTGGTTTACCTTCTTGGCTAAGAAGAACACCTATTCCAACATGGGAAGCATCAAAGTCTACTTCAAATACTTTATCAAAATTTGGAAGTGCTAATATAGGAGCTTAAGTTACCATTTTCTTCAAGAACTTGAAACTTTCTTCAGCATCTGTTGTCGATGTGAATTCATTTCCTTTTGTACAATCTATTATGAGTGCGACAATACTCCTAAAATTTTGAATAAACTTTCTATAGAAGGTTGCTAATCCATGAAAACTCCTGACCCCTGTTATGCTGGATGGACTAGGCCATTCTAGGATTACCTGGACCTTTTCTAGATCCATCTAAACACCATCTGCAGAAATGACAAAGCTTAGAAAAGTCAAACTATTTTGTAGGAATTTTCACTTCTTTAAATTTGCACAGAGATTCTCTTTCCTCAATACACTCAGGATGATCCTCAATTGTTGTAGGTGTTCTCCTTTGTTTTTACTGTAAATCAATATATCATCAAAATAAACTACAACAAACTATCTAATGTAGGATCATAAAACAATATTCATCAATCTCATGAATGTACTTGGTGCATTAGAAAGCCTAAATGGCATAACCATCCATTCATACAAGCCATCCCTAGTCTTAAAAGTTGTCTTCCACTCATCTCCTTCACGAATTCAAATATGGTGGTATCCACTTCGTAGATCAATCTCGCTGAAGTATTTGGCCTCTGCTAATTCATCCATCATATCCTTTATGTGAGGAATAGGAAACTGATCCTTGATAGTAATCTTATTAATTTCTCTACTTTCAATACACATCCTCCATGTTACATCCTTCTTTGAAGTCAGAAATGCAGGCACAACACATGGGCTCATGCTCTCTCTAACCAGGCCTTTCTCAATTAGTTTTGTTACTTGTTTGTTGAGCTATGCATGTTGTGTGGGGTTCATTCGATAAGCTGCTTGATTAGGAAGAGTTGCTCTAGGAATCAGATCAATATGGTGTTGTATATCCCTTTTTGGTGGGAGACCGTCAGGTAGCTCATTTGGAATAATATTAGTAAATTCTTCTAGTATCTTTACTGCATCATGTGGTACTATGTTTTCTAGTTCTTCACTCCTTTTTACTACCAATGCATAGCAGCAACCTGTCACCTTCATTTCTTTCACAACATCCTTTGTAGAAAACATGGTCTCATTCTTCCTTTCATCCTTAAGTGGTAAGAGAGTCACTTTAGAGCCATCCTTCTAGAAGGTATATGTATTTTTCTCTCCATCATGCATGATCTTTGTATCATACTGCCATGGCCTTCCCTAAAAAATATGACAAGCATCCATAGGAATAACATCATACCATATCTCATCCTTATAGATTTTTCCTATAGTAAAACTAACCAAGCATCTTTTATCAACAGTAACCTCATTTCCTTTCTTAAACCATGGAATATGGTAAGGACATGGATGTTTCTCACATTGTAGATTTAATTTCTCTACCATTTCCTGAGCTACCATATTCTCACAACTACCCCCATCAACAATAACTTGGCATACCTTTCCACCTGAAGTGCATCTAGTTCTGAAGATGTTGGTTCGAAGCCACAAATCATCATAGTTCTTTTCAGGGACTCCTTCCTTCTCTGGAATAATCATCGATCTCCTCATCATGAGACTTTCTCCCACATCTAGTAGGACTTCTTATTCTGCTCCTACTACTATAAATTCTTGTTGAGCCAGGTTCACTCTAGGTTGTCCTTGATTTATTTCTTGCATGTTATAATTTGAGCATTCAAAGGCTCTGTGTCCTTCTTCTCCACACCTAAAACAAGTGAAAGGTCTTCTCTGGTTTTCCTAGCCTCTTTCGCTTCTATAGCCTCATCCTCTCTAAAACCCCCTTCCTCTTTTTTGATTTGAAGGATCTTGCCTAGTGTCTATATTTTTTTTCAAACCCTTGAAAAGGCTCTCCTCGACCATTACTAGAACCTCCCCAAAATGGAGTTGAGGTACCCCTTTGACCACCTCTATTCCTCTAGATATATTTCCTATTCTTCTTTTCTTCAGCTTTCAGAGCTAATTGGTAGGATTCCTCCATACTGTTAAGACGATGCATGCTCAATTCATCTTGGATGGAGAACTTTAGGCCATTAATATATCTAGCATCCATATTCTCATTATTTTCTTTGTGTTCTATGTGCATGGATAGCTTGTAGAACTCATTTGTATAGTCTTGCACTGAAGACAAGTTTTGCTTCAAATTCTGGTACCTCTGAAAGATAGTTAGTGAATAATCCATGGCTAAGAATTTTTCTTTGAGCTTTTTCTCCATCTTGCTCCATGTCTTATATTTTCCTTTTCCTTTCTAGTGCATTCATTCTGGGGTGATCCCACTATATCATTGCATGTCCTTTTAATTTTGTGCATGCAAACTTCATCTTCTTTTCTTCTGTCATAGGCTTCCATTCAAAAAATTTCCCCATCTCATTTAGTCAATCTATTAATTCTTCTGGCTTAAGACTACCAACATAGTCTGAAACGTCAATCTTGATTGATTCACTTCTTCCTTCTAAATCCCTAAGAACTCTATCTTCATAGCTCATTTATTTGAACCTTTCTTCTATATTTTTTCATTTTTGTCAGCAGCACCTCCTCGATTTCCCTCTTCATCAGATTCATTCCCTCTTTGTATTCCTTGATTATCCATTCTCTCACTGAGTCATTCAATCTTCCTCTGCATATCCAACATTAATCTTTGCATTGGCGTGACACCCCCTCTTCCTCTGCCTCTTCCTCTCCCAGCCATGTTCCTGCTCTGATACCAAATGATGTAGCACAAAACCTTCAGAAACAAAAATTCAAAAAGAATAACATAATGCCAAAATAATAGAACTCCCAATTCTCATTAACTGTGTCCAATCTACTATGCCTCTACAATTAAAGAAAACTCCTACTTATTACAATTCCAAAAATTACCATGTTTGGCAGATTTTTCCATTTTTGGTAACTTTTAAAACTCATCCTAAGAATCTCAATTTTTCCAAAGAAAATCTCTCAACTAAGGCAAGATGAATTTCCAACTAATCCATGAGATCAAAAGCACAATTTCAGATTTATTATAAAAAGCAAAACTCAAAAAAAAATAAAGAAATAGAAAAAACTAATTTTCAAGCTAAACATGAAACTTCATGCTCTCGAAAAGATGTCAAAATGGCCACTAACATAGTTAGCTGAGTTGGAATTTCCATTAAATTTTCCTCATGCATCTGCCTGTAAAATTTCAGCAAAAACCCACATCCGAGTCAAAAGTTATGACCTCCGGAAGTGGTTGCATCACATGTTATAGATCCTTTAAGTCCTAGTATGTAGATCATGGTATTCAGAATGGATGTGCAAAAATTATTTTGAAATATTTTCAAAGCTTGAAAAAATTGTGACCAAATAAAGTGATCAAGGTAAACACCCAAAAAATATAAAGGTTGGGCCAAAATTGACTAAGTCGTGGAGGATTTTCAATTTAGGTTTTCAAACCTGAATTACAGGTATACACAAGAGTGCACATGTTTGCATGTAATCTTGGCCTTAAAACCCTAATTACATGTTAGTAAAAGAAGAGTTTCCTCACAATTAAGTTTTTTAAAATTGATTGTATGTAGGAGAGATAGGGAAACATGCAATTTGGATTTTGTAAAACCAATTACATATGTGTAAGATATATGACTTTTGATAGAGTTTCTAAATTCTGATTACATGTGTGTGTTGATATGCAAAAGGAGTCTAACATGAAATTGTGCTCTAGAAACCTAATTGCATATTAGTGCAATTAATATTGCCTTGAAATAGGGGTTAAGAAACTATATTTAAAAGTAAAGGGGCAACTTGACATGCAATCAAGTTTCAAATACCTGATTGAATATAATATGCTACAATCAGATATTTTGGTCAGGTTTCAAATTCCAGCTAACAATTAGTACATGTTGATCTTGTTGTCAAAATATAGAAACTCAATGACAATAGAAAGGATTAGGTGAAACTAACTTGTAATCTAGGTTTAAACCCCTGATAATAATGCGTGATGTAAGGAACCATGTTGGTTAGGTTTTAAGAGTTGAAAATAACTTAATACTATGGGTTACTTTTTTTGGGGTTTTGAAACCCAAATAATGTATTGGCTAGGATGTTGTTCAGGTTTCAAAAGTTAAAAAATAACTATGTTTTTTTGTTGATTTGTAATTAAGGTTTAGAACCACGATTACATATGAATGCTAGTGCGCAACTTGTAGTTAGGGTTTCAAAATTCGAGTGCAATGTTTCAATCTTATTAAAGGAATTTTCTATGACATAATTTGACCACTCAATCCATTCAATATAGAAGACATAAAAAAAATCTACTGTATCTCATACTAAAATTTTGTACTATTTCAATCTCCTATTTTTTATGAATACTTCTCTCTAACCTAAGAAGATGCAAATTTTGAATATATCAATTATTTTTATCATTTTAATCTCACACTTTATTGCATATTTTAAACCTAATTATAAAGCCTCGTACTCTATTGTACATTATTTATAAATAGGAAAGTTAGCAAGTATGAGTATTTGAAGGTCTTACCAGATGGAGATATAAATAGCAATCCTTCTCTTGATCCCTCCTTTTAGCATGCTCCATCAAAGTGCATCTGCTATAGATCAGTTTTACCCATGTCTCCTTGCAACTCACTCATCAAAGGATTCTTCACTTCCTTTTAACCTTCACAAGGACATACAATGAAATTTTAAATGTCCACCTCACATAAGCTGATAAGTTCTTCTTCCTCCCCAATTTATTCAGTAATTGTTGGAGGTATTTTTTTTCTTTCAAACTTCACTTCCAATTTACTATAATCAAAGACTATAACAAAAAAAATTTCATACTTACTTCCTCCTACTATTGCACACCATTTCCTTGAAATAAATATTTCATATCTAGGTGGAATGTCAACAATATTAACGCTCATGCAAAATGACTTTTTAGAGAATGTTGCTAATGAAAATTATACATTTTTCATAATGCCAATGATAGGGACTCCTCTTTATCTCATGAAAAATAATTTCCTATATTTATGGGTCACTTGTATCACCAACTCCTTTAAAATGTGGTTTGCATCACATTTGTGGATACACCTAAATCAATCAAATTCCTATATAACTTATCATGTACCAGAAAAGTAACATAACATAGATCAAAATGGGAAGGAAACTTTGTCAAGATGGTTCCCACATACATCTCTAACATCTCTTAAATTTCTTTTTCTACATGATTAACCTACTTTTGGTTCATTATTCGGGTCTTCAATGTTCTTGGTTTAGGGAATTCATAGATTAAAACTTGAAATTAAAGACAGATCATTTTCCTTATGCTCTTCAATGCACATCATTTCAATCAATAGGGTTGACACTTTAATTTGAGTTAATATTAAAGTCATACCATATGGAGCATAAGAAGATGAAACTATTCTTTGTACCATTTTTTTTAGCAATGGTAGGTTTTAATTTCCCTTTAACTTGTTCTATTTCATGGGTGGGATTCTAATTAGTACTATTATCTTTTGGTTTCAATTTCATGGTTTCCTTAATATTTTCATTCTAAGATTTTGAAATGACAACAACCATTCTTATCACTATTTATTGTCTTGTTGCTTGTATTTTCCATGGCAAAGAAATTACAAAGTTTACCTTGGTCATTGCTAACAATCCTATTTTTCAATTTGTAGTTTATTTTGGCCCAGTCAATTGTTGTAATGGTTAGTGCTAAAATTTATTCATTAGAGGGTCTCCTAAGAGCTACCGATCTATGTGAATCCTCTAAAAAATTCACATATACATCTTCATCATCTGAAAAAAACTTTTTGATGATACATCTCTTGGATTTATTCCCTCCTTGAAACATAAAACTCTTCATATTCTTCCCCTAATGAGTAACCTTCATAAAAATCCAAGGAATATATTTTAGTCAACATATTTATGTCTTCCTCGTGATCAAAATGATTTTCATTGCATTAATTACAAGAAACATTTAAATACTCAAACATCCTTTCCTACACACTACTCTAATTAATGTGGAAAATTGCAAGGTACACTTCATGATTTAGTCTCAACCATGTTTTCTCTTGGTCTCTACAAATAATTGTTAAAATTCAAAGAATTCTATCACCAAGATCCACTAGAACAAAAACCTGTCAGAAAAGTAAAGAATGTAGACACAACACAAAATGTTCTGAAAGATGAAATATTCATTTAGAGAGGGAATAATAACTACAAAGAGATAAATCCTTATAAAAGAGATCGAAAATTCCTACAAGGAAGAAACCTAGGTTACATCAATAATTAATAAAAGAAATAATTATGATATGTCTAAAGTTTAGCTTAAATGAACTAGAAATAAAAAGTGACTTACTAATTAAATCAATAATGATTTAATTAATAAGTGAAAATATATTTTTAATCTAACACTCTCCCTTAAGATAAACTTACAGAGAAGCTAAAAACCTTAAAATAACTACTGAAAGCGGGAAATGGGTCCTGGCAACAAAGACATATCAAGTACCCAAGTACAAAAAATCTCTGTAAAGAGGAGAAAAACAAAAAACCCATTAGGAAAAACCCCTCTCTGAAAAGAGATTTTTTTATGTGATTTTTTTATTTTCCTTCCCAGAATAGGGGCACATGCAAATTTTTTTTTCTTCAGATGGTAACTTTGTCCAAATTGGATGCGCCTTATATGAAAATAGAGGTTTTGGGCCATTTTGAGAACAATTGTGAGGTCAGTTTGTCCCCAAAGTGCTCCAAAAAATAGCTTCTGCAAGATCCACACAAAAACTCTGAAAAATTGAAACCCCCGGTGCTCCAAAAAATATTGAAAGAACTTAAGAACGAGCTACTATAGCAAGGCTCTAATACCATGTTAAAATTCAAAGAATTCTATCACCAAGATTCACTGCAGTAAAAACCTATCACAAAAACAAGGAATGGAGACACAAAACAAAATCTTCTGAAAGATGAAATATTTATTTAGAGAGGGAATAATAATTACAAAGAGATCAATGCTTATAACAGAGATAAAAAAATCTCTAAAATGGAGAATCCTAGGTTGCATCAATAATTAATAAAAAACTTAATTATGATATTCCTAAAGTTTAGCATAAGTGAACTAGAGATAAAAATGACTTAATAATTATGTCAATAATGATCTAAATAATAAGTGACAATAGATTTTTACTCTAACAATAAGCTATTATTTCCTTGGTTGCATAAGTCTTGTGATCATCTCGTATCACCTTACCATTGTGTCATTTTTTTTTAAGGCGTATCTTGAAGCCTCAAATATATGTGTGGTCTTTGAAAATTTAACCCTGTCATTTGCTAAACCATTCTCATCTTTTTTAAATTTTTAGTTTAAATATTTTATTGCACTATAGACCTTTTATAACTTATCTTCCTTAATAGGTTTATTCTATTAATGGGATTTGGGATTTTTCAAGATCTTGACCTCATCTCTTATGTTGAGTTCCAATAAAGCCCTCAGGTATTATCTTCAGTGTACACAAAAAATAACACATGTTATCACAAGGTCTCATATGACATGGAATTTTATTCATCAACTTAGTAAACATATTATTAAAATTAAGCACTAATTTATTATACCCTTTACTAATATTGATGAGTTCATTAACTACAAATCTTGGTTCAGAACTACTTCCATGCCTTTCCATAAAAATTCTTCTAAACTCATCCATACTAGAAATAGTTGAATCAAGGATGAACCTATACTATTCCCTAGCATCCTCTATTATGGATTTCATGAATAATTTGATATTTCTATATTCACTATCTATTTCAAAGTCATTCATCAAATTTATGAAGGATTTATAGTGATCCTCGTCGTACAATGCATTTTTAGTAGTGAATTTTGGTAGGGCCTTCCTCACATCATTATCAACTAGATCGGGATATCCTTCAATCCTATTAAAATATAGTTGTCTACACTTATTTTCATTAGTTGGTACCTTATAAAAATTTTGACCTCCACCTTGATTCAAACCCTGATCTCCACCTTATCCTCCAAGTGCATTACTGGATGGATCTTGATCATAAACTTGACATGTTGATAGAGTCATCGTGCTTTGTGCTCTCCAAGGTATAATCCTCTGAAGATCTTAGTAATCCTGCCTAATGGTGGCTTAAAAGGTGAAAGGGCCTATTGAAAGGGTGGCAACATAAGTTTGAGTAATTAATGATTTCATTTTTCAATGACAACATTTAATTAGTTTAGTAGAATGAAAGGTGGAAACATGTCTAAGTTATTTATAACCTATAAATTTGGTCGAAGTAACGCATTTACATTTACTTAACATGAATCATTTCCTTAAGGATGGTCCTTTTTCATGAAGATCAATTCCTTTTGGTTCAACCTTATTTAAATTTGCAAAATATTGAACAATTTATAATCATTTCTTAGTTTATGCCCTCACATAGAAGAGTAAAATTGATTTTTCAAAGTTAATACGAACGATGGCTATATTGAGGGAAACATAAATGCAATCTCTAGAGAATGATAATCATATAGAAAGGAGATTTTCTATAGCTAGATATTAGGATAATTAGTTGGAATTGTAAATATGGTTTTACCAAGTGAAGGCTCCACCACTATAATTCAACTAGACCTAGATTTTGAAAACATACAAGAAGACATCCTAACTGGATTTATCCTGGAAATGAAAGAAGTGTTTTTTATTATACTAAAATGTATTATGAAGGATCCCAAAAACCTTTAATAGAGTACAATTCAAGATTCAACATTACACCCCATAAAATCAACTAAGGCTACACAAGCCTAAAACAAAAGGCCTGCCTGAAAGAAAAACAAAGAAAGAGGTAGCCAAATATTAGAATCCAAACCTAGAAAAAAAAAAAATAGAAAAATATAGAAAATACACTAGGCCAAATTTTTCAAAACCTGATATGCCTCCACCTCTAGCTTGGTCATCTCCTCAACAACCTTCTTATGTTCCTTGTAGTCTGGTGCAGTAGTGACTTTACTCTTAAGAATGCCCCTGGTTTTTGTGCTAGGGCCAGAAGACACATGCTCTTTGTCAAACTCTGGCTAAATGGATTGCCTATCTTAATGATATTTTTCATGCTTCTCCACCACCATATTGATGGTCTTTGTAGTGGTCTTCATACTTCTATGGCTCTGATCCATAGCCAACTGCATGGTTTCATTTCCACTTTTTATCTTTTTCTCCATATTGGTCATGTTGGCCACATGGTCATGGTTCATCTTTTCAAGGGCGTCAACCATTTTCTTGAGAAAAATTGACAACTTATTTCTTTTCATCAATAGAGCAGAGGTCCTACCCCTTGGAAGAGCTAAGCTATAGAATCTTCTCCTAAAACAACATCCTTAACCTTTCTAGCCACAAAATTCTAGAGAAAATCCGTTTTACTACCAAGGGCTCTATATTTTAATTGGAAATCCTTAATTTCATAAAATAGGCATTTAAATAGAGAAAAGCAATCTAAAATAGGCATTTCTCTAGAAATGAAAGTGAAATGTTGCAAGCAATCTAGCAAATGGCCCTTGATGTGGCTAGGAATCCCACTCCACCTAGTGTCTAAAATTTTTCCTCATCGTTAGTTTAATGATTCTTGAACTCTTTAAAGTATAGTTTTGGCTTCCTGCCTTTGGACTCATTTGTGCCACATGTGATTAGAGGTAATTTACAAATTTTCATTGTAAAAAGGACCATTAAGAATAAGTTGTTATATTTTTTAAACTAAAATATATGGTTAGCTATATATACTCAGAAAGGCTAATTGGTAAAGGATCCTTTTGGAACTGATGCAAACTTTGTGTTTTTAGGAGAAGAAAATATATGAAGTTTATCTAATCACTTAATTTGATATTTTGAAATGGAAATTTATTAAGCAGTATTATAAAATTATAAACTTTGTGCAATAGTGTATGTAATTTATATCTTAGTATATTGAATGGTCTTTGTTTTAGTTTTCTATGGTGAAATATTAAAGTTATTATTTTATCTCCATTAATTTACTTGTCATGAAATATTGATCTTTGTATAAAAGCTAAACGATAAATGTTGTTTCAATACCTAAATTCTCTTTAGTTTCTCTTCTAAACCCCATCATACTATGATATGAGTGTGGGAATCGATTAGAAGATTCTGATTTTACATTTCTATTAATTTCATTTTAGTTGGACACTGTTTAAAGATTTTAAGTTAAAAGCTCTAATTCTCATTACTTTCTGGTTAAAAGGTTTCATATTTTTTTATTCATTGCAAATACTTAGAAGGTGATTACACCTTATAAAAGAAGTAGAGAGTGGGTATATAAGGACATCACACCTATCTCAAATATTTGATTAGTTTGTGACCTGTTCGAGTGGTAGAATATAGAGTTAGGTGACAGAATCAATAAGCAAAGACATTGTTAATAATTTTGATGGGAAAATGAAAAAGTGGATGGAGGGACATGAAGCCTTATGTGATCTTTTATAATGTAGGAGCATCATGCAATGAATAATTACACAAGGTACAATTTTTCAAAACTACGACTAGAATAATTCTTCAGAAACCTCGCTCTGATACCAAGGCCAAGTAAAGTACTTCAAAACTACGACTAGAATAATTCTTCAGAAACCTCGCTCTGATACCAAGGCCAAGTAAAGTACTAGACCTAAAAATATCTTACAAACTAGGGTACCAAGCTTAGCTAAGACACCAACCTCAAAGAAATAAGAAAGGATCTTTTTAAACTAAGGCACCAAGCTTAGATCAAGATACTATGATTACATGAAATATACTGATTGTAAGCATATTGTCTAAAATGTTGATTATATTTCTCTATTGGGTAAGTGTAAGAAGTTGATTCCATTTCTAGGGGAACTTTTGGCATGTGAAATCCAATTTGGTGGAAGATATTTTCTGTGGAACTTTCTTACAATATTAAAACCCATTATAGACATGATTGCATAAATTTAAAATAGAATTTTTTTTTTGTTGGACTAATTTTTCTATTTTTCAAATAATTTCTAATAAAATATGTAAATAAGGATAAAATAATAGGTTTTTTTCATTTTTATAATATAACTTCAACTTGTTTTCACATTTTTAGAAAATAAATTATATAACATCAAAGTATAGACAATTATTTTCACTTTGAAAAAAGAAAAATTTGAAAAATGATGAGTTTAGGTAAACTTATGTTTGTTGTACATGAGGGGTTTTCAAAATAGAAATCACACCCAAAAAAAAAATAGTAGAAAAAAATATATTCAAAATAAATTATGAAAAAAAAAACTCATCAATCTTATGTGTTAAAAGTAATATCCTTAAAGGACTCTGAAAAATACTTTCATTTAGGTCAAAATATGGTTGTTGTACACAGGTATGAAAGGTGCTTTAAACAGTGGTTTTTGGAAACACCTATGGAAAATCTATTTTTATTATCTATGTATTAATATATAAATTACATATTTAGAAACTAGACATCAAATACTAGATTAGTTATTACTAAATTTTTGAAAGATTCAATCTTTAATCGCTTCAAACTTCTAGTTCAATTGGGATGAATTCTTAAAAATAGGGAAAATAGTTCCACTTTTTAGCCTATACGTGGACACAACTTCTTGTTGGCACCCTATTTATACATTTTTGACTCATTTGAACTTTTCTTGTCCATCCATTTGTTCATTTTGTAGTTCATAATATCTCATAGATATTCATCCATCACTAAGACCAAATATTTGAAGGGTAACCTCCTTTATAGATCAACCAAAGCACAAGATAACATATATTAGTTTGGCCTAATAGGATGTAACATGTAATACATAGACCATCAGATCCATATACAATCCCCAAAGAAAACAGAAGCAAAATAATGTATGTGAAGAATCACACCATTTTGACACACCTTTCCCTAGATCCAAAATATTTTCCATAATCATCACACATGACGACATGGTCCAAGACATCTTAAGTTGGCACAATATATCATCACTCAACACTATTATATATGATGCAGGAGCATCCTAGGGAAGTTGTCCAAATCCTATGTTGACCAAAAATATGTTTAAGTTATGTTTGGTGCTTGGTAGGTGAGGTGGCAGAGCTCGGTGGAGTCTGGTTGTTCTCGGTCATGTCGGTGTTCAGCTCTTGGTGGAAGGAGTGTTTTGCTTCACCAAATGGACTCAATGTCTTTAGGCAGCTCTAATTCAATGAACGGGCTTAGTGGCTTTATTTGTGCTCGGTACCAACTTGGGGGTCTCGGTTGATGAATTCACCGACTAGATTTTATGGATCCGACAGACATTTGGAGATTGCATCTGGCATTTGAGGGGGTCGTTGGGATCGTGTAGAGTTCTGAGGTATGCGGATTTGATGAATTGGATCTTGTGTGGACATAAATCTAATTTGGTGCTTTATTTTATGTATTTATTATTTGTTTGTAGTTGATTGGGTCATTTACTATGATTCATCATGGATTGTATTGGGCCGACTATCATTTAATATTTGTTTGTGAAGCTGACTTGTGGTCGTGTTGTATATAAGGAGTGTGTAGGTAGCATTTTAAGGGAAGAGAAGAGGTAGGAAGAGAGCAAGTTGATAGCAGGAAGTAGTAAGTGGGTAAGAAACAAATGTGTAATATTTCTTAGTGGCTTGCGAACACAAGTTTAGATGTGATTTATTCCACTTAGCTATAGGGTAGGGTAGTGAAGTTGGATCCTGCGAGATCTTGTTTGATTTTTTGATGTATTGGCCGTAACCGAGAAGGCCTTACAGACCAAAATGTTGCATGTTATTGATTTTCAGAGATAATATAAGTTGATATAAGTTTTTATATCTGTTATTGTTGTGTTTTCACTATTATTTTTGTTGTTGGCTACAAGTTTTGATAGTCCTTTATCAAATCCTCTGAACTTAACTGCGTTAATATCTATATCAATGATCTGCAACACTGGGTCACCAAAGGATGGCTGAATAAAGAGAAATTGCACACTACCACATTGTTTCTATAAAATAAGAATACAAAACAAGATAGATCTATGGATATGAGCTAAAATACATCATCAGATATGATAATTGAAAAGATCTGACATCATTTGATATCATATATCAAATCCAATGTGCCAAGATATAAACCAAAATATTTTTCATTGGAATAGTCAGTCATAACTACACAAATGCAGACACCATAAACCTTCAAAGAAATTCACAACTCAATATAGATCTCAACATTCTAAGACAAGATTGATATGACCCTCTTAAATCTTTCTCTGAAGTATATCTAGATCAACAAATCATAAATCAAATCATCAAAATCAATTGAGTTGAAAAGAGATAAACATCTATACTATAATAGTGCACTCAGGATAATATAACTTATCTTGCAGGAAAAATTGACATTAGATACCTAAACTAGACAAATACATAGATGCTAGTAACATGTACACAAAACCACACACCTAGAACTATTGATGTGGAGCAATGTAGATTATTCGCTAAACCACTCATGACCATTAGTCATGGCTAGCCTCACTATCACCAAACAAAAAAAACAAAAATCCAACCTTTCAACGTCTACGGACTTGAAAATAGGATAGTGAAATATACGAAAACCATAAATTATAGCATCGAAACTAAAAGCCACCAACTTATTATGTTTATCAATATAGAGAATTTCCCTATATGGAATTCAAATGCTCTTTCTTAAATATGCCAACATTGCATATTTGTCACCTTCTAGATATACAATTTATAATGACTTTTCATTATCACTAAACATCTAAACAACATTGGATTATTCAATACTAGACAGTTTCAAATACTATTTTAGGAGCATATCAAATTTTAAATACTCTTTCCTCCATATCTAACTTTAAATACCCTTCCCTTTATATTTCAACTTCTCATTTCAGATTTATAGTCATGAAACCATTGAACTCACACAACTCATCATCATGTACAATACACTATACTCACACATCTTTTCATTATTATTGATAGCACTAAAAATACACTAACAATCTCCTTGTGTGATATTTTGACTCATAAAACTCTTCATCTTCATAAGATATTTCTCTTCATCAGGTTGAGATTAACATTATTGCACACAGTAGGTTGACCTCAATGACAGCATTGAACACTTATGCTAAAAAATATTAACACAAGTGAAGTTAATGGATTTATGTCATTGAAGACCCAATTGTACAATATGAAATAGATAACATAATATAGTCTAAGAAATTCTAAAAAGAATACCTACATAATAGATTGAGTGCATATTCAAATTTTAATATATAATCTTGTGTAATAAGCCAATAGTAAAATAAAGCTTAAAAGTATATATAATTGTTTGCTAAGTTTTTTTTTTTTATAATTTCTTTTAATAATTATATTAAATTATATTTGTGTTGGAGAATAGAATAACACATATATGTGATGTCTACATAGTGTAAGCGTAGCAATACTATTAAAAATAAAGCTATTAAAGATTTTGGCTTTTTAATGATATGAAAACGTCACATTTAGGTGTTGGCAATGGATGCAAAATATATTTAATCCTTCTCATAAATGTAATAGCTAGCAATAAGTTACTATCCACTCATAGTATATTATCATATCAAATTGGATCTAATTATGATATTGCTATCACAATTCAACTGTGTAATTTTTGATTCAAACTCATTGACCCATGTTTCAGAATAGTTGTCCACAAGAACCCATCTCTCATGAAAATGAATGGAACAGTTAGCATTCATTGCATCTAGGTGATGCTCACAGAGGTCAAACATCAGGACTGTGCTTGAGCTAGAGTATAATTGGGATGGGTGACCTCTGGGAAAATTTTGGTGCTTGACCCCTGTGAGCATCACCTTGATGCAATGAGCACTAAGTGTTCTATACATTCTCATGAGTGATGGGTTCCTCTAAACTACTACTCGTGAAACACTGATTCAATGAGTTTGACTTAAAAATTACAAAATTGAATTTTGATAGCAATATCACAATTGACTTGTTGTAGAAAATATCTCCTACTTATCAATTGATCTAATTATTTTTAAATATCCTTAGATTTATGATCAATAAAAATAAAATATTTAGTCAATCATTTTCGAATAGAAATGATGTTTAAAGCTATTTCAGCTATATGAGTATTAAAAAGATCTCATTTAACCTATAAATGTAGCTCGTCCATATAATTTTTTTTCCATACTTCCTTAAGAAACAATTCTTATAAAATCGTCGAAGCATGCGTGTAGAAAGACGTAAACAATAAAAATAATTGGCGTACACTCAAAGAAAAACAATTTAAAAATATCAGGTGAGGGTTGGAGAGGTAGTGTTTTCTTGGCAAATGCTTTCATATTGGCTAATACTGAACATAATCGCTTTGCGTGTAGAAATAACTACGCATGATATTAAACTGACAAAGATTGAAATGGAATGCTTTGTTGACAAAAGCAGAAAGACAATGCTTTCAGTTTTGTAATATTCGGAAATGCTACTTCTTTTGTGTGTAGAAATAACTTTACGTCACCTGTAGGTTGAAAGAGATAGATAAACATAACAAAAAACTTCAATTTATTCGCAATAAAATGCTTCGAAGCATTCAGTATTAACAATCATAATCTTGATATCCATGAACTAATCTTGCTTCTCAGGGTTTGAAGATATTATTGAAGATGAAGGTTTTGTTAGATGTGTTGTATTCTTCAGCTGAATACATTCCTTCCTCAACCAGAAACATACCATTAATGCTCAGGCAGCTTTCTCTTCTAGCTCGTAGATTCTTCTCCTATCTGCTGATGACAGCTGAGGATATGCGGGACTCTTACATAAGGCGATCTTATCTTCAACAACATGCCTGGACAAGATATAATGGAAGAAGTGTTAACACCCCGTGGAGTAATCTTACAGCAGCCTGCTTTGTTTACTGAGGTACCCACAAAATCATCTGCAGTGTATATGTAAATGCTATTGGGTATTTTGATATAGACAATTATAGAGCAATGGTGAAGATCGTTACAATGAATATCCTGCCTGTATGAAGTGTTTAGTGTTGTTCTACAGGAGGTTTTACCCCCTTTGTAAATATTGTACTTACAACTTTGATTCAATGTATAGTTTTGCTGAAATGTAATAAACCTTTAATGGATTTTGACCAAGACTTCTTTTAAGAGGATTGTCAGTGAATGTCTTCTTAACTCTCAAAATCTGGGAGCGAGTTTTCCAAGTAGAATCTTAGCGATAAAGTAGCTGAATTCTATGGTTTACTGTCATATATATAGAAATCGTTATTAAATTATTCTCCCTTAATTTTTTCTAGTTTTCAGATCTTGTATGTATTAAAAAAACAAAAAAATATTTTAGTTTATGATGTTATAAGCATGTTTCTAGTATGGTATTTGCTTTGTATTGTAGCATTATATTGTAAGCGCGAGAATTGTAATGATTTCATATTTGTACAAATTCAACAAATATTAGTTAGTTCCAAATCATACAGTTCATAAATATATTTATTAATTTAAGTAAAATAAATAATGTAATCGTTAATTGTTGTTTTTAAATATTTATAGTTAATAGGTCACATATTTGCTAAAGAGGTTGGTGGAAAGAGTCACACTCTTACCGTGTATATGTGGTAATATTTTGAAATATAAAAATATAAACAAAGTCATTAAACAATGAGAACATCAACAATAGCAGGTTGAGGATTTTGGTTGTTCGATTTATCTTATATATCAAAAAATGAGGTAGCAAGCTATGCGGGTTTAATCTTAAGTGAAACTCCGAGGTCAAGTATGCTTGAGTTCGATTAGTATTACAATGGGTGAACCCTTAGGAAGGCCCCATACTTCATCTATGTAAGCATCACTAAGATGTTATAAGTGCTTAAGTGTACCATTTATTTTCATGAGAGATAGACTTTTTGTGAACAACTATTCATGAAACAAGGGTTAATGAATTTGAATTAAAGACTTCACTCTGAATATTTGTAGGAGGCTCCCACCCATGACAATTATATTTTCTTATTATATTTTTCTTTATTTATATGAATATGTTAGAAAGAAAGATTTGGTGCATGGCATTAATTTATCCAGAATAAGCCTATCCTAGAATAAGGACCTATTCTCAGATTAATTAATCCTGAAAATGAAAGCTGGAATTAGCTATTGTGCATTTGGATCCCATATTGTGGAATTGGAATAAGGATTATTTTTCATTTTTTAAATTAATTTGAACAATATGTATTTTAACTTGTGTACACACATACACATACACATATACACACATATACACACATCTACATATACATACATATATATACACACACATGTATATACACACATATGTATATATACATACACATATATATACACACGTGTGTATATACACATGTATACACACATGTATGTATATACACACACGTATGTATATACACACACGTATGTATATACACACATGTGTATATACACATACCTACATTAAAAAAAAAAAGATTTAAGAAAAAGATTAAAAAAAAAAATTTAAAAAAAATTAAAAACAAAATAAAAAATAATAAAATAAAATAAATTTGAATTCATAAATAGCTTATTCTCGAATAAGAAATGAATTCCAGCTATTTTATAGAATTAACTAATGCAAGCATTGGCCCCAAAATAGGGATTAGTTTTCTAATTTGAGAATTCGTAAAATGTCCACAAACACCCACAAACAGAAAATTAAATTATTCTAGCATTAACTAATGCTTATTCCACATAGATTAATGTGTGGTGCCAAACAGGCCCTAAAAGAATTTGTCAGAATCAAACCAACTAACTAATAGTTGTAAGTGTTAGTCGTATTACATTCAGATATACATTTGATTATGCATAGTTACTGCGCTTACAGTTACTACGGTTATGGTTGTGAGTTGGAGAACTGCCTCCTCCTTGTATTCTTTATATACGTTTTTGCATATGCAATAACAGATTATTAAGCATTCAGCGGTTACATATGATATCAGAGCAGTTGAGTAATGGCTTAAAGTTTTAGTTTCTAGTAAGCAATGTTGTGATTCCTTTCTGTTGATTGGTATTGCAAAGTCTCTCACTGAATTGTACATTCTTTTTTTGAATGTCCTCTCTGCCATTTGATATGTGCACACAGATCAACTAATATGGACTCGAAGCATATGTTGTGAGTGTCAACTGTTAAGCTGTTATTGTACCCAGCCAATTGTTTTGTTGACTATAATCCCTTGTACCCGTGTTACCCATATTTCTGGTTTAGCGCTAGACTCCCCCAATTCGAGAGCCAATATACAAAATTGCTTTCAAAGCTTCGCTGCTTCTCTGGGAGTCTTGTATGTATATCTGCCATTCTGATTTTCCACATAACCAATTTATGGCAGCCAGATTTTTATAATTTGAAGCTCTTCTGCTCTTATTGTGGCCTACAACCTTAAGAACTTCTTTGTATAGCTTATGATCTCTGGCTAGTTTAAGCCACAACAAACTATAATATGCACCTAAATACATGACATTCATGATATGGCATCTCTTTAACAAAGTTTCCATGGCTTGTATACAGTTCCATTTCACATACATATCTAATACGGGTTGCATTAGACAAACCAAATGCAATTGCTTACACTTCACTATTGCGGAACATATTGAAATGTCTCTATTACATATCTAATATTTCTATGGCGTAAATGTGTTGTACTGCTGTGAGGTACCAAGGAATCTATGTTAAATTGTGAATGTGGTTTGCTTTTGTGAGGTATATAGGAATCTATTCGACAGGAGATAATTTTGAGGTAGTTAGACTACACTGTGAAATTTGAGACTAGAAGTCCATATAATCAGCAAGTAATCATTCAACAATGTCCCAAAAACCATACACAGTAATCAGATAATAAAGAATCCTAAAAATGCTCGGTTAATTACAACACCAAAGCAAACAAAAAAAAATAGCATCAAATACAAAAAACAAAGGATGCTTTGTTTAATTTAACTGCAGATCAATACTTTATTGCAGACATCTTTTTTAAAAATACAGATAGACTTCTTTTTAAAAGGATTTTATAGATCACAAATCTGGAATGAAAACAAGGAAGATTTACATGTTTAACATGTGGAAAATCTATTGCAATCACTGATTATTAATCTCCTATTCTTATAAAGATTATTTGATTAACAAATAACGAAAAATAACACAACTGCAACTTCACCAAAAAATACGGAATGAAATATGCAATACAATAACACAATATTTTTGGACAAATTGTCCCTGGAAAAACCCCGAAGGGAAAACCAGTACTGCAGATGAGAAATATATTAAACTTCAGCAAATTAAGAGATACAAAATTCCTTGCCTCTCACTGGCAGAACTCAGACAATCTCCTAACTCCTCCTGCTGATATTCCTCCACTGCTATTTCTCAAATGCTATCACTGCATCCTTGCTAACACTGCAAGACTACTTGTTAACACTGCAAGTTTCTTCTTCAACTTATTCTTCTCTAAATGCCCCTTGACCCCCTTTGATAATCCCTCCAAGATCCAATCTTAATGGCTAAGATTATTTTGACTTCATCAATAACTTTCTAGAAGTTTCTGATTCTGAAAGTTTCCGGCTTCTGGAAGTTTCCGGTTTTAGAAGTTTCCAACTTCTGAAAGTTTCCGATTTCTGGAAGTTTCCAACTTCTAGAAGTTTTTGGCTTCTGGAAGTTTCCGGCTTCTGGAAGTTTCCAATTTTGGAAGTTTCCAACTTCTGAAAGTTTCCAGCTTCTGGAAGTTTCCGATTTCTGGAAGTTTCCAACTTCTAGAAGTTTCCAGCTTCTAGAAGTTTCTACAAACTAGAAGTTTTTACAAACTAGAAATTTCTACAGACTAGAAGTTTCTACAAACTTAGAAGTTTCTACAAAGAGTCAAATAAATAATTATTAGTAAATGGAAGAACAACTGTCCAAGCTACCAAACTAACACTCCCTCCTAGTGAGGAAGTTATTCTGCGCAACACCCAACTTATCTCTGAAGAAGATGAATTTTGTCTTCCCCGATGCCTTTGTCAGAATGTGTGCTACCTGCTGATCTGTAGATATAAATTGTAGTTGAACAATCCCCCACTGTACACAATCCCTGATGAAGTGATACCTGATGTCAATATGTTTCCACCTATCATGAAACACCAGATTCTCAGTCAACTTGACGCAACTCTGATTGTCACAGTGTATCACCGTAGTCTCAGCCTTCTGACCAAACAAGGCTACTAGCAACTTCCGAAGCCATATAGCTTCACAAGTTGCCATGCTGCCTGCAATATATTCTGACTCTGCAGAACTCAAAGCCACAGACTTTTGCTTCCTGTTGAACAAAGAGACAACTCCCGATCCCAAATTGAAACAACACCCTGAAGTGCTTCTTTTGTCCGTTGTACTTCCTGCGCAATCAACATCAGTATAGCCTATCAACTTGATACCTTCACCTCGAACATAACTGATCCCATAATCTACTATACCTTGCAAATAACGCAACACATGCTTTGCTGCTATCCAATGCACTCTCTTTGGCTCAACCATGAACTGACTAAGAGAGTTAACTGCAAAGTCTATATCTGGCCTAGTGTTGACCAAATACATGAGAGAACCAATCAACTGCCTGTATAAGGTGGGATCTACATCCTTCTCTCTAGATGTGTCTACCTTCTTCCAATTCATAATCATGGGTGTAGACAT
>MU224061.1:3563167-3580851 GCA_018584345.1 Thuja plicata
CATGCCTAGAAAGTAGTGCATAAGTCCCAAATCCTTCATCTCAAACTCTGTTGCAAGATCCCTCTTGCATTCCTCTATGAGCCCTAGTGAACCTGTTAGAAACAAGTCGTCTACATATAGAACAAGAGTGAGTATCTCACCCCCAACTACCAAGTAGTAGAGGTTAGCATCCACCTCACTCTTTACAAAACCCATTTCCTGCAAGTAATTATCAATGTTCTCATACCATGCTCTGGGAGACTGCTTGAGTCCATACAAAGCTTTCTTCAATCTGCACACGTGGGTCTCTTTGTTGTGTGCTACAAAGCCTTCTGGTTGTTCTATGTATACCTCCTCCTTCAGCTCACCATTAAGTAATGCTATCTTGACATCCATTTGATGGATTTTCCATCCCATCTGTGTTGCAAATGAGATCATAGCTCGTATAGAAGTATACCTGGCCAGTGGAGCAAATGTCTCCTTATAGTCTATTCCCTCCTTCTAAGAGAACCCCTTGGCCACAAACCTTGCCTTATATTTCTTGATGCTACCATCTGCACCGTGCTTTATCTTGAAGATCCAGCGTGATCCAACTACTGCTCTATCAGTTGGTCTAGGCACTACCTCCCATACATCATTCTGCATTATTGAGTTATATTCCTCAACCATAGTATCTCGCCATACCTGATGCTTTGTAGCTTCCTGATAGCTAGAAGGTTCACTATCTACCAACTAGCTTACTAATGCCACATAGTCATTGAACTTGGTTGGTTGTCTCCTCTGTCTTGTACTCTTCTTAGGAGCTCCCACAGACTCCTAAGTATCCCTTTGTGTGTCTTGAACCTCATGGTTCCTGCTACCAACTATAGAGGATGACATCAACCTCTATATCATCTTGATGCATATCCTGCTGCACCAGTTGCTCCATACTCTATGAATCTTCACCACTTGAGTCTATGCTTGTACTAGTAACTGTACTTGAGCTTTGTTGTCCTTGACATGGACTTGGAGCTTTCATTGACTGCTCACTCAGATCATCTGCTGGCAAATCTCTGGACCTTCTAAATGCCTTGTCCTCCATGAACTTGACATCATGTCTGACAATAATTATTTTGGTCCCTAGAATGAACATCCTATATGCCTTTAAATTTTCACTATACCCAACAAAATACCCCTTCTCTACAGTCTGATCTAACTTGGTACATGTGTCTCCAAGAATAATACAATATTCCAAACTTACAAATATCCTGAAGTGACCAACATCTAGGTTCTTCCCTGTGAAAGCCTCCTCTGGTGTCATTTTCCCTAGTACCTTGTGTGGAACCGTATTCTGAATGTAGACTATTGTACTACACGCTTCTACCCATAAGTAGCGGGGCATGTCTTGGTCATGTAGCATAGCCCTTGCTACCTCTGATATAGAATGGTTCTTCCTCTCAGCAACTCCATTCTACTGTGGATTGTAAGGAACAGTCCACTCTTTCTTGATTCCTTGTCTGGTACATAAATCCTAGAAGTCATTTCCTTTGTACTTGCCTCCATTGTCTGACCGAAGAACCTTTATCTTCCTTCATGTCGAGTTCTCCACAAGAGCCTTGAGCTCTTGGAAGCAACTGAAAACCTCATCCTTGGTCTTCAAGAAGTATATCCAGGTCTTCCTAGAGAAATCATCAATAAAGGTAACATAATACTCAAATCCTCTGAGAGACTTTGTCGACATTGGTCCACATACATCTAAATGTACTAGATCAAGAACACCCATAGATCTGGTGTCACTCCTTGGAAAAGATGCTTTCGCAAACTTTCCCAACACACATCCCTTACATACATCGTCATGCTTTGTGCTCACCTCTGGAACACCTGTCACCATCTCACGAAGCAATCTAAGTGCTCCATGATGAGTATGGCCCATCCTCCTATTCCATAGCTCTCCAAGATCTCTAGGGTTACTACTGCTCATGAGTGCCCTAGGAGTATCAACCTGCAACCTATAAAGGCGACCACTCCAAACTCCAATAGATACGAGCGATTTCCAATCTTTATGCTTAATCAAAGCATGCATCCATCTAAAGAGAACATTATAGCCTTTATCCTAAAGGATAGATAAAGAAACCAAATTCATACGTAATCCTGGCACATGAAACACATCATGAAGAGGAATTACCTTTCCATTCTCCCTCTGAAACTAAACAGTCCATTTCCCAACTGAGTTGAGCTTGGTCAAGTTTCCCATAGAAATTTGGATACTGGTGTTCTCCTCCTTGTAGCTGGAGAAGTATTCTCTAACTCCTGTCATATTAAATGATGCTCCATTGTCTATATACCAGACACTTTGTGAGGTTGAGCTAATCATACAAGATATGAGTGCAAACTCATCCTCCAATCTACTAGAGAGCTCCTCTGCACTTACTGAAGTCGCCACCTGGTTCTTGCCCTTCTTATCTTTCTTTCTTTGTGGGAAATTGCTGACATAGTGACCAAACTCATGACAACCAAAGTACTTAACCTTAGATAGGTCCTTTTTCTTCTTTTCAGTTTGTGAATTTTCTCCTTTGCTAGATCCCTTCTTTGCTTTCTCCTTTCCCACTAGGGTAACATTTCTTGTTCCACCTCACTTTTCTCACTCTTGTTGTTGGCTCCATTGATAAGACTTAGTCTAAGCTCCTCTTGAGTGAAATCACTCCATAGTCGATCCCAGCTAGGTAAGGTGTCTCATCCATTAATAACTTGAACAAAGACATCCCACTACTTAGTAAACCCATTTAGGGCTATTCTTACTAGCTCGTCTTCATCTGGCTTATCTCCAACAACTGCTAACTCATCCTTGACAAGTTTAAACCTGGTGAGGTAACTTGTAACATCTTCTCCCTTGTTCATCAGGGTATTCCTCAACTTTTCTCTGAGAATCAGCTTCCAGTTAGTGGTAGCATTCTGGTACAGATTCAGACTAGCATCCCACATCTTCTTTGTTGTATCTAACTCTACAATATGTGGAACAATATGGTCCTTGACACCATCAAGGATTATCATCCTCACCTTGGCATCATCCTTCTTGTATGCTGCAAGTTGTACTGGATCTTTAGGTATAGCTACAGTACTGGTAACATATTCCTTGATACCATTCTCTTCCAGCAATAAAGAAATTTTGGCTTTCCAGACACCAAAATTTGAGGCACCATCCAATCTATCTTAATCTCTCAAACCTGCTGAGACCATCTCAAAGAAATAAAAGAAACAATAACTCGAAAGAGGTCAAACTCAAATTTCTTTCCTCTGTTTAGGGTAAACCTTTTCTATCCTCAACACTATTTTTATACCATGTGGAAAATCTATTGCAGTCACTGATTATTAATCTCCTAATCTTATAAAGATTATTTGATTAACAAATAATGAGAAATAACACAACTACAACTTCACCAAAAAATACAGAAAGAAATATGCAACACAATAACACAATATTTTTGGACAAATTGTCCCTGGAAAAACCCTGAAGGGAAAACCAGTACTGTAGATGAGAAATATATTAAACTTCAACAAATTAAGAGATACAAAATTCCTTGCCTCTCACTGGCAGAACTCAGACAATCTCCTAACTCCTCCTGTTGATATTCCTCCACTGCTATCTCTCAAACGGTATCACTACGCCCTTGCTAGCACTAAAAGACTACTTGCTAACACAGCAAGTTTCTTCTTCAACTTATTCTTCTCCAAATGCTCCTTGACCCCCTTTTATAATCCCTCCAAGATCCAATCTGAATGGCTAAGATTATCTTGACTTCATCAATAACTTTCTGGAAGTTTTTGATTCTAGAAGTTTCTGACTTTTAGAAGTTTTCGGCTTCTCGAAGTTTCTGGTTTTGGAAGTTTCCAACTTCTGGAAGTTTTCGGCTTCTAGAAGTTTCCAACTTCTGGAAGTTTTCAGCTTCTGGAAGTTTCTGATTTCTGGAAGTTTCCAACTTCTGGAAGTTTCTGGCTTCTAGAAGTTTCTACAAACTAGAAATTTCTAAAGACTAGAAGTTTCTACAAACTTAGAAGTTTCTACAAAGAGTCAAATAAATAATTGTTAGAAAATGGAAGAACAACTGAGATCCCCTTTCCAACACCAATTGGGAAAACTTGTTTTGGATTTTATAGGCCCTCATGTCATATGTAGGATTTGGAAAGAAAGGAATGACAGGATATTTTGAGATAAAAAATCTACTCCTCTCTTGATTGGATCCAAAATTAACAACAACATTATTGAAAATACTAAAGTTGTTGAGTTAAAACCTAAAATTCTTGAAGGGATCTATCATAAGGAGATTCTTCAGAATTGGGACTTCACCTCCAAGTATAAAGCCCTTATTTCTCCTCGTGAATCTGCGGTCTAGAGCTCTCCTCCTCCTGGTTGGCTCAAAGTGAACTTTGACAGGGCGGCTAAAGGTAACCCTGGAATTGCAGGATGTGGGTGCATTGCTAGAAATACTAAAGGAAAGTGCATTGCGGCCCCTAATATTCCAATTGGATCTCAAATTAGTCATATGGCTAAAGCAATGGTGGCTCTCCATGCTTGCAAACTTGCAAAAAGGAAAAATTATTCAAAATTGTGGCTAGAAGGGGATTCATTGAATACGATAAATTATATTAATGGAATTAACTCTCCCTCATGGAATACTAGTCGTATATTTGATGAAATAAAAATTTTGATTGACGGCTTCGACGTCACCTATGCCATTCATGCCTTCAGAGAGTCCAACTGTGTGGCTGACAGCCTAGCGAATATGGGTGCCTTTAGTAATGACGTCATATACTGGAATGGATATCAAGGGTTAAATATTTATATCTTTAATCTTGTTAAGTACGATCAAATCTGCCAAATACCCGGTAATATCCCCAATAATGATGACAAGAAAGGCTAGTTCTCATAATTGCCTCAATTTTGAGCTTCGCATGCACGACAACAAGTGCATTAATAATAGCACTTATGGGAGAAGTGTTATCATTTCTATTAAAAGGTAGAATTTAACCATCAGTCATTCACAAACTTCTCATTCCGCTTTCACTCTGTGGTATTTTGATCTCTAGTTTTCTGGCAGTATGGGAGGAAAGTTGAAAAGGGAAGAATTGTCGATCTGTAAATGGAAGAAAGAAGTCAAAGTCTAGAAGAGACTCAAGGAAGGTGGGATTATGGAGTATATGGAGAGACTCCATGGAAATAATAAGGACATCTCCAAGGAATTTGAGGATAGTTGGGACAATGGCCAGGTAACTCTGTGTGGTAAGACATTTTGTGTGACTGAGAAACTTATTTCTGAAATTATGGGTCTTAAGATGTATGGTCTTAAATACTATAGAGGTGTTGTCATGGCTAAAAATGCTGCTATAATGTATCCTAAGACTAAGGTGGAAAAAGGCCTTCTTGTCAAACAATCGAGTGATTTCTTCCTGCGGGATCATATGAAGCTCTTTTGGGCTAAATTTGTCAAAGTTATGATGCAGTATTTTACCCTAGATGGTCCGTATACTAGGGTTTACAATTTCCATTTCATGCTGGTTAACCATTTCCGTTACAAAAGGAGAATCTCTTTCCCGTTATTTCTTCTCAAGTCTCTGGAAAATAGTATCTTAGAGAATAGAAAGAATGTTGCCTCGCCTATTCTCCATGATGGGCTTATCTTGTTAATTTATGAGCATGCTAAATTTAAGATGCAGGGAAACCCTAAGGTGGAAGACTCAAATAGAGGCAAGAAAGGTAAAAGACCTATGGCTTCTGAGAGTAACACTCCTGGAAAAAAAAGGAAGGGGAAAGTCAACACTCGTGGAGAAGAGCATGTCAAGATCCTCACAGAGGAGGAAGGCATGAACATAGACAGCGAAACTGAAGCTAAGGATAAGGAGGAAGTGAAAAGGGAAAAAGGGGAAGCTGATAAATTCCTCTCTAAGGAAACTGGTATGGAAACGGAGGAAGACACTGAATCCCTTGAGCATGAATTAATGGGATCCTCCAAGGAGATGGAAAATGACAGTAAAGGTAGCTCTGAGGAAGTGGAAATGGAGGGCCAGGACAAGAATACTTCTTGGGGTGCACCTACGACTTTTAAGGTGGAAAGCCCTATTTCCCTTGTTCAAAAGTAGAGTGAGACGAGTTTGAAGACTAAAGAGAAGGGCATTTCTGACACTACCCCTATTCTGGTGAATTATGCGGAGTCTGTCTTTTGTGGATAGGACTTCCAAGGAAGACAAGGCTATGGGATCTGAGGGGAATAAAAAAGATAAAGACAAAACTGGAGATAGCCATGGTAATGAGACTGAAAAACCCAAGACCCCTGCAGATTTATCTAGGTTTTCAGAGAGCGGGCTGATATGGATCTACAGTTGAACACGTGGCTTCTTGAAGAGATTAGAGAGATTAATGGAAAGTATGATGACCTCCAGGATAGGGTTAATAAGCTGGCTATCCTGATTGGTAAACCTCTGAAAGAAGCTACAACCAATGAGGCTCAGGAGGAGAATATGGAAAAAAGCCTGCTGGAGAAACTCAAGCTGAAGATCAATGATGTGGTCAACTTTTGCCAGCGTACTACTGAAAGCCGCATCCAGAGCATTGAAGATACCCTCAGCTGACTAATTAAAAATAACTACGAGGGCATGAAAGTGACTGATAGTAATCTTAGGGCTCTTCTCTCTATGCTAGATGGGAACTCTAACCCTATCAATGTTGATGTGGATAATACTGTTGATCCCAGCATTGCTGGCCCTAGGACTCATACTAGGGAAAGTGCAAAAAAATTGAAACAGGGGAGCTCCAAAGATATAAAAGACCTCAAATAAGCCATCAATAAATACAAACATGTGATGGAGGAGTCTGCTGAGATCTTGAAGCAGACCTAACTTTGTTCACTGGGGCTGGTTCCCTTTTTGTCTGCTTTCATCTTTTGACCGGGTGCTTTTGTTGGTGGGGTTCTAAATGTTTTTCTCCTTTTCCCCCATCTATTGCTTTTGATGCTGTCTGTTTATTTCTTGTTGTGATGCTTCCTTCCTATCTTTAGTCTTTTGTAAAGGCTTACTGTTCCCTTCAAAAACTGTTTTACCCTTAATCAAAAACTGTCCAAGCTACCAAACTAACATAACATAACTTTAACTAGTAGTTTATTTCATTCCAAAAACTATAGTGGTATGCATGATCATGTCAAAAACTACAACGGATGAAGATCACTGATAATAACAAAGTTTTAATTACACACTCTGGCTGTTCAACCAACTGTTTTATTCAGAACTAATTTAAACTACAGATTAAGAAAGACTAAAAGATATGAATTAAATTCTGAATGTCAATTCACATGCATCATGGCTGTGCATGAAGGTGATCTGAAGATTTACTGAGATTATGGTGATGAAATTCAAGACTCAAATTAAAGTAGAAGTTGCATGATCTCCCAAATACATGAAAGCATCACTTATCAACATACATGAGAAAATGAAAACTCAACACAAATATTGATAGAGGTGAGCATATCTATTTTTTTTAGAACCTATAGATTGCAATTTTGAATGCGTAGATATAAGGTGAATAAGATTTTAGATTTGAATGTGTGTTGAAGATTTAAGAGTATAAAAACAATGAAGATATGGAAAGGTAGAGATTAGAGAAATTGCAAATCTCCTAAGTATTAAAAAGATGATCATTTTTTCTTATGGTTGAATCTTTTATAAAAGAAACAATAAGTTTGAACATGTGTATGAGAAGTAAGTTGAGAATTAGTGAATGTTGGAAAAGGAAAAGAAGTATTTAATAAATAATTATGATAATGATGACTGAATTTGGAGTGTTGCACAAGGAATAAAATTGTTGTTAGGAAATTTGATAATTGATTTTTTTTTTTTTGGTATTTTGGTTGCATTGTAAAAATATATATGTTGATTTTTTTTACGCCCCACCATTCAAATAAAGAAGAATTCTACAAAAGTTGATATTAATGATATGAATTCAAAGATAAGAATATTTTTGCAACTCCTATAGTTGACGCAGATCGTTGATACCATAACAAAGCAATATTGAGCACATTGCATCAGATTGACCCATCTGATCATAATGAGAAAAAATATTTAATGTTAAATAGAACCATCCATTTTATACTCGAATGACACTTTTAAGGTTTCAATGGATTTCCAAATACTTATTATAGGATAATCCGGACCACACCTAAAAAGGTCACCAAAGATTCACATGATTAATCAAATGGATAACGACTAATAGGGTTTTCCTTTGGAGGCTAGAAGAATTAGAGAATGGAAAAATTTACATCATCTAAAGTTAGCTTCAAGCTTTGAGATGGTTCTTTGTATGAGAAGCACTTTTGGGCTATGTTTCTTTCTTCCTTTATATTTTTATTAGATTTACTTTTTAATGATGACAAATTTGAAGAATGCATGTATATAGGTTCAAGATTTAGTGTTGAGATCAATATGGATAGTCTTCTAGTGTGCTTCAAAGTATATTATCAAGAATTTTTCCCTTTCATTGTCACCAGATAGTGATAGAAATATGTCTTATCTATTATCACAAACATAACTTGAAGATACATGATATAGGGAAACTCTTTCACCCAAGTCAGCTTGACTAACTCCTAGGCCTCTTAGTAGAACCAATAGGGCTTCCTCTCCAACCCTAATCTAAAGGTAGAACACTTTGTTCACTTACCATTATCTTCAAAGAATCTCACTACCAATAAGCAATCAGTCATCAATGAATCTACAAGGGTAGATTCCATCATAACTACTCACACACCTCTCAAGCACTTACAGGGTACATACCACACTTCCTTCTACCTAATTATTTTATTCTTGAAGTTTCATACCCTTAACTCATCCATACATACATCAAATCTCTTATTTCAAGGATTAGACCTAGTAGTTCTTTGTAGCCCTAATTAGGCTCCTAAACTGCATTAACTCCCAATCTTCAAAAATAAACCCCAAATCTGATCTTGGATCCAAATACCCTTTTGGGAAACACAAATCATTTTTAGGGTTAGGGGTCCTCAAGTCATCCGTACTGTATTGCCAAATCTTTAGGGACCGAGTCCTTAAAAGTAGGGCTAATAGGCATGTTTGTAGCAATTCTTCAAAAAACCAGATGAAATAGATTCATTCACCTCCATCAATGCTTATATAGTCTTTTCACCTTACCAAGAACATCCTCCATGTATTCAATCCCTTCATTCAATCCTAGTCTGCAAATAAAACACTCTACTTCTCAATTGACCCTAGCCTTGCTATAGCCAAGCTCGCCTAAGTCAAGAGCTCAAAATTCACCATTGTCACTTCTAACCCTAAAAGAAAAAGGAAACTACTATACAATGACCCCTCTACTATTTCTCCAAGGCACAAGTGTTTTCCACTAGTAGAAATGCCTAGGGAGTCATTTTTCTATTTACAGTCTTGTCTGGTTTAGAGAACACAAAGCATGAAGTTTATTTACATATTATGTACAAAACACAATCTCTAAGTTAACCTACTTCAACAGAACTGTAAAAAAAATAGTAGAACCTAATTACATCGAAATAATAAGCAATTCAATCCATTAAACAAAGCTTGTATAAAAATTAGAGAAATAGAATCAATGTTCCTTCCAAATGCTTATCAATTTGTGTCAAATGGTAACCAACCATTTTACACGACTTCCAAGACTCTTAAATATGTCTGGAAAACCTATTAAAACTTTTTAAACTGACCCATAACTAACTTTTATTGGTTTTTCATCTTTAGACAAAATATTGTCAAGCAACTTTGCAAAGTTGCAAAAGTTGCTCGACAACTTTGACAACTTTTTCATTTTTGACCTTTTAAGGTCCTAAACCAACATGATGGATGCCAATCACCATGAAAAAACTTTCAAAAATTCCTTAGGAAAAAAAAAAGGAAAACATGTCACTAAAAAATTAAACACAACTAACACAAATTAATCTAATCTAAGCACAAACCACTAATAAACTTTTATTAACCAAAATTCCATGATTATATAGGACTAAGCATTAGGTGCTCCTACACCATACTCACTAGATAAAGAAGGCAAGTTACTCCTTGGGTGAGAATTGCGGGATCTATTCCTAACTTCTTAAACTCTGCTTTAGCAACTGATGTGGCCTCTTCTTCTGGAAGATTCCATCATTTGATTAGATGTTCCAGATATTGGCCATGTCTTATCATCTTCTTAATTATGGAGTCCATTATTCTTTCTTCTTTCGGATTGGGTGTAGTTGGTAAGGTTACATCCCTTGTAATCTCTTCCAACTCATTAGAAATCTTTGTGTCTACTGGTAAGGGACCCTTGTATGCAACTAAGTCTTGAACATTGAAGATTGGTGAGATTGACAACTCTGGAGGCAGATCAATTTTGTATGCATTCTCCCCATGCTTTACTAGTATCTTTAATGGACCTATCCTCTTCATCTAAAACTTGCTTTGTATTCCTTTTAGTAACCTTGCTTTATTCAAATGTACAATTACTAAATCCTTAACTGCAAATTAAAAATCCTTCTTCTTTGCATCTAGTTTGGTCTTCAACTTTTGTGTTGCCTTAGTTAGTCTCTGTTTTACTTGGTCATGTACTTCCTTCATAGTTTGAGAGAAGTCTTCAGCATGTCCAGTCTTTCCCTCCATGTTTCCCAAGTCTCTCAATTTTGGAACTCCTTTGGGGTGAACCCCATACACTATTGCAAATGGACTCTTAGCAGTGGTCCTATTGAGACTATCATTGTAAGCATATTCAGTCTATGATAGGATGTTTTCCCACACTATAAAATCCATACTAATATGTTCTTATGGTCTATTAGGAATGAGAAGTGGTTGATATAAACCAGCATTATAAGTCACACCTTTGGCTTTATGATATACTAGACATTTCTCCACATACTTTCTCACATCTCTCTGCATCCTTGGCCAATAATAGAACCTTTGAACCAATTCAAGGGTCTTGTTGAGACAAAAATTTCCACTAAGACTCCCATTGTATTTCTATGGTATTAGGTTTCCCTCATAGATCCCTTGGGTACACACAATTGTCCCAACCTAAACAAAAAACCATTTTTTAATGTATAATCTGCAAACTAACTTATGCCACAACCATATGTCTTCATTTCTAGTCATTAAACAAGTGGTGTTAATGTTATCAAGATAGAATAGGTTACCTATCAATAGAACCTAGTAGACATATTCACTAAGCCACTATCCAAATATACCTTTGAGTATCCGAGAGGTAAGGTAGGGTTTATTCCCCTATCTAAATGATAATATGTTATTATAAGAATCAATCCAGTGGGCTCATTGAATATGTTTCACTATTTGGTTGATGTCAAAGGGGACTACTCCTTAGGGGGAGAAGTCAGAGGAAAATGAATATGTTGCAGCACTAGCTAACCTTTGTGGTGCCTTTGACATTTTTGTCAAAGGGGGAGAAGATCATAAGAAAGAGAAGAACCTGATACATGCATGGAGAGTATTTTAGAAGAAGACTTTGAATGATAAAACACAGAAGATCAATACAAGAGGTATAGTGCATCAACTAAGGGGGAGAAACTGATATTCGATGAATGTGGTGTTTCTATTAATGAAAAAGGGGGAGATTGTTCACATAACTAATGTAGATATTTTTGAGTGTTTCCTAGTATAGGTTTGAGGACAGGAAGATCAGTTATTGAGTTGTCATTGATGTAAACTTGGTTTTGTATGTGTTGACAGTGATCTTGATGTAGTGCAAATTATTAGTGCAGATGAATTATGTGTTGCAATAGGAATTGGAGTGTACAATCTTGGTTGGGGATACGGGGATGTCTCTAGATGCATTATGCATGATCATCTATGTTGGGAACACAAATGGAGCAAGTTATGATCGATTGAAGATCAATAAGGAAGACAAAAGAATAAATAGTGGTAGAAAGTGAATGATTTTATTGTTCTATCAAATTGATATGGATCCAAGTGTTGTGGTCATGATTGTTTATCTTGAATAAGATATGTTATTCATTCTATGATCATGAAATGATTAGATTAGCAGAACACATCATTTAACTTGACAGAAGATCATATGTGCCTAATAGAAAATATTTTAACTAGTTCAAGAAGTTGGTATTAGATCAATGTGTGATGATGATCTGATCCATTGTAGTGGTTGTTTATATGATCCAGGTGTCAAGGTGATGTGACATAACAAATTTTTAATGATTATGTGATATTGCAATGCTCGAGGTGATTATATTTAATCAAGTTTTAGAAGTGTGTTAAAGAATTCAAAAAGGTTTGACTGTTCTTGTTTCGAATCGATGTGTGATGAATCTTATGGTGGGCCTGAGTTTGTTTGTGAATATTTTATCTACTCAAATAGAAACAGGATTCTTGAGCTTTTCAACGGGAATCCTTACTATGTGGGAATCTTATTGGTCGGTCAACGTAAGACATCCAGAGAATCCAGCCAGAGCCTCCCTGTAAATAAGCCTAACGGCTTAGTTATGACACTTTTATACTTTAAACTATCTTATATTTACACTATCTTATATTATCTTATATTAACAGTAGTATGCTTTTGTGCTTGCAATGATGAGTCGATAGGAATTTATAATTTATCTTGTTAAAAAAAAAGTGGATAGGAAAAAAAAGAATTCTTATGCTATGAATCAATTTTGTATACCACTTCTTGATTTATTTGCTAACATCCTTCCCTTCTATGGATCTCTTTGCAACCTTACATTCCTCATCATACCATGGATTTTCCAAAAAACTATTAGTAGCCCTGTTCCTACAAAACGGTCTTTTACATGCATTTAGAGCCTTATGGATTATACAAATCAGAAAGCTACTATTAACATACTCGCATTCTTCCTTAACCTTACCACCCACCGAGAGGTTAATCATTTCAAGAAATTGTTGCTCAAGCCTCGCCTTGAAGATTTTCTTGTTCTCTTGATTTAAGAGGATCTTGCCTTTGTTCATTGCTCTCCTTTGCATGTGGGAAGCTTGCTTATCGTGTGAGTTGTTTGAGGCAAATTCCAACTTAAAAAATAAAGGTATGTGATTAGATTCCATCTCTATAGGGAAATCACCTGTTTAGAACTCAAGAACTCTAGTTTTGAGGTTTTGTGAACAAATTATGTAATCAACCACACTTTTCCCATTATATGTTTTGCACATGATAGCCCCCAAATTTGGTCAGCCTCTCATCCCATTAAAAATAACAAAACCAAACAAACTACACAACCCCAGTAATTCTGATCCAAAATGTGAGACACCTCCATTACTGTCTTCTAATGTTCTTTTCCAAGATTGATCACTGCCCTCTACCAACCATATAGGGTTATCTTCTCCATTTTCAGTGTCAATCAATTGCAAAGATTGATTATATGTTGTTCTAGTATTGAAGTCCCAAACTAACGTTATTTCACCCGTGATGTTGAATACTGAAATATCCTTTTTCAAATATGCATACTAATCTTCCCTATCTAAATTATGCCTCTTATAGATCTTAGAGTTTTGTGGGGAAAAGTAACATGCAGCCACCCTAAAGGTTATCTCATTCACTATAATTTGTAGCTAAATATAATGTTTATTTGAGTCTTTATTTTCAAATTTAACAATGTCGTACCGCTTCTCATGTATAAGAATTGTGACCCCACCATGCCCTTTATCTGTCTCATTCCCTTTTTTCCAAACTAAAAATTTGCTATAGCCTTCAAAATCTGGCACCTTGCAGCCATCATGGTCATGTGTTTCCACCAAAATGATAACATCATTTCCCTTTGCTATGGGACCCACCCCAGGACCTCTTCTCCAAGGATAACCTCTGCAATTTCAACTCACAACCTTTAAGTGGTCATGTGGGGCCCCAAATACCTTTTTCTCCTTCGAGAAATGCTCACTAATTTGGGCTTTCCCATTCTTCACCAAACCTATTTCCCCTTATTCCTTATTTTTTTTACCTTTTTCTTCTCTTTCCTTTGTTCTTGTTGTTGGGAAAAAGTCAGATCTTCATCTAGATAGAAGTGTGTGCCTCTAAGTAGCCTTCTATTTCAAAGGATCATATTCTTATCCTCCATATTTTTAAAGGTAACCCATCTGTGCCTGTCTCTCCCTCCATCTATTTGTTTGCTAATCCTATTTGCCTGTTGGATACCTCTTGTCCACTTCAGCTGATCTCTAAGAAAGTATCTCATTAAAGTGTCAGTTATCTCTTTTTCTCTAAAATCATTCACTCCTTTGATAATAATATTTGCCACTTTGTTACGCTTGTCTTGTTCCTCTTTTATTTGTATTTTGACTTTTTGTTCAGTCATTCACTTTTTTTGTTTGTCGATCCGCTAGCAACTTGAGACCAAGATTTGGCCTCTTCTATCTGCGCCCTCAGTTGAGACTCTTTAAATTCCATATCAGCTCAGGTTGATTCAATTTCCTTTAATTGTGTTGTATCCTCTTCTATCCTTAATTTTGATCCCTTACTTCTAGCTGCTCTCCATTGCTCTAATTCTTATTTTATGTTTTCTAGTTCTTATTTTCCTATCTCCATTTAGACCAACATGTTTGAGATTTGTTCCTTTAGAATTTTGTTTTCCCTTTCAATTTTTCTTGTGTACTCTTCACTTCATATGCTTTATTCTCTCCTTCCCAACTCCTTACTTCTATGACCTCCATCCTCTTTTTTATTTCCATGAGCTCCTCAACATATAGTTCTGAGGATCACATTAGCGGAGTTGAAGTTGGGTTGTAGAATATTTTTACCTCTAGATTATCTTTAGTGCTATCAACTTTATTCATTGGGCCTATTTCTCCCTGATGCACCAATGACCTAGAGTTTTTTTCGGTCTCAACCTACTCTTGAATCCTCTCAATTTCCTTCTCTTCCTCTCCTATTTGCTCCACATTAGTGTGGTCAATCCCATCTAAGATTCCATTCAACCGTGGTAGGATCATTACAAAAATATTCTTATGTAATTGTTTTAACTTCCAGATCTGTTTGGCCTTAAGATACCTTTGTATTATTTCATGTTAACCAGTATTAGTCTTTCATCTGTATTACCTTCCTTCTATTGGTTAAAATATAGCATGACTTCCTCCCAAACTCCAGGTAAACCTTTTTTAGTGGTCTTAGGTCGAGGTGTTGTATGCACACTTGACTTCTTACAACCCTCCTGATATAGAAAGTTCAACATTTGACCCAACAACTGATGATTGGTGTTAAGACCGTCACCTCGCAGTATGTTTGATTGAAGGAATAGTTTATTGCCTACTGGATTATCAGAGCCATATATATTTGGGTCATTACAGACCACTTCAAGGCTCCCCTCTAACTTATTGTGACTGAGCATCATTGTATGATTTCCAGGTGTACTTTATGATAGAACCAATTTTCTATGTTGTGCTGGAAGCGGTTTGTGTTTAACCCATATTAGTTTTAGTTTTCCCATATTTTTTTAGAATATCTTGAAAATCAAAAGTAGACAAAAGAGATGATATAGAATAAAATAGAGGAGGAAGAAGGGCCTGACCCAACAAAATTTTTGGGACTATTGATAGTGGAGCACTACGATAGTGTAGCTTTTGTTTTTAGCTATTATTTCCTTCTTGTTGTGGGGCCTGCATTCCTTCGTGCTCCATGTAAATAGAACTCAAAATCTCTGTTGTCAAACCCTTCTCTACTCCCCTCCACTCGCTACTTTCTTTCCCTACATATCTGCTCCTTTATTTTGTTAGTTCTTTGGAGAGGCATGTTACCTATTATAGCAATCTTTCCCTTCGACCAACTAAGATGTGATGCCTAAAGAAAAGTGAGAAGACAGAAGATGTCGGTATTGCATTGGAGACATGGTGGAGATAGAATGGAATTATATCATAAATTTCTCAATCTACAATGATATTTGGACCAATTACATTGATACACTAAATGTGGACACCTTGAAAGTTGTTTGAGGAAGAAAATATTATAAAGATTGAATATTTCCTAATCAAGATACATATCAGAATATCCAAATTGGAGAAGGATAAAGAAATCTAGCAGTGGGAGCCCTATGTTTAGGCTTCATTGTTTGTGTTGTTTTTTTTCTACCTATGGGTCCCATAGGTTGCTTCACCTCATGGAGAGATGTGTTTATGTTACAAAGGGATCTTAAAGTGTAGGCAGACTCGAAAAGTGAAGTATGCAAAAGAAAAAGGTAAAATTTGTAGCTATATGTTGAAGACAATTACTCAATTGTGTATTGTCATTGATGTTACACAAATGTCTAATCCTAATAGTGCATAGTAAGTGTATGCTGGGCTCTCTCAGGAATTGAAGAAGACTCCAATATCAGCAAAGTGAGTTTCAATACTAAACGAGTTCACTCAGGAAATACAGTAAGGTCAGGCATTGAAGGATTACAGTGTTAACTAAGTTATGCATTTAGTGTTAGCTGGCTAAGAACAGTTTACACTTTATGTTTAATTGGTTAATTGCAGGTAACAAATTTGAGTTTTATTGTTTATTTGGAAGGTTATTCAACTCGACTTGACAAGGCTTATCATATATATACAAGGTCAAGTTTGGATTGAATGTCTGTGAGTTTTGATATGAAGAGTGAAGGCGAAATAAGATGGGATGTTGATTAAGGAAAAAAAATTCAGACCAAGCCGAATAAGAATATTTGATCAGTAAAGATCCAGTTAAAGTTAGAATAGACATCTGAATCTGCAAAGACAATTGCTTCTTTAATTAGGTCAATTCATTGTTACTCTCTAATAATTGTAGCAGTGATCCAAATCTCTTTACAGAGTAGACTTAACAGCCTTTCATAAATCCTCTCACAAGGTGGAATTTCTACATTGAAGTTCTTGAAGACCTCTAACAAGGACACTCCTTATAGGGTAATTAAATCCTCTAACAGGGTCACACCTTACAGTGTGTTTTTGTAACCTTTAACGGGGTTGGCTCTTAACAAGGTTCACTTCAGAAAAGTGAAAAATAGTAACTAGTTGCAATTGGTGGTTTTCTTGAATTAGGTTTCCATGGTAAATCTTGGTGTCATATGTGTACATGTTATTTTATTTATGCTTTGTGTTTATGTACTTAATCACTAATGGATAATCACACTTAATATCTTAAGATTGCTTTGCTAACCGAGTAACAATAGAATATCTTTGTTAATTGAGTATCAGTGATAAGTTTGATTAAGACATCTAAGGGACTTGGTTTTTTTTTTGGTAAATTATTCACCCCTCCCCTCTTAGTTACTCAACTCATTTCCAACAATTGGTATCAGATATTTTGGTGCTTTCAGGAAAGGTTTAAAATCCTAAGCTTAAGATCAAAGATGTCTTATAGAAGGGAGATCCCCAAGCTTAACAAAGAAAACTTTCCTACATGGAAAGAGTTGATGAGGCTACATCTATCTACTATTGGAGATACTGGTTTATAATTCTTGGACCACAAGTATGTGGAACCACCTAGACCTATGTCTTGTCTTATGTCAAATGTGGACCTCTCTATCCAACATAAAACACAACATAGTCCTTATTCAATCAGTGAATTCGCAAAGACAAACATGAATTGTTTGCTCTACGAAGTGATTGAGATGACCTATTGCCTCCTAATTAGGAGTGATTGCTATAGTTTACCCTCAGAACGAGAGCCAACAACCTGAACTTCTCTAATATGGAGGATTTTTAAAGTGGAGGTGTGTGTAGAAGAGCCATCAAATGTGATAAAT
>MU224061.1:3612415-3639500 GCA_018584345.1 Thuja plicata
CTAACAATATTCAATTCCAAAATGAAATTATATTAATTATACTAGAAATGTAAGCTAAAAGCATGAAATTGAAACTAAAATTGCCTATAGTTATGATGCTCAAAAAAACAAGGATCCTCACAATGAAGAAAAGAGGTCTCATTTATAGAAAACCAAGGAGAGAGGATGAAGAGTTTCTTGAAAAGAAACAATTGTCTCTTCATTCTCCAATTGAGACAAATAAGAAAGGTTTATTAAAATAAAAGAATGAATTATTGACACATAAGTGTCTTTTCATATGGAATTATGGAGATCCCTTTTGAGGATAATTCATTCAATTAATTAAATAACCTTTCAATTCCTTTTATGTATATTAGCCAAAGAGGGTGGATTTGATTTAATTAAAAGCACTTAGGACTTTAGGATTAAATCAATTAATCATAGGGATTTTAGCTAATAATCATTTGAGATTTAGGAATTAAATGTAATATCAGATTTATGCAAATTTGGGTTTTCTGCATTTGAAACTCAGTCAATTAAAGTCAATTAGGAGAAGAATTTGCCTAATACAATAGGACTTTGAAGATGAGAAAATGCACCAAAATTGATTAGGTTGTTAGGTGCCAATTTTGGGGTGTTACATGTCTATGGATCAGATGGTGGACATGAAGAATTATAACATAATGATGATTGATGTAGCTTCTTCACTCAGCTATTCAAAATTTGATGAAGTCAAGGATTTCCCTATTTCCTATGATATGTGGAAGAAACTACATGATATCCATAGAGGAGATGACAATGTAAAGAGAGCGAAAGTAGAGAGTCTCAGAGGTCAGCTTGATTATATAAAAATGAAAGAAGGAGAAGACATTACAAAATATAGTGACATAATCAAGAAAAGTGTTAGTGCCATCAGAGCTGTTAGTGGACAGATTGAAGACCAAATAGTGGTTATTAAGGTATTGAGAACTTTACTTCCTATCTATGCAATTAGATTTTCAGCTATTCAAGAGATGAGGTGCAGTAATGATATAACTCTAGATGCATTGGTTGGAAGGCTAACACCTTTTGAGTTGGACAATTTTGACAAACTATTCTCCTAATCCTAGCAATCTTGATTTTGCATTCAAAGCAAAATTAAGCCTTGGCAAGATGGATAGAAAAGGAAAATAGATCAACAATTATAGTGACAATGAATCTGATGATGAAAATCTAGAAATCATTGTAGCACTACTTGCAAAGAGAGTTGCCAAAAGAAAAGGAAAATATAAAGGAAGAATACAATTATTTTTCTTTGCATGTGATGAAGTTAGCCACATTGTTGCTAAGTGTCCAAACAAAGAAGACAAATATCAGAGAAATTTCAACAAGTACAAAGGCAAGAAAGATTTCAAAATTTACAAAAGCTACAAGGACAAAGGTAAGAAATCTTATTATATTGCAAAAGATTCTAATAGTGATGAAGATGAAGATGAAATGGTTAACATTTCTATTAAGGATGAGTCAGATAATGAATAAAATGAAAATACTGCACTTTTCTCTCATGTTAATGACACTTGGATAACTAATAGTGGTTGTTCTCACCACATGACCGGTGATAAAACTAAATTTGAACATCTTGAGAACTATGATGGTGGGAGTGTTAGATTTGGGAATAATGAACCTTGTTATGTGAAAGGTAAAGGTTGTACTTCTCTAACTGAAGGAATCAAATGTGATAATGCGTATTAGGTTGAAGCAGTAAGGTGTAATCTACTGAGTGTGGCATGGTTGAATAACATTGGTTTCAAGGTAGAATTCATGAATGGTAAGGCCAAGCTCCTAGATGGTAAAGGAAACTTAGTTGGAATAGGAAGGCAAACAAAAGGTAATCTATTGTATCTTGATCTCATTGAAAGTTCATGTTTTATTGCACAAGTAGAAGAAATCTAGTTATGGCATAAAATATAGTGTCATGTGAATTTTGATAACCTAGTCAACATAAGAAAGAACATAAGAGTAAGAGGTATTCCTATTATGAATAAATCAGAATTTGGAATATGAAAACAATGTCAAATTGGGAAGATGGGAAAAAAAAGTTTCAAGAGAAAGAATTACAATACTGAAGAAGTCTCAGAGTTAGTGCATACTGATCTATGTGGAACAATTGGAACAAAAAGTTACACTCGGGAGAATTATTTCATTCTATTTGTTGACGATCATTCCAGAATCATGATTGTTATATTTCTCAATGAGAAATCAAAATCTTTTGAGAAGTTTAAGTCATACCTTGCTAGATTTTGGAAGGAAACATGAAAGAAACTAAAGTGCCTAAGATCTGATAGAGGAGGTGAATTCATTTGTAATGAGTTCAATGAATTTTGTAATGAAAGAGGAATCAAGAGACAACTATCTGCCTCTCGTACACCATAAAAAAATGGAATAGCAGAAAGAAGAAACAAATCTATTCTGGATTATGCAAGAACCTTGATGATTGAAAAGAATGTTGCAACCAAATACTGAAAGGAAGCTATGAGCACTGCAGTTCAAACCTTGAACAAAGTTCAACCAAAGAAAGGTATTGATCACACACCTTTTGAATTATGGTATGGCTATAAAACCAATGTTCATTATTTCCAAGTATTTGGAAGTAAATGTTACATCTTGAAGAAAGAAAGAAATGAAAAATTTGATGTGAAAGGTGATGAAGCCATATTCCTAGGCTACTCCTGTAAAATAAAAGCATATAAATGTTTGAATCTTGCTACTCATAAAGTCATAGAAATTGTACATGTGAAGATTGATAAGTTTGTTTAGAGAAGTGAAGAACATAGTAGTAAAGAGCCTAAGGACTACATGAACTTTGTATATTATGAACCTGATACTATACCTAAGACAAAATCAATGGTTATTGGACTGCAACCATTGATACAACCTCTAAATTCATTGGAACAAACTTTGTTACAACCTGTGCAACCCGAGCTGCTAATAGTTACAACTGAGTCTTAGACAAAGGGGACCAAGTCTTGGACAGAGGGAACTGATTCTTAGACAGAGGGAACTGAGTCCCAGACAGTGGAACATGAGTCTCATTCAGAAGAGCAAAACATAATGTTTGAGCATGGTGAACCAAGTGCAACGAGCCCAGAATCAAAAAAGAAGTAACCTGTACTTTCCAAATATGTCAAAAGGTATCATGCACCTGACCAAATAATTGGAGATTAGATAGAAGGTATAATAACAAGGAACAAACTTAAAGGTACATGTTTGCTTAGTGAATTGAACCTATAACCATTAAAGATGCTTTGAATGATGAAAGTTGGATAGAAGCCATGAATGAATAAATTGAGCATATAGAAAAGAACAAAACCTGGACTCTTGTGCCTAGACCAAAAGACAAGAATGTAATTGGTACTTAGTGGGTTTTTAGAAACAAGTTGAATAAAAAAGGTGAAGTTTCTAGAAACAAGGCAAGATTAGTGTGTAAAGGATATGCTCAAGAAGAGGGTATTGATTATGTAGAAACTTTTTCTCCTATTGCAAGACTTGAAGGAGTTAGAACTCTTCTAGCATATGCAGCATATAAAGGATTCAATGTATACCAAATGGATGTAAAATCCACAATTTTGAATGTAATTATGGAAGAGGAAGTCTATATTTGAGCAACTTGAAGGTTTTGTTGATCCTAACAAAAGGAATATGGTTTGGAAATTGCACAAAGCCTTGTATGGAATGAAGCAAGCTCCTAGAGCCTGGTATGAGAGATTGCATGGTTACCAAGTACTTGTATTGGATTTCAGATAACTAATGACAATAGTAGCTTGTACATTAAATAAGGACTTTAGAACAAGATACTATTAGCAGATATATTTGTTGATGATATAATATTCACTAGATATGATGATTTATGCAAAGCATTCTCTGAAGCTATGAGTAAGGAATTTGAGATGTCTATGTTTGGAGAAATCAAATTATTTGTTGTTTTACAAGTTCATCAAATGAAGGATGATATCTACATTACTCAGTCTAAATACATCAAAGAGATACTGAAGAAAATTAAAATGGAAGATTCCAAACCATTTGGGACACCTATGTCTACTAGACATAATTTGTCTAAGGATGATGACTCAAACGAGGTCAACAAGACTACCTACTGATCCATGATTGGTAAACTTAAATATGTTGTTCATGCTAGGCTTGATATTGCATTAGTAGTTGGTATTTGTGCAAGGTTTTCAGTTAATCCTAGAGAGAATCATTTGATGGCTATGTAAAAGGATTCTGAGATATCTTAAGGGCATTGAAGATTATGGATTATGGTATAAGAAAGGAGGAAACTTTAATTTGAATACTTTATTGATGTTAATTGGGTAGGAAGTGTTGATGACCGAAAGAGCACTAGTGGTGGAGTGTTATTTCTTGGAAAGAGGTTAGTATCTTGGACAAGAAAGAAATAGAATTGCATTTCTTAGTCTATAGCAGAGGCATAGTATATTGCTGCAGTAGTGAATAGTTCAAATATCATTTGGTTCAAATAACTATTGTCATGTATGAAGGAGGAAATCAAAGAACCAGTTATTTTCTACTGTGACAACACTAGTGCTATTAACATTTCAAATAACCCTGTGATGCATACTAAGACTAAGAATATTGCAATAAAGTATCATTTATTGAGAGAATTGGTTCAGGACAAAGAAGTAAGGTTTGAATATGTGAATACTAAAGAACAAATTGTATACATATTCACCAAAACTTTACCTTACGATAGATTCTTGTATCTTAGAGGAAAACTAGGGGTGATTCCCCTAACTAAGGCTCACTAAAACCCAGATTAGTGATGCATCAACCAAGCTACAGTACAAATCTAACAAGTTGATGCATATTGTCAGAGCTTATTGCATATGAATTAGAACATTAGGTACATTAAGACTTCATTGGATGGAGTCTTTGGCATTTGATGTCAAAGAGGGAGATATGATTGATGTCATGCCAAAGAAATTATTGAGGGAAAGAAATCAATATATCAGAGGGAGAAATTTTATCAGAAATAGAGATTGATTTAAGAGGGAGAATTTTGTATTTTAGTAACTATGAAAACAAAGGGATTTTTCTGGATAAGAATCACAATGAAGCTAAGGACATTAATAAATTTTATTCTTGTATCTGTTGCTCTAAATTCTTTGTATGATAACATGTTGTGTTTCCATCAATGCCAAAGAGGCAGATTGTTGAAGACAATTATTCAATTGTGTATTGTCATTGATGTATACACAAATGTATTGATGTTACACAAATGTCTAATCCTAATCGAGCATAGTTAGTGTATGTTGAGTTCTCTCAGGCATTGAAGAAGACTCCAGTATCAGCCAAGTAATTTTTAGTACTAACCGAGTTCACTCAGGCAATACAGTAAGGTCAGGCATTGTTGAAGGATCACAAAAAACAATTTGAATCTAACAAGTGAAAACAAATCACTAAGAGAGTAGGTACACAAATTATAGTTTAATATGGAAAAGGGTGAATACAAGTTAATTTTGATAAGGCAGGTGATAGAGGAAATGAAAAAAATCGAAGGAAGCAAAGTAAGAGGAGGTGAAAGAGATGACCTAGAAATTAAAAACATTCAATGTGTAATGGCAAACATGGAGTTAAAAGAAAACCAATTAAGAGAACAAATAGAAGAGGTCAGGTCATGGACTCAAGTAGTAAAGGGACCATCAAACACGCCAAGTGAGCTCATAGAAAAGAAAGTAAGGAGGCAGATATGAGAACAAAAGGACATAAATTATAAGGCAAAAAATATCATCATTAAATGGCTAAAAGGTTATGAGAAATGGAAAACTAGAAATAATTAATAAGGGACTTCATTAAATATCATCTAGATTGGTATGAAATAATTCAACAAGCACAAAGGATTGGAAAATTGACAAAAGATAACATAAGCAGGCATTTAAGGGTTACTTTGAAGAACATAGAAGACAACAACATGATATTAAGGAACAAGAGGTTCCTTAAAGGCAGGCACAGAAAGAATGGGAAAAGGTAAAGGCAACATGAGATAATGAAATAGGCTTGGTTACAAAATGGTAGGGCCCAAATTAATGAAAGAATGGAACGTCAAAAAATAGGAACTTGGGTCCCCCAGAAACACTTAACTCTGGCTAGTTGAAATTGTAGAGGTTATCCATGGAGAAGATGACCTGGGTTAGGGCCCATAGCTAAAGGTAAAAGACATTATCTTTCTCACAGAGACACATGAACATGACTAATGTAAAATTCAAGAGTTTGAGGGACATACAAAGTCTTGGTTTAGAACCAAAGAATTGATAGTGACAAATGACATTGAGGAATTACTATTTTAATCAAGTTTCATCCATCACATTTTTGAACTTGTCTAATAATCCCTGTTTTCAACATTCTAGCAATGGTTTAATTTCATGTTGAATTCTACTTGTAGAGTTCTTATTCGCCACAAGCTTTGCTTGAATGACATTGCATGGGTCATGCTAATAGTAACTGTCAACATCAAATTTTTGAAATTTTTTTTCATAATTTCATGTGCCACACTAGATTATTTTCTGTCAAATGTGAACCCTCCACATGAGAAAGGTAACGAAGGAAATATAGTCTTCTTTTGTTGACCGTGAAAGAGTTCATATGTTCTCTCCATCTATTGTACATATTCCAATGCAAAAACCCTCTCTATCACATATATTGTAAGTTTTCAGGGTTCTACTCCTTATCCATAAAACCTTAACATAGTATATTCATTCAAGACGAACCATTCAGCCAATTATATTTGAGGTCCGAGTTGAATGCAATATCTACAAGACATAGGAAATCTAGGCATCAGAGTGTTTGCAATTGCATGATACATTAGTGCCAAAAATAATTCTACAAAATAGTTGTAGTTACTTCTATCATCATGCATCCTTATCTTAGTGGTTCATTCATATATTAGACACACTATTCTCACCTCATTATTCTTATACACCTGAATCTCAAGCTTATTGGTCTCAAACGTTCCATGATATTTCGCTAGAAGAAGATGGAAAAAGTAGGTTGTGAACCTAAATGTCTTAGAGGAAACTATTTTAATTTTTACAAATTGTTTGTGCATGGATTGAATAACATGCTCAACAAAAGTATATCTACTTGGTTAAGTAATATAATGGATATTAAATATCATTTCAAGAAGGCTTTCACCCACTTTCATATTATTTTCCAATCCTATGAAAAAATTTTAGCATGGAAACATTATGCCAAACCCATGGCACAAAAATATCAACATTATATATGGAGGCTTATGATTTTGATCTAAGTTTGTACTCTCCACTTTTAAGCCTTTGATAAATTTATTTTTCCCCTCTTCAGTGATTGCTTCATAATTAGAGGCAAACTTGTCTAGGTCAACGTGGACATTTGAGTTTTCTACTCAAAACCCCAAGTCCAACAAGCTTTTAAATTCTTCCTTGGTAATGGATAAATTACCTTTAGGGTATTTTACTAATATTTTATTTTCTATTTTCATCATAATTTTGGGCATAGAACATGACAATTTTTGAACAGGGGAAAACCTCAAGTAACATCATGTGTCCCAATCCAACATCCCACGCTGCAATTTTATTTGTGTGTACTCTTAACATTTTGTTATAAATAAGATATCCTATCCTGTCACATTCTTCCTTATTGTCCAATGTAAATATAAGTTCTGTGGTTCGCTTACCATGGACTACAAGATCATAAATATCATGGTATTCATCAATGAAACCTGCGATTTTAACCAGTTGGGTAAAATCTCTTTTTTGAACTTCACTTTCTCTTTTGGTTTCCCCATCACTGGTAATAGTTGAAAATAGTGGTAGACAAGATTGAAAATTTTGGAATAATATGCATTTATGTGTTTGAGATTTGTTGTCATTGATGTCAACATATTTCTATGTCTGTGACAGTGTTTCAGTGAGTTCATTTGTTTGGTGTAGGTTGTATATTGAAGATCAAAGTTTATGGATTTCAGAGTGTGTTATGGGATGTTTATAGTTGATTATGTTCCAATTTTAGAGGTCTACATGATGATTTGAGTAAGATATGGGTATCTATGTGGCAACTATTTTTTTACTTGTTCAGAGGTGATAGAGCGTTAATATTTTGATTTGCATTGCTTTGCATTGTAATATTTTCTTCATGGATCTAGTGGTATATTTGGGACATTAGTGTATGTCCTCAACTCAGTTGGTTTGTGATTTGGAGGTCTGCAAGGTATCTTTTAGAGTTGACAGTTGATATTGTTAGTTCTTGAGTGATGGTATAATAATGTCGATGATTCTAGAATAAGAGTTGATGTGGATGTTTTTTATGGTTATTCACGATGCTTATGGATGTTTCTAGATTGTGTAATTTTTGTGTTGATGGTTCACATTGAGTATTGTGGTTTCATTTGGTGATTTTTATTCGGCATGTTAATATTCTTCATGCTCTTAGCCGACGTCATGGTGTAGCGCGTTGTAGATGATCAAGGTGTAATTATTGGAAGTGTTTCATGTTTGAGGACAAAGATTTTGGTTTGTGTTATGTCTTTGCCAACATTTTTTGGTTTTCATTTATTATTGTATTGTGCATGGTTATATTTTTTAATTAGGTGATGAGTGTTTGGCCGACCTTGTCGATTCTTCCAAGGTTGATGATATGTATAAATAAATGTAATAATAATGAGTTGATGTGTGGATGAGAGAGATATGTGTGTGCACTGAATGTATACATCTTGAGAAGGAAGAGAATAAGTATGGAAAATAATGTTGTATTTGTGCTTCAATAGAACTAATTTAGGCATGTTGAAGATGTTATCATATAGTTCATGATATGTGGATGGTTGTAATCCAATTTGTTGTAAGGCAGTGAACCTTGCCAAGGTAGTAAGCCTCTATTTTATTTTGACCAGTGAGCTCTAGGTAGTGTACCTGAATTCATGTGTATTCCCGTTATAATACTCCTATTAGGGTATAAATACTTTTAAACAAGTATATCTTGTGGGTTCATCCCCAATGTGGTTTTTCCCTTGACCAGGTTTCCACACAAGAAAATGGATGGTATATGTTCTTGATTTTTTTTTCCAAAAGGCAGTAGGCATGTATATTTATATTAATATATGAACATAAGATACAATATTAAAATTAAAAAAGGCTCTCCAAAGCCAAGATAGAGCATAGTAATCTAGATATGTCCAAAATGTAAACTGCTAAAATTACCTAGAAGCATAATAAACCCTTCATACATACTATAAAATAATAAAGGTAGCTACAAAAATGCTTGTGATGTACATGAGACACAACAAAAAATTACAATCCCAATTTCATACTTTATTTCCAAAAATTGATAAGTTGTTAACAAAGGATTCCAACTACTGAGTTGTCCCATACCTTGCAAGATTATTCCAAAATGGTTAAACAAAAAACCAAAATTTCTAGATGTAGACCCCTATAATTCCTCCATGGCCACAAGAGCCACACCATTTTCACCTTTCTTCTCATGTTTTTCACCTTGTCCCTCCTATAAAAGGCCAATATTGGTACTCTCATTTGCATCATCATTGCCCTCAGCAACATCATAGTGAGGAGCGACATTGAGATTAAGAAACCTTGGTAGTTGAAGGCCTTCATCATGTTTGTGGTTGAGCAGGATTAGGAGGGAATTGGCTCTATCCCTAATATGTTGAGTAAGAACTCGACCCAGAACCCTACCATACCTATGTAATGCAATGCGAGTATACCTCTATTTTTGAGTTTCTAGAGTATGTCTAACACTGTCATACACATTAATAAATGTATGACCCTTAGTGAGGAAATGATAAGGAAACAATCCCCCAACCCGAGAAGAGCCCTTCAAAAGATCATACCTTTGAATCACATAAAGGAGTGGATTTCCTTAAATAAACCTTTCTTCAACAACTTTGTTAGTAATACATCTAAATAGGTCAATATATTGTATAAATAGATGTAGAAATCAATCAGACATTGATAAAATAAAAAGAGTTTGATAGAAAAATAGATAGAATTTGGGAGGGGAAAATGAGCCTTCATGCTTCGAGATTAAGAATTTCCTCCCTAATCAACCACTTAACATTCTTGCAATATTGAAAAAAAGTGAACATTGAAGATTACCCCCAACTCCTCATCGAAAATGCTATGAGTGAGACGTCATTCCCAATCTACAACAGGGATAAAATGTTGGCATTATGATGGATTTTGAAGTTGAAATGAGGATTTTGAGTTTGTCATTGATTGAAACTCCACAACTCTATTAGATTTTGTGAATAGGTTGCAGACACCAATCAATGGGATTAATAGGTGAACCAGTTTTTGCTAAGTGTTCTGACCGATTAAAACGAAGACAGTAACAGAAAGTGTTTTTGTAGTGATCGATTTTGTGAGCACATTGGGAATTGAAATCATTACTGGAGCTTTATTTTGGTCAGACAAGTTTGATATTCCAACTGCAACAATTAACTCAACATTTTATGAAAGTTAGTATTTTTGTGTTGTGTTCAGTATGAACCAGTTGAGTTACCAATTGGTACTTGTTGATCAGATAGTCAAGGCGATTAAGTAATTGTTAATATTTTTTAATATTTACTTGTATTACATTTTGGGCCAGCATGTTAGGTTTTCTTGGCATGGATTTTCATGTGGTTGGTCAATGTGTTGGGCTAACTTGTGGATTGTTTTTAAAGTTCTAACCGACTTAAGAACAATGGTATAAAGGTAAGATAAATAATGTGATTTAGGGTTTTTTATCATGTTGTTGGTGGTTGCGATCAGAGATATTGGCAGAGTATTTTTCCAAGAGTTTAGAGATTTAATTGTATCTTACAGGAAAGCAGTGTCATTTCCATATCATTGTTTTGAGTTTATTGCTCAAGGCTAACTCTAATATGTTAGCAGGTTAAATCCCTTAATAGGGTGGACTTTAACAGGTCTTTTTTTATAAATCCTTTAACAGGGTGACTTTAGAGAAGGAGTTCTAAATCCTCTAGTGAGGTATATCCTAACAGGTCTCATTGTACTTCTAACAAGGTACTAGTCACTCTTAACCGAGTGAGCCCCTAACAAGGTATTGTAAGCTCCTAACAAGGTATATTTTTTATTACGTTGAAGATATTTGTGGGTGTCATCCCCACCATTTTTTTCTCCCTCTTACAAGGCTTTCAAAAATTAAAATAGATGTGTTATGTGTTATACTATGTGAATGTTTGAATTGTTTTACTTCTACTACATAGTTACTCTTGCATGTTTTATTGCTTACAAGTTGGCTAAAAGAATTATCATATTATTGATTGAGTTAGTAATTTTACTATTTACATTGATTCCCCCCCTCTCAGTGCTTCTATATCCTAACAATTGGTATCAGAGCCTAGTTCCCTTGAAGAATCCTAACAGCTTGTCTGAGATCCTTAAGGAAGACATGGAGTTTTATAGAAGACAACTTGCAGAGGCTGAGGATATGATTGAGAAACTTAAAGACTAGTTGAACATCTCTAGGGCTAAGAGACAAGAATTGGTTGAGAAATTGATTGATAGTCAAGATCTGATTCAGCACATATATGAGAAAAATGGATCTGAAGAATCTAAGGTAGAACCCGCGGTCTTGGAGAATGAGCAGCTAGCTAAGGAAAAAAAGGACATGCATAAGGTTCTCGACAAATTGAAGAAATAAAAGAAGAACATGCAAGGGAGTTGGAAAACTTCTCAATAAGAATGGGTGAAGAGTTAGAAGAAAGGAAAGTTGGAGATGAAGCTAAGAAGGTTGCAAAAGATTCTCTCAAAGATAAACATGACACCATAAAGGTAAATATGGAAGAACTTTTCAGATCTAAAAAAGAAGTTGCTATTTTGTGTGAGCACCTACATGATTTAAATGAAGAAAATGCTACGTCATAAGAGAAAATGAGAATATGATTAAACAGAATGAAAAGTTGAAAGAAGAACTTGAGGAAGCCAATGATGTGTTGGACAAGTTCAATAATATTTATGCTAAACTTGATGCACAACTCTCAATTCAAAGGAAAAATAATGAAAAAAAAGGATTAGGGTTTTCCAAATTTGAAGTTAGCAATTCATCTAGTACAAAGAAAATCCATGCAAAAGGAGAGTCAACACCCAAGGTGAACATCAAAAAAGTTGGTAAGAGGCTGTATAGACCAATATGTTTCAATTTCCACAAGGAAGGACATACTTCTAATCTTCTAGGTCTAAACCTAATCCACATGTTCTTAGATTTGCAAATTCTTTTGGTAGATATGATGGTTACAATGCTAGAACTAATATTTTCCAGGGTAACTATTATCATTGTAATAAGTATGCTCATAAGGCTAATGAGTACTGGGATAGAATCAACAATTGAAGGCCACATGTGAATAGGGGAAGTCCCTACCGAAGGGAGAAGTAATTTAATGTTATATGTTTTGTTTTTCACAATTTTGGACACACAACAGTAAATTGCAGGATGAGAATCGGTAGAGGCAATGCTAGATCATGGAGACAAACTAATATAGCATGTTTTATTGTCATAAGAATGGACATATTTCTATGTCTTCTAGAGTGAAGATGAATAACATTGGAGGTCAACCGATGAATATTCATAGTAATGAAAAAGGAAAGAAGATTGCAGATGTTGAAGAAACCAAGAAATAGATGAAGGAAATATGGGTAAAGAAAGGCTAAATGAACTCTTCTAAATTGATAGAGAACTCCAAAACATTAGGTAGTGTGGAGACTTCATCATTTGACTAAGTCAAATCTCTTGTCTTAGGGGGATAAAGGTAAGTAAGTTCTATAACCTATCACGTAATTTGTGTATGCAGTAAGATTTATCAGCATATTTAGATGCCTAATGATGTTATAGAAGAATATAATAAAGTATCTTTTACAACATATGATTCTATGCGACCGCATAATGGTTTTGTTTATTTTTTAGTGAATTTTTATGTTCTAACAAGTTGCAATGAGTTAAGGGTACTATTTAATCATTTTTATTTATTGCTTAGAAATGAGACACTATAAGGGTAAAAGTGAAGTTCATTTGTCACATTGAATTCTTTGAGCTAAGAAGTGCATTTGCAAGAATTTCCTAAGCGATTCCAAAGAGATACAAAGTGTTTGTGAATTGAAGGTTGTGATTTTGTGCTTGAAGTGAAGCGGTGTTTGAAGAAACCTAGCAGCAAACTAAAGTGGTATCTATCTATGTTGTGGAGGTTATGTTTTGTGTCGATCATTGTTAGAATTATGGACACCCCTATGTTGATTGAGATTACTAAGGAGTCGAGGCCAATTTTCAAATTGCATCCACTTAAGGAAGTAGAAAATGATCTTGTTGGTGCCTTGTCCTTGATACCTCATGGCGTGTTATTGACTAAGGATGTAAGATTTCTTATTCACTTCAAGATTGAAGATCTTGGGTTCAACGTTATTTTCAATGCATATATTGAACTGTGTGTTGGCGCTATTTTGAAGGATGAGGACAAGCATTTAATAGATAAGGATTTTGCATATGTTTCTGACCTACCCGATGAATTTGAATTTGATTGGATAAGATATGTACTGAGTTGAGTTCATGACCAAGTCTTATGGCTAGAAAAAACACATAATATTTCCAAGGAGATTATTCAAGCGATGACAAGGTTGTATGCGACCAACAATGTACCTATTCTGAGAATGATTCCTGCTGGTGAGGTCACTTTCCAACCAAATTCAAAACAAGCTCAATGTGCCATGATGATTAATGACATTGAAGATATTGAGGTGAAGTTTTCTTCAATGGTGATCAATTATAAATTTTATCATTTGAACCTATTAAAAAGTGTGCCCAATAGAGGTATTCATGTTGCATATTAGATGGTGATGGAAAATGTACAGTACAACCTATGTGAGGTCATGAGAAGTCATTATTTTGTGAACATGGATAGAATCAAGAAGGACAAGAAACAATATTTCAAGTATGGTTCCCTACTGGTATGTATATTTTTCTAGTTATAGAATCATTTGTTAGAATAACTAAGAGGGGAGTGGGTTAATCAGTATAACAAACTAGAAAAATATAGCATAGAGATGCCAGATATTAAGTGACAAACTACACTGGGTTTGGTAATAACTTGATTACCAAACCCATTGTAGTTTGTCACTTAATATCTGGCATCTCTATGCTATCTTCATGACCAAACCTTTTGATGCTCCTTAGGATGTATCTCAATATATAAAGAATTGTTAAGTCCTGCTCAATTAAGAGACTTTCTTATCCAATGGTTAAATTGAAACAATAAATGATCTCTTCACATATACAACTATACTTTGAAGATTTTCAAATCAATTTTAAGCTCATAATACCTTTCTGATAAATGTTTCTTTTCAATACCTTTTCTCCACTTCTTTCTTCTTTGTGATGTTTTGCTTCTCTATTTCTCGGTGTCTAAAGAATTAGCTTTGTTCTTTAGCTTGATTGATCAGGTCTGATTGAAATCTTTCTTCATGAATTTCTCTTCTGCATTCTCTTCTCTATTCACTCTGCTAATTCATAATGAATTAGTTTGTCTCTTTACAAACATTATTTCACTGTTTCTAAGTCCTTGACTTTCTTGTTCTTAGCGTGATCCACAATTCTAGCCAATCTTTCTTTAAAATTTTATTTTAGTTTTATCCTTTAGATTTTTCTTAGACAACTAGAATAAAACAACTTTAAAACTCTCTCTTATCTTTGGATTTTAACTTTTCGATGAAAACAATGTTAATAGCTAGTTAAATCCTTCTTTATCTCTTGCCAACTAAGTCTTTTGTTGTTTCTGAACTTCAGTTATTTTTGGTGTTTTAACTCTTTGTTAGCCTGGTCAACACTTCAGTTCTTGTCGAGCATCTCCATTGGGGTTGTCTATCTATTGGGTAACACTGTGAAGTTATACTCATTGGTAATGATTGTGATTCTTCTCATTAGTAAATCTTGCTTAGGTTTCTTGCTCGGGTATCACTGTGACTTTCCTCTCAGGTTTCTCTATCCGTCAGGGTGCCCTACCCGTCGGTGTTTATTATCACTTAGTACATACTAAACTTTTATGCATTACTAAAAGCATAACCTTTATCTCTCTGGTTCTCTGAAGTCTTTGACACTTTGTATATAACCAATCAGATTATATCAAGTTGACATCAATGACAATATAATTCATTAACCAATTTAATGTCTTGCATTAACTTTCTGCATTTTGATGATCATCAACTTAACATCTTCAAACATTAAATCAGTTATAATTTATCAATCTCTCCCATTGGCATTGATGGCAACATGCTACATTATTATACTATATTATTACTAATACAATATGAAATATATGAGTTGTATTTCATCAATCTACTAATCTTATTGTTCTATAACCAATACAAATGTCTGGCTCTTGGTAATCTCATATAGCTTAGATTTGTTTCTTGCAGAGTACTTTCTTCAATCTTCACTCCCTTATTGGATAGATGTAGCAACTTCTGATTCTATCTTTTCCTTGATGTTGTCTCTCACTTTGACTGTTCCTCTCCTTGATCATCTCTTTTTCCTTTGACAAAAATGAATATACTCTCCCTCTCTTAAGTCATTTCTCCCTTATGATACTTTCTCTCCCTTTGATGGATATTTCATATGTAATTTCTCCCTTTTGATATTCTCTCCCGTACAGGTTACATTTCTTACATCTTGATATTCTCTCCCTTTAAGTGCATTCTCTCCCTTTAAGTGTATTCTCTCCCTTTGGATATTCACTCTTTCTTTGACAACAATGCCAAATTTATATCTCTTTATTTAATATATTCCTTGAATTTCCCTTACCATCAGCAACATAGCTCCGTATTAGCCATAAATATCTCTGGTGTATGGTGTTGATTTGTACCTTGCTGTGTATAGATGTATCTTTGCAGTCTATTTCTTTTCTTCCATCAACATGAATGATCTTTTGATTTGTGTATAGGCTGATACAATCTCCTAGTCAGCTTACTGGCCAATAGACAAGGGTTGGACCCATAGTCTCTTTCTCAGGTACTCGAATGTATCTTTAGGCAATGACTTGGTGAATATGTCTGCTAATTATTCCTTGGATTGAAAATATTCTAGTATCACTTCTTTTTCTTGCACTTTTTCTCTTAAGTAATGATACTTGATAGCAATATGCTTAGTCTTAGCATGCCTGACTGGATTCTTTGATATGTTAATTGCACTAGTATTATCACAATATATAATCATTGGTTCAAGAATCTTCATATTCATACCTTCCACTAGTTGTTTGATACATGAAATATTTGAGAAGTTTGCAGCAGAAAACACATATTTTGCTTCTGCAGTAGATTGTGAGATGCACCCTTGCTTCTTGTTGATCCATGTGACAAGTCTGTCACCCATGAAGAATGCTCCTCCAGTTGTGCTCTTTGTTTCATCTAAATTGTCATCCCAATCAGCATCTGTATAGACTTGAAGCTCAAATTTGCCTTCTCTTTTATACCATAAGCCATAGTCCTCAGTTTTCTTTAGATATCTTAGAACTCTCTTGACAAAAGTCATGTGTGATTCTTTGGGATTAGCAGAGAATCTTGCAACTATTCCAAATGCATGTGCCATACCTGGTCTAGTATGAACAATATACATTAGTTTTCCAATCATTAATCTATATAGGGTCTGATTTACCTCGTTTGACTTATCTTCCTTTTTCATCTTACATCCGGCTGCCATAGGTGTTCCAACTGGCTTGGAATTTTCCATCTTGAATATCATCAACACTTTCTTGATGTATTTGGATTGTGTGATATATATACGTGCATCTTGTTGAAGAATCTGTAGACCAAGAAAGAGTTTGATCTCCCCAAACATAGACATCTCAAATTCTTTGCTCATTTTATTAGAAAAATATTTACATAACATATCATTACCCCCCAGATATGATATCATCAACAAATATTTCAACAATCAAAATGTTATCACCATTATCTTCTTTTAAATACAGATTTCTATTTTCACTTCTTCTTACAAATCCAATGCTTATGAGACAGGATTGAAGTCTTTCATACCAGGATCTAGGTGCTTGTTTCAATCCATACACTGCTTTATGTAGTCTACATACCATGTTTCTCTTGTCAGGATCAACAAATCCTTCTGGTTGTTCAATGTATATCTCTTCTTCCAGTATTCTATTTAGGAATGCAAATTTGACATCCATATGGTATACCTTGAATCCTTTGAATCCAGCATAAGAAAGTAAAATTCTTACTCCTTCTAGTCTAGCAAGGGGTGCAAAGGTCTCACCATAGTCAATACCTTCTTCTTGTGCATACCCCTTGCATACTAATATTACTTTGTTTCTTGTGACTTTTCCATTCTCATTTAGCTTGTCTCTAAATATCCATTTGGTACCGATGACATTCTTTTCATCTGGTCTTGGTACTAATGTCCATGTTCTATTCTTCTCAAATTTTTTTATGTTTCCTCATTCATAGAACCGACCCATTATTCATTTTCAAGTGCAGTATTAACAAATTTTGGCTCAAAATCACAAATTAAACATCTAGTATTTAGTGACTTACTTCTTGTTCTCATTCCATCTTTCTTGTCTCCTATGATATGGTTCTGTGGATGGTGTCTTTTGACATACCTCACATGTTTTGGTTTAGCTCTTTGTCCATCATTATGATCTTCATCTTGACCTTCATTCTGATCTCCATCACTCAGAACATCATTTTGAGTATTTTCCTATTTTTGGTATTTGCAACTTGATGCTCGGGTGCAATGTTTTGTTGCTCAGGAGTGATACACTATTGCTTGGGCAGAGTGTTAGGTTCTTCAGTGTAAACAAACCTGTTGTAGTCTTCTAGCTCTTTTATGCTTTCCTCATCATTTTTCTCTTCATATTCATCTATTTTGATATTTGCACTTTCAATTATCTTGTTAGAGGACTTGTTAAGACATTTATAAGCCTTACTCTTGGTGGAATACCCTAGAAAGATACCTGCGTCACTTTTGGAGTCAAGGTTTCCTTTTCTATCATCTTTCAAAATATAACATTAACTACCAAAAATTATGATGTAACTTACATTGGGTGTGTAACCATACCATAGCTCACAGGGTGTCTTCTTAGACTGTTTCTTCAATTGTACTATGTTCAATGTGCAGACATCAATACTAACAACTTCCCTCCAAAAATTTTGAGTGTTGCTTTTCTCAATCATCAGTGTTCTTTCACAATCAATAATGGATCTATTTCTGCTTTCAGCAATCCCATTTTGTTGTGGTGTTCTTGGTGCAGAAAGTTGTCATTTAATGCCATGCTCATTGCAAAAGTTAGTGAATTCATTAGAAGCAAATTCCCCTACTCTATCTGATCTTAAGCATTTTAGTTCATTACGACTTTGTTTTTCTACCATAGCTTTATACCATTTAAACATCTTGAATACTTCTAATTTTTCTTTTAAGAACATAACTATCATCATTCTAGAGTAATAATCTACAAAGAGAGTGAAATATCTATCTCCATAGTAACTCTTTGTTCTCATAGGTCCACATAGGTCAGTATGTACTAATTCTAGAATATCATGAGATGTATAGATTTTTCTCTTGAAACTAGATTTTGTCATTTTACCTTTTTGAAAATTCTTACACGTGATGTGGTCGGGCTTTGACATGCTCGGTAAGCCTCTTACTTTCCTTTTATTGCTTATGCTAATCATGTTGTCAAAATTCACATGACATAATCTCTTATGCCACAACCATATGTTTTTCGTTTCTAGCCATTAAACATGTGGTGTTAATGTTATCAAGATAGAATAGGTTACCTATCAGTAGAAGCTAGTAGACATATTCACTAAACCACTACCCAAAGATACCTTTGGGTATCTGAGAGGTCAGTTAGAGTTTATTCCCCTATCTAAATGACATTAAGATGTTATTATAAGAATCAATCTAGTGGGCTCATTGAATATCTTTCACTATTTGGTTGATGTTAAAGGGGACTACTCCTTAGGGGGAGAAGTCAGAGGAAAGGGAAGATGGTGCAACACTAGCTAACCTGTGTGGTGCCTTTGACATTGTTGTCAAAGGGGGAGAAGATCAAAAGAAAGAGAAGAACCTAATACATGTATTGGAGATAATTTTACAAGAAGACTTTGAACGATAAAACACAGAAGATCAATACAAGAGGTATGTTGCATCAACTAAGGGGGAGAAATTGATATTCGATGAATGTGGTGTTTCCATTAATGAAAAAGGGGGAGATTGTTCACATAACTAATGCAGATATTGTAGAGTGTTTTCTGGTATAGGTTTGATGACAGGAAGATCAGTTATTGTGTTGTCATTGATGTAAACTTGGTTATATATGTGTTGACAGTGATCCTGATGTAGTGCAGATGAATTATGTGTTCAATAGGAATTGGAGTGTGCATTCTTGGTTGAGACTTAGGGATGTCTCTAGATGCATTATGCATGATCATGTATGTTGGGAACACAAATGGAGCAAGTTATGATCGATTGAAGAGCAACAGGGAAGACAAAAGAACAAATAGTCACAGATAGTGAATGATTTTATTATTCTATCAAATCGATATGGATCCAAGTGTTGTGGTCATGATTGTTTATCTTGAATAAGATATGTTATTTGTTCTATGATCGTGAAATGATTAGATTATTAGAATGCATCATTTCACTTGATAGAAGATCATATTGTGCCTAATAGAAAATATTTTAACTAGTTTGAGAAGTTGGTGTTAGATCGGTGTGCGATGGTGATCTCATCCATTGCAGTGGTTGTTTATATGATCCAGGTGTCAAGGTGACGTGGCATAACAGATTTGTAATGTTTATATGATATTGCAATGCTTGAGGTGATCAGAATTAATCAAGTTTTGGAAGTGTGTTAAAGAAGTCAAAAAGGTTTGATTGTTCTTGTTTCGAATCAATGTGCGATGAATCTTATGGTGGGCCTGAGTTTGTTAGCGAATGTTCTAGATTGGTAACACATTTTAGTGTTCAAGAATTGAATTGGACACAAACACTTATGAGGTGTCCATGTTGTTATGGGTTTCGGAGTAGTGTCAAATGTTATTTGACACATCTCCCTATTTCCTATGGTAGTTTTGTCATGACTCTAGGTTGAAGGAGTCCAACCCATATTTTGTGGAGATACTCTCAACTATATGTACACTTGTTGTTTCCATTATTCAATTGTTCACTTAATACAATGTAGATTTTTGTTAATATTTGTGCTTGCATTCTAATAGCTTGATCTTAGTTTATTTTAAATATAAATATTTCTATAATTAGAATCAATTAAATAATAAAATTTTCCATAGAAAATTATTACAAATTTTTATCCCATAGTAGGTAATGGTGATCTACAATTTATTAGAAAGCATGAAAAAAACTTATCACATGATTCCTTGAAGCCAGAAATGTAGACAGTTTTATATTTTAATAAAGCTAAACAATTTATACAAATTCCATATTAAAATAAACCTTCAAATTTGAAGAGAGATCAAATGAACTCTAGGAAATTAAATGAATGAGATATTGAAAAGAATCAAAGACAACATGCAAAATTATGCATATTAAATAAAATAAATTTAAAATACATATAGAAGCGATTTTATTTTTTTATCATTAATCCAACTAACAATTGATTTTATCAATGCCATTAAAATTTGCTCTGTGCGACGGGGAAACTGGTTTAATATTGAAGTCGGGTTCAATAATATTCATTGGACAATGACACAATTGATATTATTTTTCTTTGCCTATATTTGGCTTCGTATTAAATGCATGCCATCTTGACAACCATTGAATACAAATACGACATAGCCAATACATAGCTGAACACACCACCGACAAAAATGCTGAGTAGATAAAATATTTACAGTCGAAAACATCAAATACATCAGCAACGGGATTCCTGAGTTTTTCAACGGGAACCCTTACTATGTGGGAGTCTTATTGGTCGGTCAGCGTAAGACATCCGGAGAATCCGGCCAAAGCCTCTCCATAAATAAGTCTAACGGCTTAATTATGACACTTTTATACTTTACACTATCTTATATTAACAGTAGCATGTTTTTGTGCCTCTAATAATGAGTCGATAGGAATTTATACATTATCTTGTTAAAAAAAAATAGATAAGAAAAAAAGAATTTACATACTAATTTAGTATTATTTTTTTCTTTTTAAATATTAATTTGTGTTTATTTATCAAACAAAATAATTTTCAAATTACTCTTATGTATTTATATGCTTGACCCTTAGTTATTTAAAATTATTTTTTAAATAGAATTTCATGTGAATAAATTAAATTTTAGATAATAAGATATAAGGTAGTTTGAGGAGAAAAATGACTATGTAGATCTAATTTTAGAGGAAGGACATATGCCATCAACAACATCAAACTAGATTTCTTTCTTCTTCTATTTAATTTTCTTTCTTCTCTTATGTACACGTTCTGAATTTTCATCTCTAAAGTATGTAAATAGTGTAGTGTATTTTTGGGTTTCATAGATACAATGTGTAGGCTATAGGTTTCATTTTCAGATGCAAATGACTATCAATAATGTAAGGCATTATTGATATTCTCATTAAGTTGTATCCATATTTTGATTTCACTGTCACACATGCTTAGATTATCAAGGATATATGAGTTTGTCTTCTCAGTATTTTATGAGAATGTAATATTTGTTCATTAATCTTCTTCTAGGAAGAAGTTAAATTGATTTGAGCAAGTGTTAGTGGTTTTGAGCACATCAGTTGGATCTGTAAGTGAAAGTTTGTGGTTATATGAGAGTTTATTAATGCAAGACATTAATATACAAAAATTCATTGACAAGAATTTGTTTGCATTTGGAATTTCTCTTATAGTCTTATATGTGACTCTGTGACCAGGATTAGGCACTGGTTTACATGACTTGTTGTATCTTAAAAAAAAATTAAAATTGTTAAATGTCACTTTTAATTTCATGTTGGTAGGAGTAGGAGAAGTGCATTTTTTGATCTCAGCTATGTTTAGCGTGTATGTGGGATTGTGTACGAAGTTGATGAAATAATGAATACCAATGATTCTCAAGTCTAAGAATCATCCTCATGTGTATGTATGCATGAGAAATATTTGCTAAATTGTTTGACTATGCAGATGTAAATAGGTATACCCGCCTGAGTTTTGTGGAGCTCGAAGTGAAGAAGGTTTTCATACCTTGTCATTGTTGGGTTTTCTTGTCTTTAGTATGTAGATGGTGCTAAATAGACGTTTTTGGTTTCAAATCACACAGTCTAGATCATATGTTTTTACCTAGGATTGGAGGTAGCAAGAAAAATCTCCAACAGATAGATCCATATATTCTGAAATAAATAATTTTATGGAGAGATAAGTCTCTTCTATGAGACATTCCTATTGATAAAATATAGTTTTTATTTTTTATAGTTATTTCTCCAAATTAGATTATCTATTTGATTTCAAAATTCACACTGTACTACGAAATTCTGATAATTTTATACATTACATTATCTTATAATATATATTTTTCTCCAATAAATACTTAATCAATAATCAATTAAAAAATAACCTTTTGTAATAATAACAACATTTTCTTTATTGAAAATGATAAAAATACTTAACATATCCCATTGAATTCCATGTAAGTGTGAAAATTAATTGTTTTGTAACTATTGAGGTTGTGCTTAAGCTTTCATTCAAGAGGAAACCCTACCATGCCTTAAAGCTTCTATTGATGAAGAAACCCTACAATGTGTTAAGCTTTCATTTATGAAGAAACCTTGTGCGCTTAAGAATTGATCAATAGGGTGTGTGGATTGAATTGGATCGAATCAACAATGAAGTTAGGTAAGAAAAAGTCGACAAGAGATAACACATCAAGATAATCACTTAATATACGAAGGAAACAACTAATTTTGTTTAGTATCCGTCTCAAAAACAATTGAAAATGTTTTCAACAAGATAAGAATGACGACCTGCAAGCTTAAATTGTAATTAATGTCAAAGCTACAAAGTGTTTTTTCAAAACAGTAATTAACGATGTTATAAGAACATATATTTGCAATCTCAAATATGCAATATATTAGAAAAATTAGCCTGTACACCCCACTCTGTCAAAAAAATAAATAAGCTATTATCCAACGTGTTGCATGTGAAGAGTTCTCAACATTGTCAGTCACATTGTCCACTCTCATCGGGGTGGGCCGGTGCAAGTTCCATGGATTGCTCTCTATAACACTTAGCCAATGTTTAATCCATCTCACCTCATGAACTCGCTTTCTGCCTCTTTGTGTCCTTTGTTCTTTGCAAATAATGGCGAGCGCCTGTGTGGCCACTTTCATACTAATCTTGGTCTCTGTTTTTGTCATTTCGTTGGGTACTCCTGAAGATGAAGGCGCAAGGCAGCCATACATTGTTCATGTAGTAAAGTTGGCGAAACCCAGCCATTTTATTTCACACTACCACTAGTATGTTTGAATGCTTCACCAGGTCTCGCCATAATGGCGGTAGTTGTTATATACGTATCATACTATCTTGCATGGCTTTGTTGCAACGTTTAGCGGCGCAGAGGCTGAAGCCATGCAAAGTATGGGTGGATACTTAACTGTAATTCTCTCATCTCTTCATCAACTCGAATCCATGTACTCACCCGAGTTCCTTGGGCTGTCTGGCTCCTCTGGACTCTTGTGGAATTGCTCCACTTACAGAGAAGATATCATTGTGGGCATGATTGACACGGGAATATGGCCTGAGAGTAAGAGCTTCAGTGATGCGGGCCTTGGAACCGTTCCCTCCAGATGGAAAGGCACATGTGACGTTGGGCAGAATTTCAGTTTGAGAAATTTCAAACAACTAAATCCTTCCTCTTTGTTCGATTCACATCACATCGATTACAAGAATTGTGAAAACAACAATGATCTTCGATTTTGGAAAGTGCACTGTCAAGGATTACAGGTCCTTCACGCAGAACCCACGGAATCAAGGTCAATTTTGTGTCTATATCATAGAAATATATATTTTTCTATTAAGACTCCGTCATCTCAGACACACTTTATTTTTTATCACATCCCAATCAGAACCTTTGTCTATCACTTGTTTGCAAAACCTTCATCAAGACTCTAGATCAATCAACTCATCATCCTATCTATCCAACCATCTATCAATCATCATAAATCATACCATCTAGTGCAATATCAATCATCCAACATTTCTCTTCTAATCTATAGAGATATCCATCTCATCACACTTTATCTCAATCTATTTCTCGACGGGGCATATCATACTCATCATCATCTTAAACTAGATAGTCTCTGGGGTAGGTACTCGGTATCAAAAGCATATGAACGTCTAGGGCATTTTCTCAACTTTAAAGTTCATATTTTATAGGGATTTAAATTGACATGACTCACATTGATCAGATTTTAGCAATCCAAATAAATCATTTTCTTCACCTCCAATACTTGCAAAATCATCTAAATTTTAATCCTGAGGGAACATACTGGCACGAGAGTGCACAGCTTGGCGAATCAGGGCACTTTTTCAAATCGGGAACATCGAATGCCAAATTTTTATTTTTTTTAAAATTAGCACATCAAAATTGATCAATTTTCACAAAAGGGGTATCACTCTATCAGGAAAATGACATCAACATCATATCAAGCATAACATCAACATTATATCAGTATCATATCGACATCATCATATCAAGGACACATATCGGAAAATCATCATCAGTATCACATCAGATCGAACATCAAAACAATATCAAGCATCAAACATTAGGTATTCTTTGAACGAGCGTGCTTTACGCATTGATTCAAAGAGGGGCATTTGTAGACACCTTAAATTGGTACACCAAAATCAATATGGTCAAGCAAAATCAAAAGGCGTCGAATCAAGTCAAAATAATGGATTAATTAACAAATCCATTAATTAATTAAATTTAATCCAAAAGGGATTAATTAAACTATGTAATTGATCAAATCAATTAGTTATATAGTTCAATTAAATAGATATAATGCAACCCATCTAATCCCCTTATATGGCTAATTTAATTAATTGGTTGATTTAATTAAATCCTAATTTCTTTCAACAAGAGGGACAAAGAATAAATTAGACAATGAGAAGAAGGGATGAAGAGCACATGGATCACTCCAAGGTTCTCTATTCTTAGCCACTCATTTAGCCTTTGCTATCTTCAACACTTATTTTGTCATCTTGTCCCCTATTTGAAACCCATCATGCAAACTTAACCTTAACCCTACTTTGATCGTGGTTAATCAAACTCACCCCTACCCTTGGTAATTCCTATAAATAGGAGGATTTTCTTAGTGTAAAGTTACCAAATCACATTTAGAGTAAGAATCCACGTTTAATCACAGATTGAATTGGGCATTTAGCATTGAAGCATTCTTCAATAGTATCATCATAATGGAAAATTAATCCATGTTTAAATAGATTTTGAGCATAGAATAGGGAAACTCATCTTAATTTGCATACTTTTACATCTTAGATCCATATTTACACCATTATTACCATAATTCTCATTCTAGAGGTTGTCACTTTAGGATGCTTTGCACCTAAGAGTATTCATTTAATCCTTCTAGCTAGAGATCCATGAGACGCTCTTAATTTACTTTCACTTTCAAAATTGTTTAACCTAGTTAGATCTTTCAAATTTGATTTAAAAGTATGTCAAACTAATGTTTCATGCATGTTTGTGAATTGCAGGTTTCATACTACAAATATATCATCACTCAACAACATTATATCTATATCAGTGATATGCAACACTAGATCACCAAAGGATGGAGTAAAAAAGAGAACTTGTGCACGACCACATTATTTCTATAAAATTTGAATAGAAAATGAGCTAGATCTCTTGCTATGAGCCAAAATACATCATGAGATCTGATAATAGACAAGATCTGACATCAGTTGACTATTGGAAAGTGACATTGTAAGCAATTGTTATTTTGTCATTGATGTCAAACCTTAATTGGTGAGACTATTGTTATCTATTTGAGTACCATATCTATTGTTGATGAAGAAGATTTAACAAGAAGACCAAGTCAATGGTTGAGTTAAGGCAATTCAAAGGGTACTTGATCAGTTGGCACTCTGGCAAAGTAATTTGTTGTTTATCTTTCAAAGATAGTTTTTCTGGCTGTTCTGTGCCGAGCAAGTTTGGCTTGTACGGAGCAAAGTTGCTTATAACGAGCAAAGTTGCTTGCGCCAAGTAAAGTTGCTTGTGATGAGCCAAATGTTGCACAATGTCGAGCACCATTGAAATTGCCGAGTGGAAATAGTGATGTTGGCCGACTTACAGTAATTGGATTAATGATGAGATTTGAAATCTCTGGCTGACTTAGTTGATTTTATTGGGATATGTAATGTGAATTAAAGATTGATCCATGTCATTTAATAATTGGGTAACCGTAATTAATGCATGGTTTCAAGATTTAATTAAAGACTACTTTGGAGAAGTAAAGATGGGATGATCTGTTGGATCTGACCTAACCTAAGATCTATGATCTTGTTTAAGTGGCAAAAGATTTATCTAACCTAGACAGAGATGTATATGAAAACCTGAGGGGTTATTCATTGTGTGTGGATGAATGTATGTGTATGCAAAAGGTTTTCATAGTTGATTTACTGTTTGGCATGATCTAACAGAGAAGGCAAAGGCAGAGGCAGAGTGTTGCATATGTGATTGCTTGACAGATTTCCAAGCAGATCAGAAGGTTGAAATGACAATGCAGGCTATCCAGTAAGTTAACATCAGAGCTGTAATTGGATCTGAATTTGCAAAGTAAGTTGTATGTACCAGATAACAAACTGGTGATTACTTTGTTACCATTGTATCAGTTAAATCCTATAACAAGGTTGACTTAACAGTCATTTGTATAAATCCTCTAACAAGGTGACATTCAGATTGGAATGTTCTAAGTCCTCTAACAAGGCAATCCTGACAGGGTGATTAAATCCTTTAACCAGGTCACACCTAGCAGTGTGTTATTGCAACCTTTAACAGGGTTGGCTCCTCACAGGGCATCACTTCAGAAGAGTGAAAACTTGGTAGCATGTTACTGG
>MU224061.1:3651983-3677353 GCA_018584345.1 Thuja plicata
GATTACTTTCTTACCATTGTATCAGTTAAATCCTTTAACAAGGTTGACTTAACAGTCATTTGTATAAATCCTCTAACAAGGTGACATTCAGATTGGAATGTTCTAAGTCCTCTAACAAGGCCACTCTGACAGGGTGATTAAATCCTTTAACCAGGTCACACCTACCACTGTGTTATTGTAACCTTTAATAGGGTTGGCTCCTCACAGGGCATCACTTTAGAAGAGTGAAAACTTGGTAGCATGTTACTAGTGGTTTTTCCCATATTGGGTTTCCACGTTAAATAATTGTGACAACTTGTGTGAATACTTATGGTTTGTTTTACTGTTATGTCACTACAAGCTAATTTCAATTAGTAGTAAACTACATGATTAAAGTTGTTTATTTATGCTACTGCTATCGAGTAGATCTGAAGTACAGAAAGTTTTTTTTTGCTACATCTAGTCCCAAGGATAACTGATTTACCCCTCCCCTCTTAGTTATTCTAAATTCATTCTAACATTGACATCATATATCGAACCTAATGTTCCAAGATACAAACCTCAAGATTTTTCATTGAAATAGTAAGTTGTATCTATTCAAATATAAACACCATAAACCTTCATAGAAATACACAACTCAATGTAGATCTCAACATTCAAGACAAGATCGATACTGCCCTCTTAAATCTTTCTCCAAAGTATATATGGATCAACAATTCATAAATTAAATCACTAAAATCAATTGAGTTGAATAGAGAAAAACATAGACTATCATATTTCACGCAGAATAACATAACTTATCTTATAGGGAAAATCGACATTAGATATCTAAACTAGAACAATGCACAGATGTTAGTAACATGTCCACGTAACCACACACCTAGAACTATCAATGTGGAGCAATGCAGATCATTCTCTAAACCTCTCGTGACCATTATGCATACCTATCCTTACTATCACAAAACAACAAAACACAAATCCAACTTTTCAAATTCTATGGACTTGAAAATAGGATAGTAAAATATTAAAAAAAAAATACCATAAATTATCGCATCAAAACTAGATGCCACCAATTTATTATGTGGATCAATGTAGAGAATTCTCCTATAAGGACTTCATATACTATTTCTTACAAATGCCAACGTCCCATATTTGTCACCTTCTAGATATATAATTTATAATGACTTTTCATTATCACTAAACATCTAAACAACATCAGATTATTCAATACTAGATAGTTTCAAATCCTATTTTAGGAGCATATCAAATTGCAAATACTCTTTCCTCCACATATGAATTTAAATACTCTTTCCTGCATATTTCAACTTCTCATTTCAGGTTTATAGTCATGAAAACATAGAACTCACACAGCTCATCATCATGTACAATACATTGAACTCACACATGTTTTCGTTATCATTGATAGCCTTGAACATATACTAACAATCTCCTTATATGAGATTTTGACTCATACGCCTCTTCATCTTTGTAAGATACTTCTCTTCATCGGGTTGAGATTAACATTACTGCACAGAGTAGGTTGACCTCAATGATAATATTGAACACCTATGCTAACAAATATTGACATGAGTGAAGTTAATGGATTTATGCTTATTGAAGACCCAATAGTACCATATGAAATAGATAATATAATATAGGCTAAGAAATTCTAAGAAGAATAGGTACATAATAGATTGAGTGCAAATTCACATAGAAATTTTAATACATAATCATGTGTAATAGGTCAATAGTAAAATAAAGCTTAAAAGTATATATAATTATTTGCTAAATTTATTTATTTATTTCTTTTAATAATTATATTAAATTATAGTTGTTTTGGAGAATAGAATAACACATATGTGTTATGTCTACATAGTGTAACCATAGCAATACTATTAAAAATAAACCTATTATTGTATAAATAAATAAAAGGATTTTAAATTTTTAATGATATGAAAATGTCACATGTAGGCGTTCGGTATGGAGGAAGAAAATAATTGATCCTTGTCATAAATGTAATAGCTTGCAATAAGTTACTATCCACTCATAGTATATTATCATATCAAATTTGATCTAATTATGGTATTGCTATCAGGATTCAGCTCTATTATTTTTGAATCAAACTCATTAACCCATGTTTCAGAATAGTGGTCTGCAAGAACCCATCTCTTATGAAAATGAATGGAGAAAATAACACTTATTGTATCTAGGTGATGCTCATAGAGGTGAAGCACCGGGACTGTGCTTGAGCTAGAATATTACTGGAATGGGTGACCTCCCATGAAATCTTGGTGCTTGACCTCTGTGAGCATCACCTAGATGCAATGAGCACTAAGTGTTCTATTCATTCTCATGAGAGATGGGTTGCTCTGAACCAAAACTCATGAAACATGATTCAATGAGTTCGACTCAAAAATTACACAATTGAATTCTGATAAGAATATCACAATTTGACTTGCTGTGGAAAATATCTCCTACTTATCAATTGATCTAATTATTTTTAAATATCATTAAATTTAGAATTGATCAATAAAAATAAAGTATTCATTCAATCATTTTCGAATAGAAATGATGTTTAAAGCTACTTCAGCTATATCAATATTAAAAAGATCTTGTTTAATCTATAAATGTAGCACGTCCATTTTTTTTTTCGTTACTTCCTTAAGAAGCAATTCTTATAAAATCGTCGAGGCATGCTTGTAGAAAGATGTAAGCAATAAAAATAATTGGCGTACACTCAAAGAAAAACAATTTAAAAATATCAGGCGAGGGTTGGAGAGGTAGTGTTTTCTTGGCAAATGCTTTCGTATTGGCTAATACTGAACATAATCGCTTTGCGTGTAGAAATAACTACGCATGATATTAAGCTGACAAAGATTGAAAAGGAATGCTTTGTTGACAAAAGCAAAATGACAATGCTTTCAGTTTTGTAATATTCGGAAATGCTACGTCTTTTGTGTGTAGAAATAACTTTACGTCACCTGTAGGTTGAAAGAGATAGATAAACATATCAAAAAACTTAAATTTATTCGGAATAAAATGCTTCCAAGCATTCAGTATTAACAATCATAATCTTGATATTCATGAACTAATCTTGCTTCTCAGGGTTTGAAGATATTATTGAAGATGATGGGCTTGTTAGATGTGTTGTATTCTTCAGCTGAATACATTCCTTCCTCAACCAGAAACATACCATTAATGCTCAGGCAGCTTTCTCTTCTAGCTCGTAGATTCTTCTCCTATCTGCTGATGACATCTGAGGATATGCGGGACTCTTACATAAGGCGATCATATCTTCAACAACATGCCTGGACAAGATATAATGGAAGAAATGTTAACACCTCGTGGAATAATGTTACAGCAGCCTGCTTTGTTTACTGAGGTACCCACAAAATCTTGTGCAGTGTATATGTAAATGCTATTGGGTATTTGGACATAGACAACTATAGAGCAATGGTGAAGATCGTTACCATTAATCTTCCTGTCTGTATGAAGAGTTTAGTGTTGTTCTACAGGAGGTTTTACCCCCATTGTAAATATTGTACTTACAACTTTTGATTCAATGTATAGTTTTGTTGTAATGTAATAAAACTTTAATGGATTTGACAAAGCTTTCTTTTAAGAGGATTGTCAGTGAATGTTTTCTTAACTATGAAAATCTGGGAGCGAGTTTCCCAAGTAGAATCTTAGCGATCCAGTAGCTGAATTCTATGGTTTACAGTCATATCTATAAAAATCGTTATTAAATTATTCTCCGTTAGGTTTTTTCTAGTTTTCAGATCTTGTGTGTATTAAATAAATAAATAAAAGATTTTAGTTTAAGATGTTATAAGCCTCTTTCTAGTATAGTATTTGATCTGTATCGTAACATTATATTGTCAGCACAAGAATTGTAATGATTTCATATTTGTACGAATTCAACAAATATAAGTTAGTTCCTCATCAGGTCATAAATATATTTATTTATAAATAATTTAAGTAAAATAAATCAAGTAATTATCAATTATTTATATTAATATTTAGAAAATTCATGTCACATATTTGCTCAAAGAGGTTGGTGGAAAGAGTCATCATATTCTTAAAGTCTATAATGTGGTGATATTTTGAAATATGAAAATATAAATGAAGTCATTAAGTAATGAGAGCAGTAACAATGGCAGGTTGAGGACTTTGGTTCTATTTATTTCATATATCAAAAACATAGGTAGCAAGTTATGTGGGCTTAATCTTGAGTAAAACTCTGTAGTCAAGTATGTTTGAGTTAGATTAGTACTACGATGGGTGAACCCCTAGGAAAGCTCAATACATCACCTATGTAAGCATCACTAAGATGTAATGAGTGTTAAGTGTATCATTTATTTTCATGACAGATAGACTTTTTATGAACCACTACTCATGAAACACAGGTCAATGAATTCGAATCAAAGATTACACAGTAGAATCTTAATAACAATATCATAAAATGAGTATTCGTAAGAGACTCCCACCCACTACTATCATTTTCTTTTATTATATTTTTCTTTATTTATATGAATATGTTACATAGAATGATCCTTAAAGAGAATTTGTTGGAATCAAACAACCTAATAGTTGTAAGTGTTAATCGTATTACATTCAGATATGCATTTGATTATGTATAGTTACTGTACTTATAGTTACTACAGTTATGGCTGTGCAGTTAGAGAACTGTCTCCTCCTTGTATTCTTTATATATATTTTTGCATATGCAATAACAGATTATTAAGCATTCAGGGGTTACATATGATATCAGAGCAGGTGAGTAATGGCTTAACGTTTCAGTTTGTAGTAAGCAATGGGATGATTCCTTTCTGCCGATTTGTATTGCGAAGTCTCTCACTGAATCGTGCATTCTTTTTTTGAATATCCTCTTTGCCATCGGTATTTATTACCGATATGTCCACACAGATCAACTAATATGGACTTGAAGCATATGTTGTGAGTGTCAACTATTCAGTCATTCTTAAACCCAGGGAATTGTTTTGTTGACTATAATCCCTTGTACATGTGTTACCCATATTTCTGGTTTAGCACTAGACTCCCCAATTCAAGAACCAGTATACAAAATTGAAGGGACTTTGGTATTCACATTTTAGTAGCCCAAATTGCTTTCAAAGCTTCGCTGCTTCTTTGGGAATCTTGTATGTATATCTGTCATTCTGATTTTCCACATGACCAATTTATGCCAGCCAGATTTTTATAATTTGAAGCTCTTCTGCTCTTATTGTGGGCTACCACCTTAAGAGCTTCTTTGTATAGCTTATGATCTTTGGCCAGTTTAAGCCTCAACAAGCTATAATATGTACCTAAATACACAGCATTCATGAGATGACATCTCTTTAACACAGTTTCCATGGCTTGTATACAGTTCCATTTCACATACATATCTAATACGGGTTGCATTAGACAAACCAAATACAATTGCTTACACTTCACTATTGTCGTTGTATCTGCCCAACAAATTGAAATGTCTCTACGACATATCTGATATCTCTATGGCGTGAATGTGCACTACTGCTGCGAGGTACCAAGGAATCTATGTTAGTGTGTGAATGTGGTTTGCTTTTGTGAGGTATATCGGAATTTAATCCACAGAGATAATTTTGAGGTAGATAGGTTACACTGTGAAATCTGAGACTAGAATCCCGTATAATCAGCAAGTAATCATTCAACAATGTCCCAAACGACATACACAGTAATTAGATAATAATAATTCTAAAACTGCTCGGTTGATTACAACAGCAAAGCAAAGAAAAAGAATAGCATCAAATTGTAGAATTAACGAATTTGAAATAAAAATCAGAAATACATAATTAATGAACAGAATACAATTAAACACAGAACACACACTTTATCGTGGTTCACCACAATAGTGGTTACATCCACACTAAGAGCAGAGGAATTATATTAATCTCCAAATCGAATGAATTACAATTGAAAGAAGAGACTTATTAATAAGCTCTTACAGAGCAGCTGAAGGGGTAAGGCTGCGACAGACAAAAGTCCGTTGGCCTTCCAATTCTAACAAACTCCCACCGGAAGTCAATGGATATTTCAGCTGATCAGACATTCCCCTGCTCTACATGCTGACTTACTTCGGCTTAACAAGGCCAAGAGAAGTTCTTGCACATTCGAACTTCTCTTTGGTCACAACTTTCGTGAATATATCTGCCGGATTGATTTTGGTATCAATCTTTTCAACCTTCAACCTGCCTTCTTCAACCATATGCCGAATGAAGTGGGCGTGAATGTCAATGTGCCTTGAACGACGCTGAGAGGTATGATTATGTGCCATAAAGATGGCACTGCGGCTGTCACTGAATATAACATAATCATTTTGTTGATACTTCATTTCACCAAGTAGTCACTGCAACCAAATCATTTCCCGAGCACCTTCAGAAAGCGCCAAATACTCAGCTTCAGCGGAAGAAAGAGAAATAGAATGTTGAAGCCTGGAGGCCCAACTAATAGCAGCTCCAGCGAACATGAATGTGTAACCGGTAGTAGATCTACGCTTATCCAAATCTCCGGCAAGATTTGAATTCGTGAATCCTTGCAGCTGTTTATTGTTTCCACCAAAACATAAAACATAATCTGAAGTGCCTTTTAAATATCTTATTATCCATTTAACAGCTTCCCAATGAAGCTTCCCAGGATTGCTCGTGAACCTAATTACCACTCCCACCGCATGGGCAATGTCAGGACGAGTGGAAATCATAGCATACATTATGCTACCAACTGCTGATTTATAAGGAATGTTGTCCATGAATTCCTTTTCCTCTTGTGTTTTTGGGCACAATTCAAAAGACAACTGAAAATGAGAAGCAAGAGGAGTAGAAACTATCTTGGCATCATTCATGCCAAATCTGTCCACAACTTTGTTAATATAATCCTTTTAAGACAAAGTAATTTCTTTCTTCTTTCTGTCCCATGTGATTGTCATACCAAGAATCTTCTTGGCTGCCCCTAAGTCCTTCGTGGCAAATTTACTTGCCAACTTGGTTTTCAACTCACCAACAATTCGAGAACTTGTGCCGGCTACCAATATGTCGTCAACATATAAAAGAAGAATAATGAATGCTCCATTTGGAAGTTTCTTGTAATAAATGCATGGATCAGATTTATATCTTATGAAGTTTTGCTCAACCATGAAGCAATCAAATTTTAGATACCACTGTCGTGGCCTTGCTTGAGCCCATACAAACTCCTTCTTAACCTGCAATAAAGGTGTGATTTTCCTTTGTCAATAAAACCTTGAGGCTGTTCCATATACAGTTCCTCATCCACATCACCATGTAAAAATGTAGTCTTAACATCAAGCTACTCTAATTCAAGATCCCACACAGCTGCGAGTCCCAAAATAGTCTGGATAGTTGTCATTTTGACAACCGGTGAGAAGATCTTTGTGAAATCGATCCCTTCTTGCTGAGCGTATCCTTTTACCACTAATCGAGCTTTATAGCGTTTTAAACCTCCGCCTTCATCTTTCAGTTTATAAACTCACTTGTTCTTAAGTGGTTTTCGATTTTGTGGTAAGGGGACCAAATCCCAAGTGTGATTACCTTCCAACAAACTCATTTCTTCATTCATTGCAGTCATCCATTTATCTTTATCACTACTGAGACAAGCAGCTTTATAAGTGGCCGGTTCAACTTGCTCCAAAATTAACAGTTCAGGCTCTGCCTCTTCAGCAAATAAGAGTTCATAGTCTGCAAATTTCAAAGGAATTTTCTTCTGCCTGGTTGATCTCCTTAATCTTGAATTTTCCACAATTTCACTACTCTGTCCAAGAGCCATCGAATCATCATGCTGAAAATTTGGATGTGAGATTGGATGGACAGTATGCGGATAGCTATTGATGTTTTCCCCAATTTCAATATGTGTCCCCTACCTCTTTGCAGAAGGCAAATTTCCATGTCCACCGTTGAAGACAGAATTCCCCATACCACATAAAACTGCAGTAGCTAGGGAGTTGAACACAGCACGCGGGCCTACAAGAGAGGATGTGGGCAGACGTGGACCTACCATCTCTACAGCTGCGGTAGGTTGGAGAAAGCCTTTGTTCTCCCTTTCACGCAGGCTGCTAGTCTCCAACATTTGATGCATATCGGGTGTGGTTAGAGAAGCTTGGCACATGCCCTGCTCCATGCTATGGCGCAACAATGATGCCAATTGGGACTGTTGCACAATCTTCCAGCCATTTTGTGGATCAGGATCCACACTGTGAGCAGTGTTTCACAGAGCACATTGACCTGCAATTTGTATGGGAGCAGAGAGATAGTTATCTGAAATGCCAAGATCATGTTGTGAAGCATTTGGAGCGATCTGTGTGGGAGATAAAGCATTCTGGAAAAATATATTGCCAGGCTCGATTTGACTATCTTCATTCCCAGCATCTGTCCTGAGAATGGAATTTGAAGAATCCTCTGTATCATTATTCCACATGCTATCCGTGGATTTGATTTCATCAATCGACTCATTAAAATCAGATGACAAAGAGCTTCTCTGTGGTGCTAAAACAGAGATTGGAGAATTATACATGTGCTGAGGATTTGTTGTGCTATAGCCCTGTGAATTTGTTATGGGCTGAGAATGTGAAATATTAAACAAGGGAATATAATTATTTCTATTTTTTTCCTTTGACAAAGCTGGAAATATCATCTCATTAAAAACCACATCTCGACTCCTCACAATTTTCTTCTCTATTGGATCCCACATTCGAAAACCAAACTGATCTTCTCCATAGCCCACAAATATACATCGCTGCGATTTTGAATCAATTTTACTCCTCTTCTCCTTAGGAACATGAATGAATGCTTGACAACCAAACACTCGAATGTGAGAATAAGAAATTCTCTTTCCCAACCATTCTTCTTCCGGAATACTGAAATCTAGCCAAGATGAGGGACTGCGATTGATTAAATACACAGCGGTATTACATGCTTCTGCCCATAATTCTTTTCCCAAACCAGCATTAGAAATCATACATCTAGCTTTCTCAAGAATTGTTCAATTTAGCCTTTCTGCTGCCCCATTTTCTTGTGGAGTATATGGGACAACCTTGATTCTACGAATACCATAATCTGCACAAAAATGATCAAACTCCAAAGAACAGAATTCACCCCCATTATCCGTCTTTAAACTTTTTATTTTATGACCACTTTGATTTTCAACAAGTGCTTTGAAAATTTTAAGTTTTGAAAACACTTCAGATTTACGAGACATCATGTAAATCCATACTTTCCGAGTATAGTTATCAAGAAAAGTAACAAAATATTTTGCACCTCCATAAGAAGTTACCTCCATAGGTCCGAAGACATTTGAGTGCACTAGCTCCAATGGTGTTGTCTTTTTGTCATGTCCATTCTTCAAGAAGTAGACCCGCTTTTTTTTCCCATGAAGACAATGCTCACAAAATTCCAACTTTGCAGATTGAAGTCCCGGAAGTTGATCCCGATTCAGCATTACCTCAAGCCCTTTCTTGCTCATATGGCCTAGCCTTTGATGCCAAAGCGCAACATCACTACCCACAAGTGTCAAAGCAGCTCCCACCTCATCAGCGAATTTCACAATATAGAGACTACCGGTCTTGTCTCCTTTTGCAATAGTCAAGGAGCCTTTGACTATTTTTCATTTGTTCGTGAGTTCGGTTTTGAAGCCTTGGGTATATAATTGGCTGACTGAAATCTGATTCCTCTTTAATTGAGGAACATGTCTGACATCTTTGAGCAATAATTTTGCTCCTCCTTCTAGATGCAAGACAATATCACCTTTACCAATGATTTTACATGCTTTGTTGTCACCCAAATATACTTCTCTGAATTCACCTTCTTGATAACTTGTGAAAACATCCGTGAGAGAGGAAGCATGAAAGGAAGCTCCCGAATCAATTACCCATGAATCAGATTTTGTATCAGTAGTTGATAATATTAAAATACCATCATCTTTGTCATAAGCGACATTTGCTTCGCTGTCCAAAACTTTTTCTTGTGCCTTCTTATACTTTCGACAGTCTTTCGTGACGTGATCAGCTTTGCCACAAAACCAACAACCACCTTCTCTTCCTCTAGACTACGATCTTCTAGCTGATTGAGACTGCTGGTTGTAATTATTTCTACCTCTATATTGGCTTCTTCCTCTATTCTCGGTGCTTACCATAGTGACAGCATCACCGGATGAAGACTCATTATTCCTCCTCAAATCTTCGGAGAGAAGAGTAGTTGAAACTTCATTATAGACCAACTTCTTATTTGATGCCGAAGTGCTTACCGATGTTACAAGTCCGTCCCAGCTGTTAGGAAGAGAGCACAATAATATAACAGCCTTGTTCTCATCATCTTGGGGCATGCCAACCGAAATTGCTTGACTGATCAAAGTATTAAATTCATTAAGATGATTTGTCATGGCTTCGCCTTCTCTCATCTTAATCTTGTACAACTTCTTCATGATGAAGACTTTGGTCGCAGCGGATGCTTGTGCATATGTCGAAGTCATCTTATCCCATACCTCCTTTGCTGTTGCTTTTTCTGAGACATTATCGCCTAATGCAAGAAAGATTGTGGCTTTAGCTTTTGCATCAAGTTTCTCCCAATCTTTGTCTTTCATGGTGTTTGGTTTCTTTGTTTTTCCTTCAAGTGCAAGAGAAAGATCTTGCTTAATTAACAGAGACTTTATTTGTATCTTCCAATTTTCGTAGTTCTTCCTAGAGAATTTTTGAACTCTTAAATCTTCCATGATTCTGAAATTTCAATTTACCGAAATCTCAACCAGCGATTTAACCTCGCTCTGATACCAATTGTAGAATTAATGAATTCGAAATAAAAAGCAGAAATACAAAATTAATGAACAGAATACAATTAAACACAGAACACACAATTTATCGTGGTTCACCACAATAGTGGTTACATTCACACTGAGAGCAGAGGAATTATATTAATCTCCAAATTGAATGAATTACAATTGAAAGAAGAGACTTATTAATAAGCTCATATATAGCAGCTGGAGGGGCAAGGCTGCAACAGACAAAAGTCCATTGGCCTTCCAATTCTAACACAAATATGAAAAACAAAGGATGCTCTGTTTTATTGAACTGCAGATCAATACTTTATTGCAGACATCTTTTTAAAAATACAGATCGACTTCCTTTTAGAAGGATTTTACAGACGACAAATCTGCAATGAAAACATGCCTTAAACTGGCAGTTTATTTCATTCTAAAAACTATGGAGGTATGCATGGTCACGACAAAAACTACAAAGGATGAAGATCCCCGTTTATAGCAAAGATTTTATTACACACTCTGGCTGGTCAACCAAGTGATTTATTCAAAACTAATTTAAACTACAGATTAAGAAAGACTATAATATATGAACTAAATTCTGCATGTCAATTCATACGCGTCATGGCGGTGCATGAAGGTAATCTGGAGATTGACTGAGATGCATGGCAGTGAAATTCAAGACTCAAATTAAAGCAGAAGTTGCATGTTCTCCCGAAGACATGAAAGCATCACTTATCAACATAAGCAAGGAAAAGAAAAGTCATGACAAATATTGATAGAGGTGAGCATATCTAATTTGTTTAGAACCTAGAGTTTGTAAATTTGAATGCGTAGATATAAGGTGAATAAGATTTTAAATTTGACTATGTGTTGAGGATTTAAAAGTATAAAAACAACGAACATACGGAAAGGTAGAGATTAGAGTAATTGCAAATCACATGAGTATTAAAAAGATGATAATTTTTGCTTTTAGTTGAATCTGATTATTTATTATTCCAAGTTTAGTCATCATCATCATAGTTGTTTATTGATCAAATTTATTGTCCCCCTATTCTACCTCTTATTCCACTTCTTTCCATCCAATTTTTGGCATCCTGGACTGCAGATCTGAGGTTTTTGACTTCAGGGTCAGGGTTGACCTTTTGGGTCTAAACTTTCCTTTCTGCTCCCTGTTAGGCTGGTTTTTAGGATTCAGGTGGTTACAGGCCCCATTTATCATTTTATCAATTTATCAAATTCCTTTGACAATTATTGTTTGTAAATTTGACAATTGGTTTGTTTGGTATTTTGGTTGCATTGTTAAAATCGACACATTAGGTTTTTTATTACAATTATTATAAAGTTATTGTTTGTAAATTTGACAATTGGTTTGTTTGGTATTTTGGTTGCATTGTTAAAATCGACACATTAGTTTTTTTATTACGTCTCACCATTACAATAAACAAGAATTCTACACAAGTTTATATTAATGATATGAATTCAAACATAAGAATATTTCTGCAACTCCTATAGTTGACGCAGATCTTTGATGCCATGAACAAAGCAACACTTAGCATATTGCATCATATTAAGCCATGTATGATTTTTTGTTCATCCAATCATAACAAGACAAAAAAAATTAATGTCAAATAGAACCATCCATTTTACACTTGAGTAAAACTTTGAAGGTTTCAACAGATTTCCAAATAGTTATTATAAGCTAATTAGGACTACACCTGAAAAGGCCACCAAAGATTCACATGATTCATCAAATGGACAATGACTGATAGGGTTTTTCTTTGGACGCTAGTAGAATTCACGAATAGAGGAATTTCCATCATATAAAGTTAGCTTCTAGTTTTTAAATGGTGCTTTGTATGAGAAGCACTTAAATTGGTCTATGTATCTTTCTGCCTTTTTTCATTAGATTTACTTTTTAATGTTGACAAATTTGAAGAATGCACGTCTTGTGAAGATTTATTTTGGATATAGGTTCAATATTTAGTATTGAACTTAATATGGATTGTCTTCTAGTGAGATTCAAAGTATATGATCAAGAATTATACTCATTCGCATTCACCAGATAGTGATAGAGATATGTCTTATCTCTTATCACGAACACAACTTGAAGATAAACCTTTCTAAGGGTCAAAAGATAGCTTGTTGGAGCCCTACTTGGCTTAGAATTTATTTCTTCAGGAGAAGATTTTCTCAAAATGTGTATTCATATTATGTAATAATAAATTTTTTTTTTTATGTTAGCCTTAAGGGAAAACCCTAGGGAAAGGAAAATTTGATTTTGATAAGTAGGAGATATTTTCGACAGCAAGCCAAAGTGTGATATTGATATCAAGATTAAACTACGTAGTTTTTTACTCAAACTATTTGTCCCATATTTCATAAGTAGTAGTTTGACAAGAACCAATCTCTCATGAGAATAAATGGAACACTTAGCACTCATTTCATGTAGGTGATCCTGATAGAGGTGAAACACTCAAACTTCTTGAGAGGTGACCCACCCCAGTACTAGTTTAGCTCAAGTGCGCTTAACCATGGAGTTTCCTCCAAGGTTAAGCGCACTTTTCTTGCAACCCCATTTTCAAAATATTTAGCAAGTGTTATGTCTTATGAACCATTCATAGAAATCCCATTAAGCTCATCAATTGATTAGTAGGAAATATTTTCCATAGCAATCCAAATTGTGATATTGCTACGAGGATTCAACTATGTTGCTTTTTAGTCAAACTCATTGCCCAATGTTTCATGATTAGTGGTTCAACAAGAACACATCTCTCATGAGAATAAATGGAACACTTAGAACTCATTCCATCTAGGTGATCGTCACAAAGGTGAAGCACACAGACTTCTTGAGAGGTCACCCATCACCATTAAAATTTAATCTTTCCGTGGTAAAATATGTAATTAAAGGATAAACCAAGGTATCCGATATTGTATTTGTCCTCTTGTCCAAGTAGGAGGACATGTCACATTTTTGTAATTCCTTTCATAAGGAAATTAGATATTCCTCCTTAAGAGGAATCTCACATTTGGCACACACTCAATGTGAATGGGTAAAAGTACAAACATGTGTCACACTTTTACAAAGGAAGAGGACCATGACATGCAAAATTGTTAAACTTTAATGACATAAAAGTGGTATTTGTGTTTAGAATTTGAAAATGACGTAAACTAATGAAATGTGTAAAATTGGATGTAGTTTATGGCTATAATTTTTTTAATTTTTTTTGAATAAGCATTAACCTAGTTTTTTAATTTTTGAAGTCCATTTTTTAATTGCTCAAAAAATGCTGAAAATGTAGGGTCTAGTTCCCTCCAACTAAATATACGCAAATAATCTTTTTTTCCTCTAATTTAAAAATATGTTTTAGATGACATGTACAGCTAGTGCATAAAAAAAGAAATATTGGTTTTCGGTATATATTTTGTCTGTTATAACCATTCAAAGTCGGAGTTACCCGAAATTAACAATTTTTTTCTCCCTCCACATTTGCCCTAGAAAATATAAACCAAATACAAAACAAATTACATATTCTTGAAGAGGACTCTCTCCTCTAGTGTTAAATATAAGTTTTAAATTTTTTTGACATGATTTGCTATTTTTTTTATTTTTTCGAACGAGCGTGTTCTTCAAAGTTAAAATACCTACTTGAATTTTTTTCAAATTATAATATATTATATGTAATCAAAACACAATAAAAATTATATGACCATAATCTAGACTCTGAGCTCTACAAAAGGGTATATTTAGATTTTAAAAATGGTTGAGTTTTGATGAAGAAATCAGCTGTCTAAGTGAGAAGTTCTATAATTTTGAAATTTTTGCCTATTTGGCTGCCACATAGATAGTTTCAGCCAGAACTGGTTTGGCCGGAACTGGTTTAGCCAAACCAATTCTGGCTGAACCCCTCTATATAAATATATGCCAATTCTTCATCGATATAACATAGTTAGCTTATATTTACTCATGAATTTTCTGCCGAAACTGGTCCGGCAGAACCAGTTTCGGCCGAAACTCATTTGCCACATTGATGCCACATGGCACCACGTTTGTGCCACATATGTACGGCCAAAAATATTTCTGCCGAAACCATTTCAGCCGAAATAATTTTGGCTGAAACTATGAAAATGGTCCTCAAGTGCGACATAGCTTCATACTTTTACCCGAATGTGACATTCATAGAATATGAGAGTTACATGCAAAATCTTCCACTCATCTCTATTTAAGAGATGCCTCTACACACACTTGCTCAATAATCTTCTCTATTTTCTCACTTCTTCTCACATCCTCAAACTTTCTCTCATTATTGTAATGAGCTTATTGCTCTCATTCTCTCTTCTTCTTTAGGCTTTGTGCCATATTCATATTATTCACAAGGGTTTTTTATTTTTTTTATTTTTTCTGCTTTCAAAATCCTTAAGTTCTTGTATTGGTCTTGGAGATTTTTGTGAACTTGTGTTTGATCTTTTGAAGGAAAATCTCTCTCTTTATATTTGGTAAAACTCTTCTTTTTGAACTCTCTCTTGGATTCTTTCCTTATCTCTTCCATTTTATTCTATATTTCTAACATGGTATTAGAGTTGGTTTAATCCTTGTTTTGATAGTTGCATGCAAGAATAGTTGTAAGATATCTCCATTGAGGAGAAGAAATCAGTTTTTTGGTTTATCTAAATCTTGTTTGCGGGGATTTATTTCATTTTTGTTTGCAAATATAAGTCTATTCATATCTATTTCAATTTTTTTTAGTACTAATCACTCCCTCTATCGGGCAACCGCAAGCGAATATTTTAGATTTGTTGTTATGTTTTTTTATTAAATCAATATTTAAATATCATACTAATCTCACCCTCTGTCGGGCAACTGCAAGGGTTTTCTCTTTCATGTTTTTTCATCAATTTCTCTAACTATCCTATTTACAGATTTGTATATTCAAATTTATATATTTCAGCATTGTAACATATTTCCTTCCTTTAAAGCTTTTCTAAAATCTGTATGTCTGATGTAGCCCAAAAATCCTTAAGAGAAATTATTCAGAAGATACACAAAAAATGTTACAGAATTCAAATTCTTCATTAACTTCTCCAACTTACTATGCTTCTACAATGAAATAAAACTCCTACTTAATACAATTCCAAAAATTATCATAGTTGGTAGATTTTCGGGAAAAACAGATTTTTTCCATTTTTGGTTATTTTCAAATAGCATGCTATGAATCCTAATTTTTCCCAAGAAAAGCTCCCAACTAAGGCAAGTCGAATTTCCAACTAACCCACGAAATCATAAACATGATTTCAGATTTATTACAAAAAAAAAAACTCCAAAAACTGGAAAGAAATAGAAAAATCCAATTTTGGAGGTCAAGATGAAATTTTAGGCTCCCCAAAAAAGTTGAAATGGTCACCAATAGTGCTAACTGAGTTAGAATTTCTATTAAATCTTCTTCACGAATCTCCCTGTAAAATTTCAGCCAAAACCCACATCCGAGTCAAAAGTTATGACTCTCTGAAGCTCCTGCATCAATATCTAACTTTTTATTGCAGGATTAACTTAAGATCTCTTATTTCATTGTGTTGCTTATACATCTAGCACAAATTTGCATTCCATATCAAAGAAACATCTTATTACATTCTCCCTCATCCCTGCGCTACATCCTTTACCTAGCGCAGCTTGTCTACAAGCCTTTATCTTTTCATTTTGTGGTGCTTTATCCCTTACCTCCATCATTGCGCAACATTAGTAGCTTTCATACATTATGCCAAAAGATCTTTGCGCAGCCTTTTCCTTATAACATTGCGCAACAGACTTCAAACATCATGCATCTTTGTATTGTTCTCATACCTCTCGCAGCATTAGTTTCCTCTTTCCTGCGCAACTCTTTTCTCCACCTCCCATTTTTAACATTCATCTTCTGTGCAACATTTTGTAGTGTTATTAGTTCCAAACTTTCAGCGCAGCTTGCTAAATATTTAGCTGGAATGTGCTCAAAACATTTTTTTTCATCTCCTTTCATAGTTTAATTTGTTTGTAAGGTTAGAGATAGTCATTAGCCAGACATATAACATCAATATCATTTCTGCATCTCTCTTTTTGTTCTCATTTCTCTGATATTCTATAGTTTTAATCATTATATATAAGCATATATTCTCTCTAACTCTTTTTTGCAGGCTGCGGCTAGGAATTCAATTTCCTCTATTAGTGTTTTGTCATATTTTTTTAAATATTCTCTGTGGTTATAACTGATATCTTTGGTTTATTAGTTTATTCCATCTTTGACTCACTTAAATATCATTATTTTATTGTTTTATAATTAACTTATTTACTTAACTCACCTTTGTTCAAATCTTCATTTATATTAAAAAATGTTTAATTATTCAAACATTTTTCTACTGAATAGTTCTTAATATTGCTTTATTCTTAAATTGATCATATCAAATCTAACCAATTTCAATTTCTATTTCATTAATTAGTTGTAAGTCACATTTGTTCCTTCATTTACACAAAAATTAAAAATTCTCTTTCATATCATTATTTAACCATTCAATTGTAAGTTACATTAAGTTTAAATTTATATATTCATTGTATTTCACTTTGTTTAAGTTAATTTGATCATCTCTTTCTTTATTAATCATATCTATTTTATTTTGTGTTTCTCTATCCCTTACCTTCATCATTGTGCAATATTAGTTGCTTCCATACATTACACCAAAAGATCTTTGCGTAGCCTTTTCCTTATAACATTGCGCAACAGACTTCAAACCTCACACATCTTCGTACTGTTCTCATACCTCTTGCACCATTAGTTTCCTATTTCATGCGCAGCTCTTTGGTCCTTCTCTCATTTTTAACATTCATCTTTTGCGCAACATTTTGTATTGTTATTAGTTCCAAACTTTCAGCGCAACTTGCTAAAGATTTGGCTGGAGTGTGCTCAAAACGTTTACTTTTCATCTCCTTTCATAGTTTAATTTGTTTGTAAGGTCACACATAGTAATTAGTCAATCATATAACATCAATATCATCTCTACATCTCTCTTGTTGTTCTCATTTTTCTTATATTTTGTATTTTTAATCATTATATATCAGCATATATACTCTCTAACTCTTTTTTGCAAGCTGCAAGTAAGAATTCAATTTCCTCTATTAGTGTTTTGTCATTTTTTTTTAAAAATATTCTCTCTGATTATAATTGACATCTTTGGTTTATTAGTTTATTCCATCTTTGACTCACTTAAATCTCATTATTTTATTGTTTTATAATTAACTTATTTACTTAATTCACTTTTGTTCAAATCTTGATTTACATTAAAAAATGTTTAATCGTTCAAACATTTTTTTCACTCAATATTTCTTAATATCGATTTATTCTAAAATTGATCATATCAAATCTAACCAATTTCAATTTATATTTCATTAATTAGTTGTAAGTAATATTTGTTCCTTCATTTAAACAATAATTTTAAAAAAAAAATCATATCATTATTTAACCATTCAATTGTAAGTTATAGTAAGTTTAAATTTATTTTTCTTGATGTTGATCAATATATGTTCATTGTATTTCACCCTTTTTAAGTTAATTTGATAATCTCTTTCTTTATTAATCATGTCTACTCTAATTCTAGAAATTAAACTCAATAGTTCTAACTATCATTAATGGAAAACTCACGTTTCCTTTCTATTCCATTTTAAACATTTACTTGAAGTTGCTACAAATGCTTCTATTAAACTAACTACCTCTGCTTCTCAAGCATAAAAATATGGATGAAAAATGAAGAACAAAGAAGCTCTTGGTTTGATTACTCTCTCAATATTTCTTGATCTTTATGTCTTAATTGGACATTGTACCAAAGCCTATCAGGTGTGGGACTTTCTACAACAGACGTATGACCTCTCCTCCGAATCCCATAAGATTCAACTCCAAGACAACTTGGAGGACTTGAGGTATAATGATTTTAAAATTATGAATGAATTCTTATTCAAGTTTGATGCAATTAAAACTCAATTAAGTGGTGTTAATGTTACTTTAACTGATATTAGATTAATTACTATTACCTTAAAAAAAAATGTCTTTCCAAAGAGTTTCAACAATTTATTACTAACATTCATTCTCAGCTTGCTATTCCTAGTTTAGCTCATCATTTAACTTATACTATTTTTCAAAATTTGTTACATCAAGAGGAGGCTAAATTATTGCAATTTGGTACTATTAAATCTTTTGAACATGCTTTTGTATCTAAATCTCAAAATCAAAATAATAAGTCACATACTAATCATCATAACAATAATTATTCCAATAACAACAATAATTATCATAACAATAATCACCATAATAATGGTTATTCAAATAATAATAATTATTCAAACAAGAGGTCTAATTCTAGGCCATCATATAATAGTAATAACAATAAGTACAATAATTAACAAAATCATAAACCACATTGTACCTATTGTGGAAAAGATGGTCACCTAACTAATGTTTGTTTTAAAAAGAAAAATGATAAGAAGCATATGAATAACAATAATCAAAATAACTTCAAATCTCAAGGTAATAAATCTCATCATGCTTTTAATGCTTGTTATAAAGCTTCTCATTCATTAGAATGGATTATTGATAGTGGCGCTTCTTATCATGTTACATCTCATAGACAAGTATTTGATTCTTTGTAACCATATACTACTAATATTCCTATTCAATTATCTAATGATCATAGTAGGAAAGTTGATTTATTTGGTTATGTTAATGTTCCAAATGGAAAGTTACACAATGTTCTTTATGTTTTTGAATTGGAATCTAATCTTCTTTCAGTTTCTTAATTATGCCAAGATTATAAAGTTGAATTTCATAAGGATATGTGCTATATTATTGATCCTGACACTAATCATGTTGTTGCTAATGCTAAGATGGATCATGATAACTTGTTTAAATTCTATGAGTTTTCCTCCTCAAGGTACTCTTTGAAAGTTAATATTGATTTCAATCTAGGGCATGAAAGGCTCAGCCATTTGAATACTGATTATATTTCTTTGATGAAAAAATCTAACATGGTTGAAGGATTAACCCATATTGATCCATCTAAAATTACATGCACAGGGTGTATGCGTGGAAAAATGAAAAGGGATCCATTTCCTCATGGTACTTCATGGAGGGGGTCTCATAAGTTACATCTTATTCATGGTGATCTTTTTGGTCCAATGGAGAACATCTCCATACAAGGTTCAAAGTAGGCTCTTACCTTGGTGGATGTTTTTACCAGAAGAATTTGGATTTATTTCTTCCATACTAAAGATCAAGTTCTTGAAACATTTTATAAATTTCATATGTTTGTGGAAATACAATTAGGTTCTAAACTTAAAATTCTTAGGACAGATAATGGTCCTGAATATGTTAATAATTCCTTTCGTTCTTACTTGAGATCTTTTGGTATAAAACATCAGCTTACCATTCCTTATACATCACAACAAAATGGTATGGCGGAAAGGAAGAATAGAACTATTGTGGAAATGGCTAGATGTATGTTACATGAAAAATATATGTATTACAAGTTGTGGGCTGAAGCAATGGCTTGTGCCACTTATATTCTTAATAGAACTCCTACTAAAGCTTTGCAAAATATAACTCCTGAGGAAGCCTGGTCCAGTAGGAAACCCTATTTACAACATTTGAAATTTTTAGGATCTATTGCTTATGTTCACACACCCAAACAAAAAAGGCATAAATTAGATTCTAAATATTCTTCATTTACTTTTTTTGGATATGATGAATCTACTAAACGTTGTATATTTTATGATCCTATTACTAACAAGGTACATATTGCAAGAGATGTTATTGCAGAAAATGAAATTCATGATTGTTCCAAGGTCAAAGATGATGAATTTAAAGGGGGCATTATTGATCTCATGGAGGACCAACCTCCTATTCTAAACCCTACTCCTAATGCACCTATTTCTATTCCTACTAGTATTAAAAATGATGATGATGATGATGGTAAGAATATTTCTACTCCTCGTAGTAATAATTTTGCTCATGATGGTGATAATGTTGTTCATGGTGATAATGATGAATTTAATCCTCATAGTGATGATTAAAATGATGAATGTACTCCTCATAGTGATATTTCCGTTACTTATAAGAGAAATCCTAAATGGTTTAAAGATTTACTTAATGAAGGTGATGATTATATTAATAGAATGGGTGGTCTTAGACCTAGGAAACTTAATTATTGCAATTATGCTTTGATGTCTTCACTTATAAATTCTAAAGATCCTCAAAAATTTTCTCAAGCTAAAAATGAACCCCACTAGAAAAATGTTTAGAAATAAGAATATGATAGTTTAATTTTTAATAATGCTTGGGATTTAGGTACTTTACCTCATGGCAAAAATCTAGTTTCATGTAAATGGTTATAAAATACTAAGTTGAATGCAAATAATGAAATTAGTAAGTTTAAAGATAGGTTAGTAGCAAGAGGTTTCTCTCAAGTTGAAGGAATAGACTATAATGAGACCTTTTCTCCTGTTGTAAAAATGCCTACCATTAAAGTTGTTCTTTCTTTAGCTGTAAAAATGAATTGGCATATTCACCAAATGGATGTTAAAAGTGTTTTTTTAAATGGTGATTTACATGAGGAAATCTATATGTCTCAACCTCCTGGTTTTATTAAAGAAGGTAATGAACATCTTGCATGTAAACTAAAGAAATATATTTATGGTTTAAAAGAATCTCCTAGAGAATGGTATTCCAAAATCAATGCTTTCTTTACTTCTCAAGGGTTATCTAGAAGTAAAAATGATCCTAACTTGTATATCAAGCATAAAGAAAATGACATTATTACTATCATTCTTTATGTTGATGATTTGATTCTTACTTCAAGTTCTAACCATTTAATTTCTGATATTAAGTTCCAACTTAACAAAAAATTTCAAATGACTGATTTAGGACTTCTACATTATTTATTGGGAATGCAAATTTGGCAAACCCCCAAGGGTATTTTTATTTCACAAACTAATTATGCTAAAGATCTTCTTCATATATTTCATATGAATGATGTTAATCATGTTTCAATTTAATATGAATTAAGAACTAAGTTGATGATAGATATGGAATCTCCATTTATAGATGTTACTCCTCATACACAACTCGTAGAAAGTTTAAATTATCTAACTCTCACTAGACTTGATATATCTTTTAGCATTTGTTTAGTTTCAAGATTTATGTCCAAACCTCAACAAACACACTTCAAAATTGCTAAAAGAATATTAACATATATTAAAGGTACTCTTGATGTAGGATTATTTTATGATGCCAATTCTAATTTTACATTAAAAGGACTTACTGATTCAAATTTAGGTGGCCAATGATGGGAAATCTACTTTTGGGTATTGTTTCTTTATTGGTTTAGGTGCTATTTCTTGGAAAAGTAAAAAAGAACAATTTGTTTCACTATGTTTTGTTGAAGCTGAATACAAAAGTTGTACCAATGCCTCTAAAGAAACCTTATGGATTAGAAGAATACTTGAAGATTTGGGTCTACCTCCACAAGAACCTACACCTTTATATTGTGACAATCAAAGTGCAACAAACTTGGCAAAGAATCCGGTCTACCATGAAAAGTAAAAACACATTTCTCTCCACCACCACTTCATTAGAGAGAAAATTGAAGAAAATAAAGTTTCTCTCATCTATTACAAGGGTGAAGATCAAGTTGCAGACATTTTGACAAAGCCTCTTTCTAGAAAGAAATTTGAATTTCATTGTAAAATTTTTGGTTTGATACCCCTTGATGTAAATACCCCAAGTAAACATTAAAGGGGGGTGTTATAATTTAATATTCCCTTGATAAAATATGTAATTAAAGGTTAAACCAAGGTATCCTATATTGTATTTTTCCTCCAGTCCAAGTAGGAGGACATGTCACAGTTTTGTAATTCCTTTAATAAGGAAATTAGATATTCCTCCTTAAGAGGAATATCACATTTGGAACACACTCAATGTGAATGTGGAATTCATAGAAAATGGTAATTACATGCAAAATCATTCACTAATCTCTATTTAAGAGATGCCTCTACACACTATTGCTCAATAATATTCTCTATTTTCTCACTTCTCACATTCTCAAACTTGCTCTCATTATTGTAATGAGCTTATTTCTCTCATTCTCTCTTCTTCTCTAGGATTTGTGTCATATTCATATTATTCACAAAGGGTTTTTTCTTGTTTTTTCCCCTTTCAAAATCCTTGAGTTCTTGTGTTGGTCTTGGAGCATTTTGGTGAACTTGTGTTTGATCTTTTGAAGGAAAATATCTCTCTTTCTTTATATTTGGTAAAAAATTTCCTTTTGCACTCTCTCTTGGATTCTTTCCTTATCTCTTTTCCATTTTATTTTATGTTCCGACAACTACTCTAGCTCAAGTGCGCTTAACCATGGAGTTTCCTCCAAGGTTAAGCCCACTTTTCTCTCAACCTCATTTTCAAAATCTTCAACTAGTTTTGTATCTTATGAACCATTCATTAAAAAAGCCTCTTAATATTATACATTGATAAGTTGGAGATATTTTCCATAGCAATCCAAATTGTGATATTGCTATTAGGATTTGACTGTGTTGTTTCTTAGTCAATCTCATTGACCAATGTTTCATGAGTAGTGGTTCAACAAGAACCCATCTCTCATGAGAATAAATGGAAAACTTCTAGTACTTATTACATTTAGGTGATTCTCATAGAGGTGAAGCACAAATAATTCCTGAGAGGTCACCCATCCTAGTACTATTCAAGCTCAAGGGTGCTTAACAGTGGAGTTTCCTCCAAGGTTAATCCCACTTTACTTGAAACCCCATTTGCATAACCTTAAGAAAGTGTTGTGCCTTATGAACCATTCATTACAAATCCCCCTGATCTCATTAATTGATAAGTACCTAATATATTTTCCACAACAAGTCAAATTACGATATTGCTATGAGGATTCATCTATGTAGTTTTCAAGAGGTCAATCTCATCGAACCATGTTCCAAAATCAAGATCTACACCTAATATTTGTAGTATAGGCTTTTGATATGAAATCCAACCTACAATAAAATAATTAGACTAAAAGAACTAGCCATTTGAGAGATATCATAAAATTGTTGTGAGCCCTAGGGTTTTATGTTTAGATCTATTTACACAAGGTTAGCCCTGAAATTTTTATAAAAATTAACAAAATAAGGCTAGGAAAACCTTTAAAATGTAGGTCCAATAGGAATGTGAGTCCAACTGGGTGTTCCAAAATGTGTATGTCCAAGCATTATCTTTAAGATATTAGTAATTTTCACTCCACGTTAAGCACCGTCACAAGATGACATAAAGGAATAGGATGTGGTTTATTATTGATATGAATATCATAGAAATATGATTAAACTATTGCAGTTGTGGTTTTTGTTAGGCCAAATGATAGGGAAAATCCTCTTTTATAGAAGCTTCCTTAAGAATCAAGGGTTTATATTAAGAGGTTTAGAGATGAATGGTTAATATTTAGAGGGTAGGTATGAATGAATATGATCAAGAGGTTAAATAAACAGAGGACATACATTAAGATACATGTTGAATTTTAAAGACACATTGTCAAGTTCAATGAACCTGGACAAATAGAGAGGAGATAGAAAATGGTGAATGAAGAGATGTGTGACACTTGTCACATGAATGTGAATTTAGATAATGATCCATGTGAACGGTATGGAGGGCTAGGATTAGAGAGAAGAGGATAATAAATTAATTAAACAAATAGGGGCATTGATTTCATTAAGTGAGAAAAGGTTGAATTGGGATAATATTTATTTAATACTTAACTACGGGAGAGAAAAGAGTATTTAATTAAATAAATGCATCAAAATATTTATTTATTTTAATGAGGATGATTTTAGGTGTCCCAAAAATATGTCACGCAACACCTCCTCTCATCTCAAACATGACTTTTACAAATTTATATGCTTTGCAATGGTTCAATGGCCAACAACTTCATCAATCATTTCTCACAAATTACAATAAACCCATCTCCAATTTTATTCAAAAGTAAAGGAATACTAATTGATTTGATACCAAGTTAAAACCTGAGAGCATAAATTGATTTTTTTAGTATATGAAATAGAGGGATCCGTATATTTTGAAATAAATAATTTTATTGAGAGATATATCTCTTTCATGAGACATTCCTATTGATAAAATATAGTTTTGATTTTTTATAGTTATTTCTTGAAAGTAGAATATCTATTTGGTTTCAAAATTCACACTGCACTATGAAATTATGACAATTTTATACATTACATTATCTTATAATATATATTTTTTCTCTATTAAATTCTTAATTAATAATCAATTGAAAAAATAACATTTTGTAATAATAACATTTTATTTATTCAAAATGATAAAAATACTTAAACGTATCCCGTTGAGTTCCATAAAAGTGTGAAAATTACTTGTTCCGTAACTATTGAGGTTGTCCTTAAGCTTTCATTCAAGAGGAAACTATTACACACTCACACACACACACACACACACACACACACACACACACACAGATATATACATATACATACATATATATATCTATGTATATATATATATATGTAT
>MU224061.1:3689095-3734901 GCA_018584345.1 Thuja plicata
AGATAATTCTCCTTAATTTTTGACACCATAGCCTGCCAATTTGCAATAGGCTTTTTACCTTCTCTTTCTCTTTCTTCTTGGATGAATTTCCACCAAGTTAAGGATGCTCCTCTCAATCTAGACTTAGAAACTTTCACTTTCTGTGCTTCAGTCACTCCTTCATAATCAAAATGATTCTCCATCCCTTCAATCCATTCCATTACCAGTACAGAATCCATTTTTCTAGCAAGTACTGGTACTCCGTCCAATGCCTTTCCACCTAGTGCCTTGATAGCCTTCAAGAATGGTTCTCCTAGCATAGGAGGGTCTGGTTCTGGTATAACATCCTCCACTGCAATAGCTTTTCCTTTACTGGAACTCTCTTCTTCTCCAGCTACTTTATCAACAATATCCTCTAGTTGTTTTCTCATTAACTCTAGAGTTTCTTCAAGGAGTCTATTTCTCTCCTTCTGCTCATTCACCTCTTTAGCCAATTCTACATTTGTCACCATGGCTAATTCTCCTACTGATTCCTCAGTACTTTGAAACATCTACAAATTTCCAACCTAAATCTTTAACTGGGCTCTGATACCAATCTGATGGGGAGGTCACCTTGCTCCTAGACTCCTACTCTATCTTAGGAATCTCACCTTGGACCCTATTCACTTCAGGATCCTTTAGACTCACACTTGAGTCTCTTAGGGTTACTCACAGACCCTAAACAAAAGGATTTATATACTCCCTCTCTCCTAGGCTTCCTACCCACTGAAAAAGCTTCACTCTCTACCTCATCTTTCTCTCCATGACTGAATAAAGTCAGTCATGCACCTCTCTTCTTCTATCTCTCTCTCCTACAAGTTCTCTAGCCGGACCATTTAGCTCGCCTAGGACTTGTTTACAATTCTGACTAGCCTCTTCCCCAACACAGGCACAGAAATAAAATACATGAGGGATGCTTCTTGACAGTCACACTCCATATAATGGATTATCAGAGTCAAAAAGCATCCATGCAACCTTACTGAATTCAAAATCCTACTCTACAGAAGTCTGCACACAATACAAAGAACACACAGAACACACCAAGAATCTTCTTTATTGAAAATCAGGAAATTACAATTCAAACACACAGAAACTTCCTCTGCTAGCCTTCACAATTTCAGTTCTTCAACAACAACCCTCTACAGTTTTTCTTCCTTCCTTAAATATTCAGCCTATTCTTGATTTGTAACCGTTTCTAGGTTACCCACCGTCTGAAGATTCTAACTACCTGGGCTCTTCATCTTCTTCCTGCAACTGTCATCATTCTCAGCATGGCTGTTGATGTGGACAACGTTTTCCTCCATGGCGTTCCCTTTTCATCTTGGCATTTTCTTCCAATGTTGACAAGTCAAATCTTCCTTTAGTCGCGATATCGCAGTACTGATAAACTTCACTGCTTGTTATCCTGCGATCACGCGACTCACAGTCATCTCATTGTCGCAACACTTTTTGACTTAACCGCATGTGATCCTGCAACCTTGCTACACTATTGTCGCGTCATCGCAACACTGAGTGACTTAACTGCCTGTGATCCTGCGACCTTGCTACACGCTGTTATCGCATCATCACAGCACTTAGTAACTTAACCGCTGACCTTCTTGCGACTTGGCGATACACTGCCGTCGCGTTGTCATGACTATTTCAAACTAACCACTGTTCATCTTGCGACTGTGCGATAAGCCTTGTCACGTCATCGCCAACTGTTTCATGTTAACCGTCTTACATCCACCGACTTCGCGATCATCGTTGTCGCTTCATCGTGAGCTATTTCACCCTAACCACTGAGCATCTTCCGACTTGGTGACAAGCCTTAGTCGTGTAATCACAGACCGTTTGATGCTAACCACCGATCATATCCTGACTACGCGACTGACCCGCTCTTTCACTAGGAGTTAAGAACTGTTAATGTTTTAGGAAAAAGACTGACTGCCAACTGTGATCTGCTCCCGGACCACCATTGCTAAACAGCTAGGGCTTCAGAGCCAAAACCCTAAGGTGCTCTGCACCATTGGGATTTTTGGTATCCAAGGGATCCTTGAAGATGGACCAAGACAAGGTGTCAGCTATACTGAATTGGCCACCACCTACATTAGCAACCGAGGTAAGGAGTTTTCATGGCCTAGCTCAATTTTATAGCAAGTTCATTAGGAATTTCAGTGCTATATGTGCACCATTGTTGGAAACTATTAAGGGTGCAAGTAAGGCTAAGTTTAGATGGAACTTAGAAGCTGGGAAGTCATTTGAGATGTTGAAAAGGCAAGTAGCTACAAAACCTGTCCTAACATTGCCTAGTTTTGATAAGTTATTCACTATTGAATGTGATGCAAGTGGCATAGTAGTAGGAGGTGTGTTAAGTCAAGAGGGCAGACCAGTGGCCTTCTTTAGTGAGAAGCTGAATGAAGCTAAGAAGAAATACTCTTCTTATAACCTAGAATTATATGCTCTAGTGCAATCATTAAGAAAGTGGAGACACTATCTTTTACCTAAGGAATTTGTGGTGTTTACTAACAATCTGGCCCTTAGCTACATTAATACACAAGAGAAGTTGAGTAATAGGCATCTAAAATGGATGGAATATCTCCAAGCCTTTACATTTACCATCAAGCATAAGAAGGGCCAGTTTAATAAAGTTGCTGATGCACTGAGTAGGAGACTCTTGATAGTCCAAGAAGTTCAGCTGAACAATATAGGCATAGAGAGTTTTAAGGACCTCTATCAAGAAGATGAAGATTTTAGTGAGGCATACCAAGTGTGCCATGATTTTAAGAACCACTTCCATAGCAAATTCTGTGAGTTCACATTGCAAAAATGGACTGTTATTCAGAGGAAACCAGTTATGTGTGCCAAGGGGTTCTATGAGGATATGTCTCATACATGAAAAGCATAATGGATCTATGAGTGGACACTTTGGTGTATACAAGACATTGGAGTTAGTACAAAGGTTTTATCATTGGCCTATGTTGACAAAAGATGTCACTAAATATGTGGAATAGTGTGTATTATGCATGAAGGCAAAGGGAGGTAGCAGTGATGCAGGCTTATATCAACCCTTACCTATCCCAAACAGACCTCGGGAGTGTGTGAGCATGGACTTCATAGTGGGTCTGCCAAAGACTAAGCAAGGCTATGATAGTATATATGTGGTAGTTGATAGATTTAGCAAGATGGGGCATTTCATTCCATGCAAGACTACTAGTGATGCTAGTCACACAGCTTATCTGTTCTTTAAAGAAGTTGTAAGGATTAATGGACTACCCTTAAGCATTGTATCTGATAGGGATGTTAAGTTCATGAGCCATTATTGGAAAACGTTCTGGAACAGATTGGGTACAAACTTATCTTTTGGATCAGCATACTAGCCTCAGACTGAAGGTCAAACGGAGGTGGTCAACAAGGTGTTGGGTAACCTATTGAGGTTCCTTACCAAAGAATATGGTCAGACATGGGATGTAGTCATAACTTAGGTAGAGTATGCCTATAATGACAATAGGAATAGGATGACAGGGAGAAGCCCATTTGAAATAGTTTATGGGATGCATCCTAGGGGATTTTGTGAGCTTAGGGATCTTGGGGGAAGGGGGTAAAATAGTGGGAATGCTGAGGACTTCACCCACACTATGAAGGAGATCCAGGAGCAGGTCAAGAAAACTATAAATGACAGTCAACAAAAGTTGAAGGACAAAGTTGATGAGAAGAGGAAAGATATCCAATTTCAAGTAGGAGACTATGTTATGGTTCATTTGAACAAGTCAATAATGTAGAAGGGAGTCCCTACTAAGTTGTAGATGAAGAGAATAGGACCATGAAAATTCCTAGCTAAATATGGGGCTAATGCCTACAAGATAGACTTACCTCCTGATTTGAATATCTCTTCTACTTTCAATGTGTAGGACCTAGTTCAGTTTAAAGGTCCATTGACTGATATCAGTCAACATAATCAAGGAGTTCAGAGTGATGTAGACCTAGATGTGGTGTCTACCAAACAACAATTGATAGCTGAAGGAGTTTTGGATTCAAGAGTGCAAAAGACAACTAGACACAAGGTGTATATGGAACACCTTATCAAGTGGAAAGATAGACCTGAATCAGAGGCTTCATGGATTGCAAAATCTAACTTCAAGAAGTTGGGCATTCCTGACTCTTTATTTTCTACATGAGTGACTTGAATTTCCCTTTGTGGGGGGAGTATGGTGCAGGAGCACCTAGGTAAGGCTCTTTGGTGACCTAGGGCTTCTAGAGTTCTTTTGGATTGTATTCATTCTAGCCAAACCACTAGTTGAATAATAGGACTAGAGGTGTCCTAAGGTGTGTGTTAGGTCTTTAGGTAAGGTCTTTTCAAGTTTGTTTGGTCTTTTTGAAGACAAGTTCCACATTGGACCCTAATTGCCAATGTCGTGGCAATGGTGTGAATCAAGCACATAGGGGTCAAATTTAGAAAGAAAGTGTTATAGGACCTAAGAGAGGTACGAATGATCTACCTAAGTCTATTATGATGTGTTCATGGTCTTAGAACAAAGTTTAGAGTGGATTTCCTGAAATTGTGGAAAGTTGTCAAAATTGTCAATGTTCTCATTGACAACAATTATGCAAGAAGACCATTTTTGATGAAATGGTTATTGTAACTATCTTAAACCATCAGATTAGGGATGGGGACAAGTATAAGAGGCCTTCCTCTACCTGTAAGCAAGGTTGGTGACCATTTTGAATATACAAGATTTTCTGTTTGTGCATTTTTAGAGCAATTTTAGTGAGTTTTCTTGTTTGCCATAGTTAGATGGATTTGACCTCAGTCTGTAGCCATTTATTAATGTAGGGTAGGTTAATTTGAGATTCTATGTGGAGTTATTTTTTGAAGTTGTAGTATTTGTATTGGTGTAGTTAAATTCGTTGTGTTTTGCCCTGTCGCTAGTCTGAACCAGGCAGGTTGGACAAATGGGGTCTTAACTCAAATTTCCACGATAGATTCTGTATGGGATCTTGGCATGGGTGAGGAAACTCTATGGAAATTTTTTTTGCAGAAGGAGGGGCCCAAGAAAGTAGTTTTTCTATTTTTGCAATGATGCCCTAGGCGAGCCTGCTGTGCATGGCTAGGGACTGAGAAACATTGCAAATGATGCAAGGAGGGTTGAATGCATTGGTGGCTTCAACCATAGCTCATGGATGGATAGAGTAATGTGTGAAAGACCCCAATTCAAAGGAGAAGGTTGGAGGAGTTTCTTGGTGTGTTGAAAGAACACTCTTTTGTTTAGACTGTCAATAAGCCCTAAAACCCTGATTTTTAGGCATGATTGTAGGAAGGGTTGTACGTACAACTTAAGGATCGAAGATCTTGAAAATCTCAAATTACTTGATAAAGGGTGTTTTAATCCTAAACCCTTTGTAGGATTGTGTGAGAAAATTTCAAGTTATCTTCAAAAAGGCTAGAAAAAGGCCTAATTGGCTTGTAGCCCTATTTGGGTTGAGAAAGGTGCACTAGTAAGCACTCAATTGTTATATGTTTGTGAATGGTGTATGCAGGGGTTCAAATGGAACCAGTGGAGGTCTTGATGACCTATCCTTCCATGGAGCTAAGTCCTAAGAGGAATTGAGGCAATTCTTGGTGATTGAGACTAGGAAAGTCCTAGTTAGTTTGTGTTGCAGAATGGAGCATTTTTTATCAGTACAATTGGTGTACACTAGGTGAAAGGTTAGGATCTTGTGTGAATATACCTAAGGAGAGTAGGGTTGAGCATAGAACCCTACTAGGTTAGTGAGTTTTCCTAAGAATACCCTAGAGAAGAATAGGGTAGAGAGCAAGCCTAGGTGTTATACATCACAGACCTCTTTAAAAAAATATACTTGAAAAATTGGTGATTAACAGTTTCAGGTAAGTTATACAAAGAGAATAGATTATATATTCTCCACTAAGAAATTTAACATTAATTTTATACAACATCAAGTCCAAAAGAAAGAATTTCTTCTTGGGTTAAATAGGTCTATGACATAAGGGTTCACAAATTTTATACAAAGCTTCAGGGTTAGTATCCAAATTCCAAGTGTTATTCTAGTGAAACAAATGTCATCCAATTTAGCACAAAAAAAGTATATGGGTGGTCCCACAATATTGTGTCCCACTTTTTGGCCAACTTTGACACAGAGATCAACATTTTGAGAAAAAAATTCACTTTCGAACACCTATTGCTTCAAAACTATTATGAATTTGGAGATTATGTAAATTGGGGTCTTTTCACATTTTCTGTCTAGTTTATAAATATATTTAAAAAGAAATTAAAATTAATTTTTCCTTCTCCTTCTAAAAGTGGTTTGTGTGAAAAAATTGTGTTTTTAAGAAGTGACTGTCACTTGGATAAGTGTAATGTTTTTTTTTTAAATATGGTAATGATGTAATTATTTCGATATTATATTTGTAACTTCAATATCTAGAGGATGTAATTGGTTTCATTCATTTTGGGTCAATATTTCATAGTTTATTAAGTTCTAAAGTGACAGTAACTGTAATTTAGACATAAGGTCACTTGGATCACTCTAACTTGATCTCCACATATCAATTTTTTTTTATTTTTTATTTATAGAAAGGTAACACAAATACACTTTTCCTACATATTTTTCATATTTTTGTTTTTGTAATTTATGATTTTTCCCAAATCCTTGAAGAGACAGGTTGTTGAACTCAATATGTATTAAAATTATATTCATTAGAAAGCTTGTTCCGAATTAAATCATTTGGCATCATGTGTTTCAGAAAATAATTTTATTTGGTCCTTGTCCCAGGCCTTGAAAGGCCATTTTTTAGGAGGTTTTTTTTTCTTAGGGCAAATTTTCATTTCAGGGACCTTCACGTGAAGGGTTCTGGGGGTCTTTGAGTGAAGGGTCTTCGCACGAAGATCCCTATGTGAAAAGTGTGGTGGAAATCATCCTGCAAGTTTTTTACCTTAGGTACTTCATGCGAAGTAGGTCGGCCATGTTGAATTTTATTTTTTGAAAATTTAGAATGGTATAAATGTAATGCTTTTTCTTTTCAGTTTTTTACCGAATTGCAAAATGCGAATTCACTTTTTCTATTATTGATCAATATTTACAAAGGAATTTTTTGTAGAAGGATTGTTATTTCTATTATTTTCGAAGGCTTAATTTTGGAGAGGAGAAATATTATATCAAAGTATTTTTTGAAGAAAATTTTTTTTGTTGTTGTTCTTTTGGAAGACATTTTTTGAAGAGAAGAAATGGGGAACAAGAAGGGAAGAAAACATAAATATGCTAGAATAAGGTCACCTAGTATTGAACAAATAGATCATGAAGCTTCATTGGCATATTATCATAAAACTAAAGAAGGTGAAGGACAAGCTGAAGTAGGATGGTCAAGTGAAGTCGTAGAATTGCGCACTGAAGAAGGGTCAGGATCACTCCCTATGGAAGCTCAAGCAATTTATGTTGGAGAAGGTTCAGGATCACGTCCTCCTACTAGTATGGATGAACTTCTAAATTTAGCTCAAATTGTAAAGAGAAATATTAATTATAGAAACTTAGATCATTTACCTACAATGGATGTGGAGAATTTGATATCACTTGCTAATGTTCAATCCTTAAGTCTTGCTAAGAAGAGGTCAATGAATATGATAGCAAGAGAAATATTGTCTAAATTTGATAGTTTATATACACTTGAACAAACCCATTTGATTTTAGTTTTACTTATAAACAAAAAGTTGGAAGGGCATTAAAACTATTGGGTATAGACGCAACATCAAAGAAATGAAAAGTTGTTGACATGCAAATTGATATGATTGAAAAACATATGAAAGGTTTGAACTAGGTAGGGAAGTGATCTTGAACTAAAGATAAGACCATTACAAGAAAAGTTATGTTGACATCCATTGTAGGTAACACTATGCTCTGAAAGAGACAAATATCTTCAGTTTCAACTTGGATTGGTTTTAGTAGGAAAACAATATCACAATATGTTAATAGGAGAATGATTTTAGATGATATCACCTTGGAAGGCAATTGGAAAATCATGTGTAGAGCTCCTGATTCTGATAGGATTGATGGAGGAATCAATAATTTGGTCACATTATTTTGGAATGATAATACATGTCCTTCATAAAACAATAGAGATGTTATATGTTGGAAAGTGACAATGCAAGCAATTGTTATTTTTTCATTGTTGTCAAACCTTTATTGGTGAGACTATTGTTATCTATTTGAGTACCATATCTATTGTTGATGAAGAAGATTTAACAAGAAGACCAAGTGAATGGTTGAGTTAAGGCAAATAAAAGGGTACTTTATCAGTTGGCACTCTGGCAAAGTAATTAGTTGTTTATCTTTCAAAGAAAGTTTTTATGGCTATTCTATGCCAAGCAAAGTTGCTTGTACCAAGAAAAATTGCTTGTGCCGAGTAAATTTTCTTGTGATAAAAAAAGTTGTTCAATGCCAAGCACCATTGAAATTGCCGAGTGGAAACAGTGATGTTGGCCGACTTATAGTAATTGGATTAATGATGAGATTTGAGATTTCTGGCTGACTTAGTTAATTTTATTGGGATATGTAATGTTAATTAAAGATTGATCCACATCATTTAATGTATGGGTAACTGTAATTAATGCATGGTTTCAATATTTAATTAGAGACTAATTTGGAGAATTAAATGTAATGCAAAGATGGGATGATCCGTTGGATCTTACCTAACCTAAGATCTACGATCTTATTTAAGTGGAAAAAGATTTATCTAACCTAGACAAAGAGGTTTATGATAACCTCAAGGGGTTATTCATGAAGAGTGTATGTGTATGCAAGAGGTTTGCATAGTTGATTTACTATTTGGCATGATCTAGCAGAGAAGGCAAAAGGCAGAAGTTGAAAGTTGCATGTGTGTTTGCTTGACATATTTCCAAGCAGATCAGAAGGTTGAAATGACAATGCAGGCTATCCAGTAAGTTAATATTAGAGCTGTTATTGGATCTGAATTCCAAAGTAAGTTGTATGTATCAGATCACAAACTGCTAATTACTTTCTAACCATTGTATCAGTCAAAATACTTTAACAAGGTTGATTTAACAGTCATTTGTATAAATCCTCTAACAAGGTGACATTCAGGTGGAATTTTCTAAGTCCTCTAACAAGGCCACTCCTAACAGGGTGATTAAATCCTTTAACTAGGTCACACCTGGCAGTGTGTTATTGTAACCTTTAACGGGGTTGGCTCCTCACAGGGTATCACTTCAAAAGAGTGAAAACTAGGTAGCATGTTACTGGTGGTTTTTCCCATATTAGGTTTCCATGTTAAATACTTGTGTCAACTTGTGTGAATGCTTATGGTTTACTTTATTGTTATGTTTCTACAAGCTAATTTTAATTGACAGTAAACTGCATGATTAAAGTTGTTGATTTATGCTACTGCTACCGAGTAGATCTGAAGTACAGAAAGTTTTTATTTACTACATCTAGACCTAAGGATAACTGATTCACCCCTCCCCTCTCAGTTATTCTAAATTCATTCTAACAATTGTTATCAGAGCATTGGTCTCCTAAAAATAGTTTGAAGGTACTTGGAGCGAAAAGATCAAGATGTATAAGAAGGAGGTTCCTAAGATGAACAAAGATAACTTCCCTGCATAGCAGAGTTTGATGAAACTACATTTGGATTTGGAGATGATTTTAAGTGACTTATTGAACATGCCTATGTACTACCTACTACTCCTCTCATAGCTACACAACTAAAAGAAAAGCAGGAGCACAATCAAGCAATGTTGGAGATCGCCTCCTTATTGAGCTATTAAGAGTTTGATGATATAAAGAGCTGCACAAATGCAAAGCAGATGTGGGACAAACTTGCAACTGTCTATGGTGGAGACACAAATGTGCTAAGAACTAAATCAAAAATTCTAAGAGGTAAGTTTGATGAGATGAAAATGCAAGAAGGTGAAAATGTTATTCAGTACTATGGTAGGGTAAAAGAAGTTGTAAATGCCATTAGAGGGGCTAATGGAACAATTGATGAGAACACCATTATGAGAAAGGTACTAAGAAATTTACTTCCTGTATATGCTATTAGAGTTTTTGCAATTCAAGAATTGAGATGTACTCCTAACCATATTTTAAGTTGATGATTATTACTTGTCTTAATGAAACATGTAAGCATGATATTGCAATATCCTAATTTGATAAAGAAGACCTAATTAGACCTATTAGGACATAATTAGACCTAATAACCTAAACTCTACCTAATTATGCCTAAGACCCCTAAACCCTACCTAATTATACCTAAGACCCTAAACCCTAAACCCTACCTAATTAGACCTAAGACCCTAAACCCTAAACCGTACCTAAATAGACCTAAGACCCTAAACCCTAGAAATCCTATGTAATTAGACCTACATTAGGACATAATTAGACCTAAGACCTAATTCTAGACCTAATTACATGACCTAATTAGATCCAATTAGATCTAATTAGGATCCCATTAGACCCAATTAGGACCTAATTACATCCAATTAGGACAATTAGGACCTAATTAAAACCAATTAGATACAATTAGGATGTAATAAGATCCAATTAGATCCAATTAAGACCTAATTAGACCCTTTAGGACCTAATTAGATCTAATTAGGATCCAATAGGACCCAATTAGGACCTAATTACATCCAATTATGACAATTACACCCAATTAGGACCTAATTAGATCTAATTACCCTTTAGGACCTAATTAGATCCAATTAGATCATCCAATTATGATCCAATTAGACCCAATTTGGACCTAATTACATCCAATTACATCTGATTAGGACCTAATTAGATCCAATTAGATCAAATTAATATCCAATTAGACCCAGTTAGGACCTAATTACATCCAATTATGACAGTTAGGACAATTAGATCCAATTGGACCTAATTAGATCCTATTAGATCCAAATTTAGGACAATTAGATCCAATTAGAATGTATTAGGACCTAATTAGATCCAATTATACTCTTTAGTCCACCAAATTAGACCCAATTATACCTATTTGGACCTATGATAGGTTATATGACCCCTTAAGACCCCATTAGACCCACTTTGACCCAATTAGACCCTTGATTATACATGTTAGACCTTATTATACCTATTAGGACGCACTTAGATCCAATTAGACCTTTTAGGACCTAATTAGACCCAATTAAACCCTTTAGGACCTAATTAGGTCCAATTAGATCCAATTATGACCCAATTAGAGACAATTAGGACCTAATTAGATCCAATTAGGACAATTAGGACAATTACATCCAATTAGGACGTAATTAGATCCAATTAGGATGTAATTAGATCCAATTAGGATGTAATTAGATCCAATTAGATCCAATTAGGACCTAATTAGACCCTTTATAACCTAATTAGATCCAATTACCCTTTAGGACCTAATTAGACCCAATTAAACCCTTTAGGACATGTAATTAGGTCCAATTAGATCCAATAAGGACAATTAGGACAATTAGATCTAATTAGATCCAATTAGATCCAATTAGGACCTAATTAGACCCTTTATAACCTAATTAGATCCAATTACCCTTTAGGACATAATTAGATCCAATTAGCATCAAATTAGACCCAATTAGGACCTAATTACATCCACTTAGGATAATTAGGACAATTAGATCCAATTAGGACCTAATTAGATTCAATTAGATCCAAATTTAGGACAATAAAGATCCAATTAGGACAATTAGATCCAATTAGAATGTGTTAGGTGTTGGAAGTAAAATAATGGGGAAAGAAAGATACTGAGAGGGGGGGTGAATCAGATATTAATACTTAACCACTTAAAAAAAATTTATCCACATTCATAAATATATGAATTTAACCTAACATCAGATAGCATCAATAAAAAGAAGTATGTAACTCATAACATAGAATTTTGGTAACCCAGAAACCCAAATAGGTAAAATTGGGGTGGGAATGACACCCACAAAATCTTCACTATTGCAGCAATAAAGTGTGCCTATTAGGGCTACAAGAGTTTTATTTCAAAATGCAATCTACCTGGTTAAAGGTTTGTTATGTTAAGAACTAAAGATCATTACAATCTACCTTGTTAAAGGATTTCAAATTACAGTAAAGTAAGCACTCTGCTAAGAGATTTAAAATGGTCTGCTAGAACCACTCTGTTAAGAGATTTCACCTAATACACCTGTTAGAATGTTCCAAGTAGTGATCCTTCGTTATGCACTCAAATTCTAATGATGGATCTGCTCTTTCCAATACCTTCTGTGATATCACAATCTAACATATCTTTTCTCTGCTTATCACTGTTCTGTCATTCTACTTGATCTAGGCTTCTTCTCAAATTGACTTACTGTTCATCTCTCATGAACAACAACCTTTCTCTATATATCTCTCACATAGACTTCTTTTCTAGGGTTAGAAGCAATCTTATATGTCTTTTTGGATCTGGCAGCGAGATCTAGATCAATGATCAAGATCTATTGTTTATGCTTCCAATGCATTTTGATTTCCTGAAAGGCTACATGCCATGCATAGTATAAAAAAATTAAATGCATTATTAACTCAGTATACAAATATTAAATGCATACAAATGTCAGCCCAAATCTCATACAAGTCAGCCTAAACCATTTACATCAAAGTTTGAATCAATCCTGACATGTATGCAAAAACTGTTCTGCTCGGTACTTAACATCTCTATGGCTTGAAACTTAATATTCTACTTAGCTCGGCATGATGTAACTCGGAAACCTAAAACTTTCCCGACAATGTTACTCGACCTTGAATGTTTAGCTCGGCCACAGTGATAACCAACTAAAACTGCCTAGGTAAATGACTAAGTATAGGTCACTAATCATCAACAAAACTTAGGGATTAACAATCTCCCCCTTTGATATTAGTGGCAAAAACACACTTATCATTTTGATTCATTCCATCCAAAATATTGCCTAATTACATACTGTACTCCCCCTAGGAATGTACATCATACTACATACAAAAATTTCCATAGTATACATGTCTTCAAAAAAACATATTTACATTGATAACTTGTATTGATCTCCTTATGATGTATCTTTGTCAGTCCTATCAGATTCCCCCTTTTTTTTGTCACTGATTGTAAGTGGGGTCAGGTTATACTTGTCCAAAAACTATTTATGAAGTTGTAAGGTGGACACAAATGTAGTATCCCAACTGTCCTTAACAAACATCATAACCTCTATTTTCACTTCTAGCTCGGCAGCTAGACTTACTAAACTTTCTCCAGTGAAGAGATGAGAATCTCTCTTAACCAATTCATTTGCAGATGAAAGTTCTTTCTGAATGACCTCCAGATGAGGTATCAGGCTTGTCCGAATAGTAATCAATTTGGTCATAATCCGACCATCTTCAGCCATGATCTCAGCTATCCTCCTTTGTGCATAAGTCAATCTGTTAAAATGTAAGGAGCTAGTGCTAGCATCCATACTCAGTGAACTTCCAGTTGACTTTAAGTCTAGTTGCAATTTCTCTAAAGCCTGTAGATTATCCTTTGTGAAGAATTCCACATCACATAATTTCTTATACAAAGAATAAACATTTGTTGCAACTTCCTCCAAAATTCCTACAAGAGAAGAAAGTTCAACCTATTTTACCGCAATCTCTCCTGAGATTTTTGCTAGTACTTTGTTCTTGAATTTCCTCTCAGACCATTGCAACAAATTTTCATTGGCTTCAATATTGTCATCATTTACCTTTTGCACAATATGAACTAATTGTTCAAAAATAGGAGCTTGAGGGTTTTTCATCTTCCATGTCAAAATCTTTTACAAATATGTCTTTGATGTCATGTAACACTTAATTTTGCTTATGCTCCCTTTTTAGTTCCTCATGTCTTTTCTTCCTCTTAAGTAGTTCTTGAAGAGCCTCAATCTGTTCATAAGACAAAACATTGGGATCCCATGGTGGAATCACAATAAATTCATCTAATGTGACATCAAGGATCAGAGACTTCTTCCTCATAACTTTACTCGTCTTAAATTTAGGTGAACTACTTCTCAACTTTGTTTCTACAATACCTTTTCTAGTTTCAGTAGTAGTCACCATTGCATCTTTCAATTCAGTCAAAATTGCCTGCTGATCAAGCATGCCTCCTGTTTTGATTCCAATAGGAATGGATGATGCAGAGTGTGGTAGATCAGCCAACACTTGCATTGCCTCTTTTTTTTTAGGCTCATTGTTAGTATCTCTTATCTCCTCACTAATATCTAGAACTGATTTCAAAACCTCTAAAATAGGTGAATGTTGTGTAATTACCTCTTGTTCATTTGTTTTCTCCTTTTCTGCTTCTTTATGAGCATCTTTATCCTCAGGTTCATTTTTAGTTCTCTCTTCATCTTCCTTTGTACTCTTTTCTCCTTCAACCTCAGTTTCCTTAATAAGTGATTCTATAGTTGAGTCTCTCGGCTCATCCTGACCCTCGGCATCCAGATTCCTAGAGTCATCAATTGTCATATCAATTGGGCTGTCAATTGTTAGATCAACAATGTTAACTATCTCTGTTTGTTCTTGTGGTTCTGCTCCAGTCTTCTCAGGCTCAGTAGAAATTTGATCTATTGATTGTACAGGGGTGGATTCAATTTCTTTAGCCTTCAGCTTAGATGTTCCTTCATCAGTCTTTTTCTCTTTTGGAGAAACCAATCCAAAAATTTCCTTCCAAATCCTAGTACTCTATTGTACTATTCCTTCAATATCATTTTTCAAAATAGCATAATCTCTCTATTTAGGTATGAATTTATGCTTATACTCTTCAACAAATTTTTCTCTCTATTTCTTAGTTAGCTCAGGAATGACTTGAGCTAATGTGCCTTCCCTTATCCGTCTCTCAGTTGTTAGTGCAAATTCCCATTTTCCAAATAAAAAATCATATAATTCACTTAGTACATTGTTTCCTATCGCTATAGGATTTAACTTGAAATTACACATCATGTCTAGAAGAGATTCCTAAACTTTATTCTTATCTTCTACCTTTAGTTTTTCATACTTGATAAAATTAAAACTAGATAACCCTGCAGAATTTCTCAAATTCTCACATACCTCATTAATATATGTGGGTCTCTTTAATGGTGTTGTTGGTATGTTGTTGGGTTCATCATTTTATGTCTTGTCTTCATCACTTTCTAGATCCAAATGCAGTTTCCTTCTTGGTCTTTTAAATTGTAGGCTTGGCATAGCCTTTGTTGAAAATTTTGTTTTCGATCCAAAACTACTGTCTTCAATCTTCTTTACATAAACTTTTTTTTTCTCTACTGGTGATATGGCAGAAAATACCCTTGTCCTTGGATGACTTGCAATGGGAGGGGTAACTCTAGGTTTTTCTTTACTCAGCTTGGTTACCTTGGCTACTGCTGGTCTCTTTCCTTTTGCCTTAACAGTATTTTCTTCTTGAGATTCACTGACTTCTACTTCTTTTTCTTTAGATACATCTTCTCCTTGTCTAGTAGATATGTCTAGAGGTGCATCCTCTAGCTCCTCATCACTCGGCAAGCCAACCATCTTTTTCAGATTTTTCACAATCTTTTTCCTCTTTCTCTCCATGGTTCCTACCTTAAGATTCATGGATATCTTTGCCGAGGCTTCATCATAATTTCCAAATCTTTTTGATTTTGCATCAATCTCCTCTACTAGGAGTGTTGTGATAGCTACTAATGTTTCATCAATGTTAACTTCATAGGGAAATGGCTCCATCCATGATACCCTAGGTGTCACAGCCTGAATGTAAGTGTAATCTATATCAACTAAGAAACATATTTCTTCATAGTGCTTTTCCACAAGTGAATTGGGAATTTTGGTCCTCAACCTCATTCTCTTTTTGAATTCCACAAAATAGTTTCCCATAATACCATTGAAATTGTTGCCTAATTTCTGTATACATTCACTAATCTGTATAGTAATAGGTCTGTCCTTCTTCCAAAAAATATTTCCTAGTGTAGGAAATGACTTATGTACATAGAAGAATATACACATTAGCAAAGAGCCAAATTTACATGATGAGATTTTAGATTTTATGATTAACAGTAAGTTCTCGGCTAGTTGTGTCAATTGCACCTCGGCAAGGTCATAGGTGTGATTCTTCTTAACTATCTTCCAAGCTTGGCCTACGGCTGTGCAGGGAACACTATCCAGTCAGCTTGACTGATAGAACTTGTGCACCATCACTCTCACTCCAAATTCAAGTTCTAAATCTTCAATTGTAGAGATAGTCATACCTTTTTTGTTCCAGATAGCTCCAGTGTTAGCTACTATCTCTTATTTATTTTGATCTCTCATTGTTCGTTTACCACTGATAATAAGATATCTAGTAACTCGATGAATAATATCTTTTTTGATCCTTATTGTTCCATTGTCTAGCCACATATGCATATTATGACCTCGGCTTAGGACAACCTTAATCCATTCATCCTTGAAGTCTGGCAGAAAATCTAGGGAACGAGTTAACCCTTTGTCAGCTAAATGTTTGAATTCATCTTTCAGAATTCCATTTTTGCATAACTTATTGTAGGATTTCCTCAACTTGCTATCACCCACTTCACCAATTTTAACCATGTAAAAATATCAAACATCGTGGATCATAAGTACCTTTGGTGGGATTGATGAGAGGGCTTCATTCAGATCACTTAGAATTGCAATTTTGAGAATGGATCAAAAGTTAGGTGGTGCACATGCATCACCCCTTACTAACTTAATTTGATTCAGATCCTCCTCCATTCCTTTGAATGGTGTGGAAGAACTTGCAACCATAATCTCTAAAATTATGGTTTGAGAATGAAGAACAGGGTACCTCAGCAAGTAACACTTTCGCATTGTTCAACTTAGGGTTGCCGACGTCACGCTATCAAAATTTTTGTAACAAACTTTACTAAGATCAATTATGCAACTTCTTTGATCACTCTGTAAATGCTGAAAATAGCAAGGTAAAATGAAGAATAGAATATTCATCCTTATATAGACTCGAAAGGTTAAGATAGGTAAGAAAAAAATATTTTTCCCATTAGGTTAGTGCAAGCCACTCGGCTTACCATACTTGGCTGACTAACACAACTTGCATGCCACTCGGCTTACCATACTTGGCCATCACACAACTTACTTGGACAACCAAATCGGCACCTATAGTGCAAATAAATCTTCTAAACATTTTTCACAAACATCTCCTGGTGCATCTTTACATATGCAGATATGGACTTTGGCACATTTACACATTAGGAACTGTTGTATGATTTGAAATTTAAATGCAGTTCATTACATACCTAGTGTAGGAGAACTCCTGAGAAGCCAGTCAGTTGGTTATCTCATGTTGATTTTGGTGTAAGAAAGTGTTAAAGACCCTCTTTAAGGGCAATGTAATTAGATAAGGTCATGTGGACCAAGTGTGGGGTGATGTAGTTCTTAGTTTGTGCTCTTTTCTAGGTTAAAGTACTTCAAAGTGTCTCATTAAATGCATTGTACTTGATAATATTGTCAAGTAAAAAGTTGATGTTTTTTATGTCTTTAGGGTCCTTTGATGCCCTAAAAGGTTTAACAAAGGTTACATAGGCCACAATAGTGTTAAAACACTCGGAAAGTGCAAAATTGCAAAAGATGTAAAAATGTTGCTATGCAACATTAGCAACTTTTCAAAAGTTTCTGACAACATTTTGGTTATCTTAATGATTTTGGTGTCTAGAGTAGATGGAGTTTATCCAAGGGTTAAGACACATGAGGTAGACTATATATGTTTGGAAAACCCTAATTTGAGGGTTCATAGGTCACTGTGTATGGCCTGAATACTGAGAAAGCATAGAGTTTTTATGTAAACAGTGTGAAAGTTAGTTTAGATGGATTGAAATTGGTACTTTAACTCATGGAATCTATTGTTGGGCATGTTATAGTGTTGTTTCAGTAGTTAGTTTCCTTAGTAGTTAGTTTCCTTTTGTATTTTGTAAATTAGTTTGTTTTGTACAGTTTGTTGTCTGGTTTTCATAGTGTTGAAAAGATGTGGACCCAACTCCACTTCCCATCGTATTTTTTGTATGGCCTCTTGGGAGTGGAGACTAGGTTCATTCAGATTCAACAATCTATAAGGTGGAGCTCTGAAAGTGTGTGCACCTATTTTTAGAGTCTTGCCCTGGGCAAGATGTTGATGAAGCCCAGTTAGGAAGACTATGAAGATGTGTTTAAGAAATGTAGGAGGGATGTATTCATGAGCCAAGAAGGCCATGGATGTGTTGATATGTGTTGTGCAGGTACTCAAGAACAAGGAGGAGTGCCCAAGAAATCATGTCACCAAGTTTTGAAGCCAAAGACCAAAGACTAGTCTAAAACTGAACAAAAAGCCCTATTTCTGAAATAGGGTGTACAGACAGAGTTGGGACCTAAAACCAAGAAAATCTTGGAGGTCTGATATCGTATGTTTGAACTACCAAAACACATTTGGGGATCCTTTGAGGAGTTTCACCTGAAAATGCAAATTCCTAGATTATAGGAGGCCTAATTGGTGAAAAAGGCTACAAGGCCTAAAAGATAGGAAGCTAGTGAGCGATGGAAAAGTGAAAAAACTTGGCAAGTTAAGACCCATTTTGGGATTCAGGAATGGTGTTGAATGAAGCCCTATCCCTCTTGCAATACTAATCAATGGTTAGGGTTTTGGAAGCATAGGTGAGGAGAGTTCTTGCAAAGAACAAAGAGTAGGAACCTTTCAAGATAGGAAGATTCTTGGTAGAGGGAAGGAAGTGGTTTTTTTCAGGTGTTAGAGGGTGGATTTAAGAAACCCTATGAGGTCCTAGGAGTGACCTAAGTTGAGTTCAAGACAACTCAAGAGGTATCTAGGAGTCTCCCTATCAGAGTGGTATCGGAGCCTTGGTTCAAGATTTGGGATAAGAAGTGTTGCAGCTGGTGGATGTTGTAGACCAAAGAATTACATGAAGAATCAAGTGCATCTAGAAATATGGTGACCAATGCTGAATTGGCCAAGAAGGTTGAAGAACAAGAATATGACAATAGATTTCTAAGAGAAAGATTGAGTCAACTAGAGTAACTCTTAGGATAAGTTCAAGACAAGGCATATAGAGTGAAGGACAAGGTAGACCAAAAAGAAGAAAAAGAAGCTAAGGAGAAGGAGTTGGACTTAGAAGAAGAAGAACCTACTCCTGACCCAGTCTTGCCAGAGGAACCCTTCTTAAAGGAACTCAAGGACTTAAGTGGAAAATCTTTGGAGGGTGTGCCAATTTTTAGTGTGAAAATGGATGTTGATCTAGTCATGGACTAGATAGACAGTCTTGAGAATCACTTTGAATGTGATGGTGTGATAGATGCTCAAAAGTTAAAGGTGGCTAAGTCTAGGTTGAGAGAACCAACACTTACCTGGTGGAAGTATGTTCAAACTGAGAGAGAGAAAGAGGGTAAAAACCCTATTGTTACATGGAAGGGCATGTTAGCTAAGCTAAAATAGACTTATCTACCTGATGATTATGAGGTGCAGATGCATAGAAGGAGACAAAACCTCAGATAGAAGGACCTATATTTACAAGCATATACTGAGGAGTTCCAAAAGTTGTGCTTAAGGTCAAAGATAGTGGAGGATGAGTCTATCAAATTGGCTAGATTTCAGAATGGACTGAAATAGTCTATCCAAGAAGAGATGAGTCTCACTACCCTAATAAGTGTGAGACAATGCTATCAAATGGCTTTAAAGATAGAAGAGAAAAGCAAGAGGAAACATGATCATACCTCAAGGGGAAGAGGTAGAGGAAAATAAAATAGCAGACATAGTGGTAGCTTTGCAGGTAGAGGTAATGAGTATAGATCTCAAGGAGAATCCAAATTGACTAAGATAGTCATTGAGACTAGTGGAAGAGGAAGTATGAGTAGAGGAAGAGGATTCTAAGGTGGAGGAAGAGGTAGATTTGGAGGTTCAGGTAGAGCCTCACACTTTGAAAATATGAAATGTTTTCATTGTAATCAACTAGGCCATCCAGCCTATAGATGCACTGAGAAGGCTTCTAGTTCACATGGTGAAAAGAGGGTAAACTACATTGCCCAAGAAGAGAATAACAGTGTTAAAGCTCATGAAATTAACCTTGATTCAGAGAGTGGGGAGAATCTAATGATTAGGAGGATTCTCATTAAGGAGCCTGTCAAAGAATAAGCTAAACAAAGCAGGGCACTTTTTAGGGTGAAGTGCAAGATACTTGGAAAAGTTTGCAGGATGATCATAGACTTAGGGTCTACTTATAAAATCATCTCAAAGGAGGTAGTAAGGAAACTAGGATTAACCAAAATACCTCATACAAACCCGTATAGGGTTACATGGTTGAATAAGGGACAACATGTTCTTGTAAATGAGAAAGCATGGGTTGATTTTTCAATAGGAAAATATGTGGACAAAATCTTCTATGATATACTCCCAATGGATGAATGCCACCTAATCTTAGGTAGGCCATGGCAGTTTGATAGGAAGACAATACATGATGGAGAGAAGAATTCTTACTCTTTCAAGAAAGATGGGATCACATATAGAATTCACTCACTCATGGATGGTGAGGGGTCTACATTAGCAGGACCTAATGTCTTATTACAAGGAGGAAAAGAGTACATGTAGGCAGTAAAGAGTGGAGAAGGAACACACTATGCTATCATGATTAAGCCTAGTGAAGAGAAGAAGGTGGACCAAGCACCATTACCAAAGGAAGTGCAGGAGCTATTGAGGGAGTTTAAGGACATAGTCAGTGATGGTTCACCTGCAATGTTACCACCTCCTAGAGCCATAATTCATCAAATTGAATTTATACTAGGAGCATCTCTACCAAATAAAGTTGCATAGAAGGTGACTCTTGACCAAAACAAGGAGATAGCTAGTCAAGTCCAAGAACTTTTGGACCAAGGCCTAATCAAACAAAGCATTAGTCCATGTGTGGTGCTAGTGGTTCTAGCATCAAAAAAGGGAGGTAAGTGGAGGCTTTGTACTGATTCAAGGGAAATTAATAGGATCACTATAAGGTATAGATTTGCCATTCCTAGGATTGAAGATCTTATGGATTTTTTGGGAGGAGCAAGGTACTACACCAAGTTGGATTGGAAGAGTGGGTACCATCAAATCAGAATCAAGGAGGGAGATGAATGGAAAATAGCATTCAAGACTATAGAAGGGCTCTATGAATGGTTGGCCATGCCCTTTGGACTTAGCAATGCTCCAAGCACCTTTATGAGGTTGATGAACGAAGTGTTGAAGGACTACATAGGAAAATTTGTAGTTGTGTACCTGGATGATATCCTCATTTTCAGTAAGACCAAGGAGGAACACCTCCAACATTTGCAGATTGTGATGAAGAAACTACATGAGGAGAAGTTGTCCATTAACTTGGAAAAATGTGAATTTATGAAGCAAGAGCTGATCTATCTTTGTTTTGTGGTGTCTCAAGGAACCTTGAAGATGGATCCTAGAAAAGTTGAAGCAATACTAAATTGGCCTACCCCTACATGCAGCACTAAGGTAAGGAGTTTCCATGGACTTTCCCAATTTTATAGGAAGTTTATTAGAGGTTTTAGTGAGATATGTGCAACAGTCTTAGAAACAATTAAAGGTGTAGTGAAAACTAAGTTCAAATGGACTCCAGAGGCTAGTAAAGGTTTTGAGTGGTTGAAAAATAGAGCGTCTACACAACCTATTTTGGTTTTTCCAAATTTTGATAAGTTGTTCACCCTTGAATGTGATGAAAGTGGTATAGCTATTGTGGTAGTATTGAATCAAGAGAATAGGCTAGTGGCATTCTATAGTGAAAAGTTTAATGAGGCTAAGTGTTATGCCCTGCATCCCCATCCCTACATTTTGTGTGCAAAATGTTGGGTCCCCCCCTTTTGTTTTTGCTTGCGGCCTTGCCTTGTCCTTTTTTCCCTTTTTGTTCCCTTTTCTCTAGGTTTTTCTCCCCCGACGTTGTGTCTTGTTTGTTTGCTTTCCATCTCTAGGACTCCGGTCCCACAGGTTGTCTTTTGTTGGAGACTGGATTCCGGACTCCAGGATTATTCATCATGATGTTCGTAAGGACATTATCATGAAGAATCCCCAGGCCCGGAGTCCGGAGGTTTTGCTTATCCGGAGATTGTTGAAGGGGGAGGAGGATTGCCTTTTACCACGGGTATAAATAGGAATTATCTATCACTTTCACATTTACCATGATTAAAACCTTCAAGACCTTAGAGAGAATTAAAGAGAAATTTTAAAGTGATTAACAGAGCATTTACAGAGAGTTTACAGTAATCATTACTTAACATTTTCAGTTGTTCTCAGGTAAGTGCAAGTGCTTCCTGGTATCGACTCTTGTCATTAGATAACTTGAGCTGTTGCAGAGCTCCTATGGTAAATCCTCCTTCCCTCCATCTTCTGCATTCTCAGGTTGGTATTTCTGCTTTCCCTCCTCTCTATTTTGTTTTCGCTCTCTGGGTTTTCTTTGGTTTTTGTTTGGTCTTTTTGTTTGTTTTGCTTGTTTTGTTTCTCTGTTTCGTTTCTTTGTCTGGTTTGCTATTTTCTAGTTTCGCCGCTCGTTGGTGGGTCAGCTCTGCCAGAGGGTTGTCCACCCTCTGTGTAGAAGTGGTCTGTCTGTAAACTTTGTAGTTAAGCTGTATATATGTTTCTGCCTTGTCTATTTTTCTCGTGGGCGTCATCCTGCATTGTATATTTATGTATATATGTATATAGCTGTAATATAGTCTCTGTATATCCTCCTTGTTTCTATGTATATATCCCTCAGCTCCATGTATATCCTTCCAGGTGGCTTGATGAGCTGGTCGAGTCACCTCTATGTCTGGTTTTCTACCTCTGAGCTCGTTTCAAGGCAGAAAACCACCTGTTTGAAGCTCAGCTCTCGGCTGGTTTCAAACAGGTGGTTTTCTCTCTCCTCCATGGAGTCTGTCAGAACCTCATTTATATCCCATGCACGCAATTGATTCTAGCCAAGTGGCTTTCCCTTTTCATGCATTCAGATAGTTGGCTCCGCTGTCATCGCCATAACTTCCATTTAATACCTCCGCACGTGGCACCCATGTGGGCATGGTGACTTAGATTTTTTTACATATTCTCACTAACGGTCACTTTTTTGGGCTTTAGGTCTCCTACCATCATCCATCCTATGTCCTTACCCAGTGTGACAAAATCCCCAGACCTGAATATTTAAAAAAATCTAAGTTTACAATATTTTTCTTTTTCGGGTATCTTTGCATGAAACTAACTTTTTGGGAAAAGAAAACGTCATGGTGGTAAGATCTCCAGACCCCGGAGTAACTATTTTATTGTGATAAAAGTATTTTGACAGTCGCTTTGCCTTGCAGGTTCCCAGAATTCAGTTATCAATCATGTCTAAAGCATCCGCATCCTCTCCACCCGGAAGTCCAGAACTTCCCTCAACGACCACCAAGGCATCTGTAAAGTCCAAGATGGAGATGGCCCTGGAGAAATTTCCCCTCACCATGAAGTTCATGCAGAACATCATTTCGGGCTCAAAGATTGGTCCAAGGTTAAACTTATAACCGACACCAGCGTCAGAATGTGGGTAGAGATGTAGGCCTTGGTAAAAGTGATGCACATCCAGCGACAAGATGGAGATAAATTAGCGATCAACATCAGTGAGTCTAGGATCCTTTGGGCATCTTGCTTCTAGTGCTTCGTGCAGTCTCCGGAGGTTATCCTGACGCTAGCGGCCAACTACAACTCCTCCGTTTGGGCTGTTATGCTTGCAGCCACAGAACCCACAGGATACCCCAATCCTTTGGTATCCCTCAACCCAGACACATTCCGAGCAGGATTGGGAATCCCACAATTCGACAGAGCCACAGTAGTTACAAGGACTGATGCCTTGGAACAGTTTACACAACTGGAGGATGTTTCCCGGGTGTACATGAATACCCATTGGCTCAAGGCCCCAAAGAGGGACCCAAAGAGGATGAAGATAGAAATCCCCCGCTCTGAATTCAAGGAGAGCATCCATATGGGGATAATAGCATTAGCCCAGGTATTTGGGCAACCCTCCGCCTAGGAGTTTTCCAAATGTATGTACTATTTCCTCCTCGACATCTCCACCAAGGGAGAATTCTTTGACTGGGCCGCAATAATCTCTAATCACGTCGACTCCCAGTTTCTTCAGCTGGACAGGAAGAAGAAGTTATATATGTCTTCTTATATTTTCTAGGCCCTAGCACAACAGAGGCCCCATTCCAATGGCCTACTTACAGATGGCGTGCTCGGGATTGGCCCAGATCAAAAAGCACCGTGGGACCATTTCCCACAAATTCAATGGGAGGCCAGCTTCCCCAGTTTCTGCCAGATAAATGATGCGTTCATTTAATACCATTTGCTTACACCCACCCAGGATGCCGGATACCGCCTGTCCACTGAGGCGATGAAGCTAGTGAGTAGTTATGGGCACTACTATATTCAGTTCCAGCAGCATACATACATTAGGGTCATCGGATTCTCCAGGAAACCCTACTTGTTGCCCAGGCATTGCGGGGACAAGATCATGCTGTTGGAATACTACCAGAAAATGATGGAGTTACACGCCTTCTTTTCCCTCAAGAAGGTCCCCAACGTCCTGTTCCCAATCACCTGTGGGAACTACACCTGCAGTCTGGCTGCTGCAAAAGAGGCAGACAATGAGCTGAAAAGTTATAACTTGTAGGAATTCTATCTGGCATGGAAGAACGTTGATCCGCATGGGAAGATTGCCACGACAATGCCCCGGGCTTCAGAGCCCCATCTTATACATATGGAGGACTTCTGGGTAGATTGCCAAGATGACGTGGAGGTGCGAAGCAGGCACTATGTTAGGATGACAGCCAGAATGGTGCAACTACTGAGACTCCAGAGGTTCCTAGAGAATTTCTCAGATACCGCCCCCACCATCGACCCCCAGTACAAGGACAAGGGGATCGATAAAATTTCTCTGCCAGCAATATATTGGGCTACCCAAGAGGGGCCCATGATTGAGGACTTCACTCGGGAGGTGGTCGAGAGAAGCCATGCCTATTTCAAGAAGGTGTGCCCCGGGAGTATTCGTCAGGCTCCCCGATCGGCGCCAAGGATAACATCATAGCCGGGACCCAAATTGACCCCGGGGGTCAGGACTTCTTTGCAGGGTGCAGATAGAGGAAAAGGGATAGACATGACCCCTCCAACGCAAGAAGTCCCTATACAAGAACAAATCAAGCAATCAGTGGCAGCCTCCCAGTAGATGAGGGAGCAGTTAATAATGAGGCTGGCCACTCCCCCGCTCATGGCCGGACCAATTTTTCCCCCTTCCTCCCCTTTGCTGGCAGCCCTAATAGTGAAGGCAATGGGGGTGTATCCCTTGGAGATGGCAGCAATAGCCGATGCAGGGCCACTGTTGGTTACCCGGAGGAAGAGGAAGCACATCAAACAGGCCAAGGCAGAACTGGTACTAGCATCGAATACATCCCTCCCCCGAGAAGTAGAGATCCTTTCTTCTAGTTCCCCAGAGCCAGAGAAAGAAACAGAGCCTGCAGAGGTCCCGGCTAGTCCCCCTCTATAAGAAGAATTTGACGATGTATTTGCTGTCAATGAGTTCAGAAACTTACAGGGGAACGATACACAAGTAGAGGTAGAAGCCCTGGGGAAAGAACAAGAGGTCGCGAAGTAAGAGAATGTTGAACAAGATCCTGCACAAGAACAACAGGCATAAGAAAAAGAGCCAAAATTGGAGATTATCTCCGGGGCTTAAGAGATGTAAGGTCCGGGAGTGGACCAACTAAAGCAAGGTGAACAAATAGCTTTCGCTGGGGGAAATGGACCTTCAGGAATAACCATAATCCCAGCCACCACGTTCCAAGGGCCACTCCCAGGAGAAACCTTCGGGCAGGTTATCACAGTGGCCCAAACTCTAAATCTTAGCCCGATACCTCCCCTACTGCCGGCAGAAGAAGAGGCCCCAGTAGAAGAAGAAGAGCAGAAAGAGGAGTAGCTTGAAGAATAAATCCCTGAGGAAGCCTATCAGAGTCCAGATAAAGGAATAGGTATAGAGGACAAGGCTGAGGAGATGGAGGTTGACAAAGAAAATATCGCTGCAGAAGAAGTTGAGGCAGGGAGGACGGATGAGGTCCATTCCACCGAGGAACCGTAGCCACAAAGCACCGAGGAAGAATCAAGGGAAAAAATTCTGGCAGGAAGGCCACCCCTCCCCCCTCAGTAGCTGGTAGAAGGCAGGAAAAGAAAGGCTCAGTCTGCCCCTGTGATTCCTCTCTCCTTAGCAGAAATGATGGCCCAAGCCCAGGCCCCGCCAAAGGCCAAGAAAGCCTGGAAAGTTCACACTCTTCGAACTGGGCCGGGCGGAGAAACTGTTGCCATTATGGCAAAACCTCCCCTAGGCACCAATGAAGCAATTGCAAACCCTACAGACTACAATGTTGTAGAGGTATCCCTAGGCAAAAGGGGAAAGCAAGGTGAAGTAGATTTGCTGAACGAGGCAGCAAGGGCAGTGGAGACCCGATATGAAAAAGAGGCCCAGAGGCTCAAAGCTGAAAAAGAAAAAAATACAAACCTTGTGGGGTTGCTTACTGAGCTGGCTAGACCAATCAATACTGCTCCTCCGGAGGCCTCCACCTCAGGAGAATTACCGCAGAGTAACATAGACTCCCTGCGAGTAATGAAAAAGAAAGCCCAAGCAGTGGACGAGTGGATCGCTCTGTAGATAGGAAACACCTGGCATTTCCTGGCATCCACTCTCCCAGATTTATACATGGCCCAGCAAGTCATTCATCAAGTGAAAGTGCTTATTGAGCAGTGGGAGAGTGACGCCGAAAATTACCAAGCGTGGAAGGTGGAGCTCGAAGAGCTCCTCACCTTGGGAGAAGATATAATTTTTGAATGTGGAATTATGGGTGAGGAATCATTTGATTTTTTAAGAACTCAGCACTCTAGACTTGACCTCACATTGGAGGTAACCAAGAAACTGGTGGAGTCCTTGCAAGAAAAGGTAAATACTGTGAAATATTCTTCTAATTTATACAAGTCTTTTGTGATAAAGGCTTCCGGGGCTGATCCCCTTAGCACAGATACTTATACCCCAGAAGATTCAGTCCTAGGGAGTTTTAATGAGATAATAAATTCCCGGTATCAATCCCTGGAGGGGATAGATGGGGCCTAGATGGTGAAATTAACCGATATGATACTTAAGGGTCATGACGCGGTGAGGATGGCAGATGAATTCAAAGAAAATATTCCAGACCTGGGGGAACAAGTTGAAGTGGCCAGGCACAGAAGGGCCAGCCTGAAGAATGTAGATGAAGATAGCATATCCTGCCTCCTCCAGGCCTTCAATGACAATAAGCAGCCTTGAGCTTTCTCCGGAGGCCAGGGAAAGCTCACATTGAGCATTCTTTATTCTTTTTGGGATGAAAGTTCCAGGATCCCGGAGTCCTGATCCAAAATTTTATATTCTTTAAAGTGATCCGTGTCCCGGTCCCCGAGGCTGACCGGTCACTCTCAGAAGCGGTTAATAAAGACCGTCAGAAGGTGGTTGGCCACATCAAGGAAGTGTCAGCTCGGCAGCTAGTTTTTGATAGGGTGGTCTTTTCGAGGCACCGCTCAGAGGTACACCTGGCACATTGAAGATAGGGCGCCGCATTTCCCATTTATGAGGCATGTAGCCTCGGCCCCCGGGGGACCTACTTTCTTCTTTCTCCTTTCTGGCTCTCTTCTCAAGACCGATACTTGCACTGTATATCCTTGTCTTATTCTTCTAACATGGCAGACCTATTCCATCTCCAGGTCTTTTGTAGGGTGGCGCAGGTAGTACCGGCCCCCATATATTGTATTTTATTGGAACGTGATGTAAATAGGGTTAGGGTTAGAAGAGAGTTGTATAAATAAGAAGATCGGCCCATTTCTAAGGGTCGGCGAAATTGATGATTTTTTTGTCCATGATAATAGCAAAGGAATTTATCATTTTAGTTGCAGAGATCAATGCTCTATTATTCTGTTCTCAATAGTTAGATGCTCCTCTGGAGCCGCCATTGTATCACGCACCAGTGCTTGCTGGAAGGAACATTAATAAAGAAGGAAGAATTCATGGCAATGATGTTGTTGGCATTCCTGCTTTTGAGTTAATGGTATTTCATGTTTTAATGTTCTTTGTCTTTTACTCTGGTATGTTAAAGTAGATTAACGAATTCTTTACTCTCGCTACTGATAAAATGCTAGCTGATGGTTATGTGTTTCTTCGGTATTTAGTATAGTTAATCAGAGTGTTATTGATGTTCTAGACATTTCAACATGATTATAGTTAGATGAAATGCTTCTAACCCTATAGGATATTTTTCTCTTTATTTGCTAAGTATAAAATGCTTGGGGAAACCTTACTTTGATCGAATCTCCAGAGAAAATGAGTTGAAGAAACCAGCTATCCCCCTTGAAAATAGTCACCTCTCCCAACCGAGCCCCGCACCGTCGTGACCTGACACCCAGGTGCTTGAAGGCCCAAAAGATTTATTTCCCTTGGACAACCTTTGCAGGCAAAGTTGGCCGTTTTCCCCAGAACCTGGTGACAACTTATGACTATTGGCAGACCCGGTCAACAAAACCCTGTCAACAAAAATTGGCACTAGAAGGAGGGCATGAACTTGTCCCCCTCCCAAGATTTTGATTTTACACCTCCCGAAGGTTCCCCGAGTCATAGTTTTAAGAGAAAAGCCTTTAGCGGGATTGGATCTTTCTCCCCAGCGAAATTTGAAAGAGTCCTTAGGTCTGCCCTGAATCTCGGAAGATTTGTCAAACTTGAGCCTCCCGCTCGAAAGAAATGAACCTCAAAAATCACACCAGCCACTATTGTATGGGGGTCTAGCATACCTCAGAATACCCAAGCTTCTCAGGCAATCCTGAGAACAAGTGCCCACACTACCCAACATATAGTTCCCCCAATGGCTGCATATTTCAAAAACACCAGGTCCCCAATGGGCACTTTTTTGGGTGCAACCAATGATTTACCCTCTCACCTGGAAAAGATCTGCCCATGATTCGAGAACTTAGGCTCACGGACCGTGGAAGAACACTTACAAGCATACAAAGATGCCATGAACCGATATCGGATCCAACATGAAGATGTTGTCACTCAGATGTTTCCCTTGTCCCTAGGACAGAGTGAGTTGAACTGGTACCTTAACTTGCCTGCCAATTCCATAAACACTTGGCAGGATATGGAGGACGCCTTCCTGGCTGCCTTTCGCGTGCATGTGGACCTAGCCTGGTCCCACAGCCAGTTCATCTCCATCAGAAAGGAACTCAATGAACCTCTTGCAGCATTCAACCATAGGTTCCAGCGCGTGTTGAAGCGGTGCACGAGCCCCTTCATTCCATCCCCAGAAGTAACCATACAGACCTATCTTAACGTGATGGACCCTTTCCTTTCCACTCTCCTTTGGAGAAAAACCACCGCGGGCGACTGGGAAACCTTGGAAAAAGTCTACAACCTAGCCCTAGAGCTATCCTGTGGTCTCAACAAATCCCCATGTGGGATTGGGCAGAACACGCCTTTCAACATGATCCCCAGTGGAACTGCATATACCGGGGGCTACAACCCCAATCTGACAATAGGTGCCCCCTCGATGGCAATGAATCCTCTGCCACCCTTGGTAGACCAGCAACATGGTATGTTTACCCAACCCAGACCTAGATGACACCGGGTCTGGAAGTCTTCCCTTGGAATCAGCCACAGTAGGCGCAACAACCTCAGACACAATCGTTCGGAGTGCCCTTCTTCCAGTCGTCCATGGCTGGAGGATTTCTGCCCTCAAATCTGGCTAATACTTCTGCCTTCCTAGGAGGCCAACAACAATAATAGCCATCACATTGTGATACTAACACTCAGTTGACCACCGAGGTCGAATCCCTCCAACGAATGTTGTCCACTTTGACTATGGACATGGGCCAACTAAAGGCGGGATCCTACGCGCCCCAGAATTCAAATTCCTAGAGGGGAAATATTTTTTCCAGCCAACGAAACAACAATGCTGAAGGAATAAATTTCAACAACGGGCCTCGGCCCAATCAGCAATGGAATAATAACACGAATACCAGAGGCCCGCCTCTGAACCAAAACACCAACCAAAATGGTGCTGGACCTTCACATTTTACACCAGTCATAGACTTCCAGCCCATGACTAACTGGTGTAGATTACATGACACGGGTTCACACAATGAGGTGAATTGTGCCACTTTGGAGAAGGTCATCATGATCTCCCAGCTGGACAGGCAGCAGTCGCATGATACTACCCCTCTGGAGCCTCCTGTCCAAGAAACAACCCACAATGCCTTCACCTGTGACACCATCTTCTTCGGGACTTTCGAAGAAGATGAAGAAGAATCCAAATTGCAGGGATTCTTTGACGAATCCATTCTGCCCTTCAAGGCCAACACCTTTAATAACCCGCGGACTCCATACAATACTCAGAGTCAGGTTGGTAAAGGACCAGTTTACACGCCTGTGCCCCCTATCAAAGATACTCCTCCTCCTCAGAATAACACAAATGACCGACCCATCCCTCCAAAAGCTCCTAGCTCTAACCAAGCAAAAGATCTCACAGAGGAGAATTCCCAGTTCCCAGGGGGAAGATTCGATATTACAAAGGTGTTAGAGAAGACCACTACCTCCATGACCTTGATGGAGGTTTTGTTGAACTGTCCCGAGAAGAAGAAATCTCTTCTGAAGCTCTTAGGGAACCTGAAAGCCGTCAGCTGCCCACCCAAGACCGTCTCATTCGAAGATGCTAATGTGGATGTCTTCCAGGGGAACAATGAGGATCCTCCCTTCTTACTAGGCCTGAATATACATGGTAAGAATATAGATAATTGCCTAGTGGACTTTGGAGCTTTGGGTAATATCATGCCCTTGTCCATCTGCCAGAAGCTCAGATTCCACCCCACCCCATCTAATGGCGCAGTGATCCAGCTGGATAAGACTGCTGTAAAAATGGTGGGGGAATTAAAGAACGTCCAGATACATCTTATCCAGGACCCAAGGATAGTCAACATCATTGACATTCAAGTGGTGGACATCCCAGAAACTTACAGGATGTTATTAAGTCAGAATTGGTCTAAGTCCTTGAACAGATACTTTTCGACCGACTTCACCCACTTATGGCTTCCATGGGAAGGAGAATCCAATAAGATCTGGGTCGAAGGTGAACCCCAGATGAAACAGCCCTTACAGAAGTTGGAAGGGTCAATGAAGTCTTTTTCTCTGAGACTTCTCTGGGGGTGTACAAACCTTTTGAAATCTTAACGTTCGATTTCATCCCCGGAGAAGATCCTACCATACTAAAAAGATCCTGAGACCTCGAAGAGAAGATGAGAAGTGAGGTAGACTCTCAAGACCCCACACCAACCCTAGCCACACTCCTGTCTGACACTTGGTGCCAAGTACACTACCAGAAACATTCATAACTCGAGTGTGGACCATGTCTTGCGATCGCTAACTAGCACTTTGATACCCTCCGAAACAAGCAACATGTAACGGATTCCCCGGGACCTAGTGTCCCTATGGGATGCGCTCCTTTGGTGCCATCTCCCCAGGAATCCCAAACCCAAACACCTCCAGAGGTAAAATCCACTTTCATGTCGGTAGTCTGGGAGATACCCCATAAGTCCCCCAGCAAGAATCCTAAAACTACCCCTCCCCAGCCCCAGATTACGAACAATGACTTATGGACCCTTAAGTTCGATGGGTCCTGATCCAAACAAGGCTGTGGGGCTAGGGTAGAATTGATCAACCCATGAGGGAAGTCCTTCCTTGCATCCTACAGGCTGTAGTTTAACTATACAAATGATGTCACAGAGTACGAGGCTTTGGTCCTTGGACTCTTATTTGCGTTAAGGAAAGGTATCACTCGCCTTCGGGCCCTAGGTAATTTAGAGTTGATTGTTAAGCAAGTCCGGAGTCAATACACATGTCATGATAAAAGGCTGGCCGCTTACCGTAATCAGGCTTGGAACCTTATCAAAGATTTCAATGCCTTTGGCATTGACCTCATTCCCTGGTGACAGAACTATGTCCCAGATGCCCTCGCCATTTCTGCCAGCACCCTTGAGCCAATGGCTGGCTCGCGACGCTGGAAATTTTTAGTTGAGATGGTCCCCACCCCATCCATTCTAGATAATGTCACCCACTTTCAGGTTTTTGAGGACGATCAACACATCTTGGCCTTCATGGTGAATGTTGGTGTCTTTGAGGATCAGATAGTGGAGGAACGAGACCATGACGATACTCGGCAGGGTGATGAAGATGATGGGATCATGGACCTACCCACTAACACCATCCCAAAGGGGATGGTTGCGCTAGAATGAATCTTTAACTCAGACCCACGGGCCCATGAGAAGGTGTCATCCTCCCCTGAGGGAGGAAAGTTTGAAAAGGTTAACATCAGCGAATCCGGTGAAGAAAAGATCATTCACATTGGTACCTCCTTCTCCCCTGAGGAAAATGAGAAGATTCTCGTGGTTCTCCGAGAATACATCGACATAATTGCCTAGGGTTATGAAGACTTGAAAACATATGATACATAAATCATGACCCACACCCTTCCCCTGAAGCCTGATGCTAAGCCCTTCTGGCAAAAGCAAAGACCGATCAACCCTCTAATAGAGCCTCTAATTCGTTAAGAGGTGGAAAAACTGTTGTCAGCCTGGATAATATTCCCAATCCGGCACACTACGTGGGTTGCCAACCTGGTCCCTGTCAGGAAGAAAAATGGTGAGATCTGCCTTTGCGTGGATTTTCAAAATTTGAACAAGGCATCTAAAAAGGATAATCATCCGCTCCCTTCGTTGGACGAGGTGTTGCAGATAGTAAATAGATCTCAGATGATGTCCTTCTTACATGGATATTCGAGATACAACTAGGTCATGGTCAAGTATGAAGATAGAGAGAAAACAATGTTTAACACTAAGTGGGGAATGTTTGCGTACAGGAGAATGCCCTTCGGTCTAATCAACGTAGGGGCTACATTTCAAAAGGCCATGGAAATTGCATTCGAGGGCCTCATAAATCGGTGCATAATCATCTATATGGATGATTTGACCATCTTTTCTCAGGACAGGCGTGATCATCCCGCCCACCTCGCTCAGATCTGCGAGAGATGTCGCCAGTATGGAATATCCCTCAACCCCAAGAAATGCATATTCAGGGTCACCGAGGGGAAGTTGCTTGGGCATATTATCTATGAGCAGGGTATATCCATAGACCCTGACAGAGTCGAAGCATTGCTGAATCTGCAGATGCCTAGCAGCAAAAAAGAGATGTGATCCTTCTTCAGAAAAATCAACTTCGTACGACGATTCATTACAGGATTCGTAGAAATAGTTAAACCACTCAATGAGATGATGAAGAAAGATACTAAGATTGAGTGGAGTCTGAAAGAAAAATGGGTGTTTGCCCAAATCAAATAGACAATCACGGAAGCACCTGTCCTAGCTAGTCCAGATTACTCCCTTCTGTTTTATATTTACTCATTTGCTTCACCGCATTCCGCTGCGGCAGTGTTGACCCAAAAGGTTGGAGAGGAACGACCAATAGCTTTCATTATTTCTCCCTTCAAGCACGCCAAAGTCCGGTATTCACCACTAGAAAAATAGGCCTTTTCTCTAGTCCGCGCTGTGAAGAAATTCTGGCATTATATTCTCCAGAGCAAAGTACATGCTATCATTCTAGACCAGGCCGTTAAGTCTCTGCTGATGCAGAGTGAGTTGGGCGAGAGATGGGGGAAATGGATGGCCATCCTTTAGAAATATGACTTAGAAATGCAGCCCATGAAGATAGTCTGAGGCCAGGGACTAAGTCGAGCAATGGCAGAAGAGACTCCCTGCATAGAATGCCAAACTTACATAGTGGAGTTCATCACTCGAGACCCGTGGTATACCGATTTGGTATACTTGTTATTAAATAACAAATGTTCGAAGGGGTTACCTCCCCACAAACGCCACACCCTACGGATGAGAAGCACTCACTTCATGATTAAAAAATCTGCGCTTTATCACAGAAACTATGAGGGAGTGTACCTCTGGTGCATCGACCGGGACCAAGCTGTAAGAATAATCGATGAATTCTATGGACAGTTTGGAATAGGGCATGGCTTAGCTGACACCACTGCCCATCAGATCCTCTAAGCCGAATACTATTGGCCCTGTATCTTCAAGGACGTTTACACTCACGTTAGGAAATGCCATACTTGTCAAACTGCAGCGCATCATGAGCGTAACCCAGCTATGCCTTTACAACCAGTCTACGAGGCTAGACCATTTTCCCAATGGGAATTTGACTTCATTAGGGAAATTAACCCCAATTTTTCTGCCAACCACCGATACATTCTAACTTCTACTGACTATTGCACTTGGTGGTTTGAAGATATACGTTGTAAAAACAATACGGCAGATGTAGTTATCAATTTCTTGGAAGAAAACATCGTCACACAGTTTGGAATGCCCTTTGCTTTGGTATGTGACAATGGTCCAGCATTTTCTTCGGCGCAGCTACTTAAATGGACCTACGATCGGAAGATCACACTGAAGTTCTCCAGCAACTATTATCCCCAGGGAAATGGCGTTGCTGAATCAACAAACAAAAATCTACTTGAAGTGATCAAACACCTGTTAGAACAAAATCCCCAGGATTGGCATCAAAAGTTGAAATTTTCCCTCTGGGTAGATTGCATTCACGTCAAAGCTGCCCTGGGGAAATCACCATTCCATTTGGTTTATGGACAAAACCCTGTATTCCTGGTCAACTTACAGATCCCAATTTTACAGTTCATGTAGGAATTTAGCAACAAGGACAACATCGTGGAGATTTGGCTCTTAAACCTGGTACGGATGGAATAACAATGAGACGCAGCCCTTGAAAATTTTGCGCGTCATCAAGCAATGGTAAAACAATGGTTTGATAGAAGAGCCCAATATAAGGCTTTTCAGATCTCAGATCTGGTCCTATTATGGGACAAGGCTTGGGAGAAGAAAGGAAAGCATACCAAGTTCCAACAGCTCTGGCTCGGACCATAATTGATCTCAGAAATCTACGGGGCAAACACTTACCGCCTTAACACCTTGACTGGAGAACCTGTCGCATTGCCCGTTAATGGACAGTTTCTTAAACACTATTTTGAGTAGGGTAATTTTTCCCTAAGTTGTATTTTATGTAAAGTCTCCCGCTTGTAAATATCTCTTTCGGGTGCCTCGGGCGAGGTACCCTGCCTTGTAAATAGCCTTGTCGGCTGTCCTTCAGAACAGTCCCCTTTTGTCATCTTTGTTTTCATTTTCGGTTTCCTTTCGGCCTGGGTGTTTTGTTCCGTCTTGCAGGAATTGAAATGCTTCGCATAACTTTGGCCTCTGGTACAATGTCTACAGCATGGTGAACTTCAGAATCTATCTTTAGCATGATGGAGCCGGCCCGGTCTCTGGGGTTTGTTTCACAGGATGTGGCACATTTTGAGGAATCTTCAATGGATGTTCTTTCTCAGAATCTGGCAATTAGTGAACAAAATAATAATATAAGGAACAAGTAATCGGACACACGGGGTAGATCAACTGTGCTAATTGATTGACCCAGGTCTGAAACTTTAACATATTCTTCTCGGGTCCAGAGTTTTATCCCCTCTTTGAACAATCTAAATATAGGTGGATAGGTGAAAGAAGTACCACCATTAAAATTAGCTAATCTTAAGCTTAATGGTGAAAGAAGTATCGCCTTCCCCACCCAGAAACAAGCAAAATAACAAGAGGAAAAGTGGGACAGAACCCCGGTCTCCGGGGGAAATGAGAAAACTGATGACTAGTTCGATGTAATTAGTGCCTCTTCTCTATTCCTCCCAGAGGTCATCGACTTGATTTCTTTCCAAAGCACACATGACACCACTGATGAAAGACTGTGGACTGACGCTTGTGTGGTTGGATTCTCTCAGATATGTTACTCTTTGCCTGTCAGACGCTTTGAAGAGCGGCTTGTTCCAGTTTTTCTAACCAGAGATTCTATAGTTCTCAAATGCGCTTAGGCATTTGTCCTAGATAGTCACCATTTGTTATGCCCTGCATCCCTGTCCCTACATTTTGTGTGCAAAATGTTGGGTCCCCCCTTTTTTTTTTGCTTGTGGCCTTGCCTTGTCCTTTTTTCCCTTTTTGTTACCTTTTCTCCAGGTTTTTATCCCCCGGCGTTGTCTTTTTTATTTGTTTTCTGTCTCCGGGACTCCAGTCCCAGAGGTTGTCTTTGTTGGAGACCAGATTCTGGATTCTGGGATTATTCATCATGATGTTCGTAAGGACATTATCACGAAGAATCCCCAGGCCCGGAGTCCGAAGGTTTTTCTTGTCCGGAGATTGTTGAAGGGGGAGGAGGATTGCCTTTTACTGCAGGTATAAATAGGAATTATCTGTCACTTTCACATTTACCATGATTAAAACCTTCAAGCACTTAGAGAAAATTAAAAAGAAATTTTAAAGTGATTAACAGAGCATTTGCAGAGAGTTTACAGTAATCATCGCTTAACATTCAGTCGTTCTCAGGCAAGTGCAAGTGCTTCATGGTAGCGACTCTGGCCGTCAGATAACTCAAGTTGTTGCAGAGCTCCTACGGTAAATCCTCCTTCCCTCCGTCTTCTGTGTTCTCAGGTTGGTATTTCTGCTTTCCCTCCTCTCTGTTTTATTTTCGCTCTCTAGCTTTTCTTTGGTTTTTGTTTGGTCTTTTTGTTTGTTTTGCTTGTTTTGTTTCTCTATTTTGTTTCTTCGTCTGGTTTGCTATTTTCTGGTTTCGCCACCTATTGGTGGGTCAGCTCTGCCAGAGGGTTGTCCACCCTCTATGCAGAAGTGGTCTATCTATAAACTTTGTAGATAAGCTGTATATATGTTTCTGCCTTGTCTGGTTTTCTCGCGGGCATCGTCCCGCGTTGTATATTTATGTATATATGTATATAGTTGTAATATAGTCTCTGTATATCCTCCTTGCTTCTATGTATATATCCCTCAACTCCATGTATATCCTTCTAGGTGGCTTGACGAGCTGGTCGAGTCACCTTTGTGTCTAGTTTTCCACCTCTAAGCTCGTTTCGAGGCAGAAAACCACCTGTTTGAAGCTCGACTCTCGGCTGGTTTCAAATAGGTAGTTTTCTCTCTCCTCCATGGAGTCTGTCAGAACCTCATTTATATCCCATGCACGCAATCAATTCTAGCCAAGTGATTTTCCCTTTTCATGCATTTGGACAGTTGGCTCCGCCGTCATCGCCATAACTTCTATTTAATACCTCCGCACGTGGCGCCCACATGGGCATGGTGACTTGGATTTTTTTACATATTCTCGCTAACGGTCACTTTTCCAGGCTTTGGGTCTCCTACCATCATCCATCCTATGTCCTTACCCAGTGTGACAAAATCCCCAGACCCGGATGTTTAATAAAATCTAAGTTTACAATGTTTTGTTTTTTCAGGTATCTTTGCATGAAACTAACTTTTCGGGAAAAGCAAACATCACGATGGTAAGATCTCTAGACCCCGGAGTAACTATTTTATTGTGATAAAATTATTCTGACGGTTTCTTTGCCTTGCAGGTTCTCATAATTTAGTTATCAATCATGTCTGAAGCATCTGCATCCTCTCCACCCGGAAGTCTAGAACTTCCCTCAACGACCACCAGGGCAGCTGTAAAGTCCAAGATGGAGAGGGCCCTGGAGAAACTTCCCCTCACCATGAAGTTCATGTAGAACAACATCATTACGGGCTCAAATATTGAGTCCAAGGTTAAACTTATAACCGACACCAGCATTGGAACGTGGGAAGAGATGCAGGCCTTGGAAAAAGTGATGCACATCCAGCGACAAGCTGGAGATCAATTAGCGATCAACGTCGGAGGGTCTAGGATCCTTCGAGCAGCTTGCTTCCCATGCTCCATGCAGTCTCGGGAGCTTATCCTAACACTAGCGGCCAACTACAACTCCTCTGTTTGGGCTGTTATGCTTGCAGCCACGGAACCCACAAGATACCTCACTCCTTTGGTATCCCTCGACCCAGACACATTCAAGGCGGGATTGGGAATCCCACAATTCAAAAGAGACACAGTAGTTACAAGGACTAATGCCTTGGAATAGTTTACACAACTGGAGGATGCTGCCCGAGTGTACATCAATATCCATTGGCTCAAGGCCCCGAAGAGGGACCCAAAGAGGATGAAGATAGAAATCCCCCGCTCTGAATTCAAGGAGAGCATCTAGATGGGGATAATAGCATTAGCCTAGGTATTTGGGAAACCCTCTGCCCAGGAGTTTATCAAATGGATGTACTATTTCCTCCTCGGCATCTCCACCAAGGGAGAATTCTTTGACTGGGCCGCAATAATCTCTAATCACATCGACTCCTAGTTTCTTCAGCTGGACAGGAAGAAGAAGTTCTATATGTCTTCTTATGTTTTCTAGGCCATAGCACAACAGAGGCCCCATTCCAATGGCCTACTTACAAATGACGTGCTCAGGATTGGCCCAGATCAAAAAGCACCGTGGGACCATTTCTCACAAATTCAATAGGAGGCCAGCTTCCCCAGTTTCTGTTGGGTAAATGATGCGTTCGTTTACTACCATTTTATTACACCCACCCAGGATGCCAGATAGCGCCTGTCCACTGAGGTGATGAAGTTACTCAGTAGTTATGGGCACTACTATATTCAGTTCCAGTAGCATACATACATTAGGGTCGCCGACTTCTCTGAAAAACCCTACTTGTTGCCCAGGCATTGCGGGGACAAGATCATGCTGTTGGAATATCCTGACAAATGATGGAGTTACACACCTTCTTTTCCCTCAAGAAGGTCCCCAACGTCCCATTCTCAATCACCTGTGGGAACTACACCTGCAGTCAGGCGGCCGCAAAAGAGGCAGACAATGAGCTAAAAAGTTATAACTTGCAGGAATTCTATCTGGAACGGAAGAACTTTGATCTGCATGGGAAGATTTCCATGGCAATGCCCCGGGCTTCAGAGCCCCATCTTATACATATGGAGGACTTCTCGGAAGATTTCCAAGATGATGTGGAGGTGCGAAGAAGGCACTATGTCAGGATGACGACCGGAATGATGCAACTACTGAGACTCTGGAGGTTCCCAAAAAAATTTTTAGATACCGCCCCCACCATAGACCCCCAGTACAAGGACCAGGGGATTGATAAAATGGATCTGCCAGCAATGGATTGGGCCGCTTAGGAGGGGCCCATGATTGAGGACTTCACTTGGGAGGTGATCAAGAGAAGCCACACCTATTTCAAGAGGGTGTGCCCCGGGAGTATTCGTCAGGCTCCCCAACCGGCGCCAAGGATAACATCACAGTCGGGACCCAAATTGAACCCGGGGGCCGAGACTTCTTCACAGGGCGCAGATAGAGGAAAAGGGATAGACATGACCCCTCCGGTGCAAGAAGTCCCTATACAAGAACAAATCAAGAAAATAGTGGCAGCCTCCCAGCAGATGAGGGAGCAGTTAATAATGAGGCTGGCCACTCCCCCGCTGATGGCCAGACCAATTTTTCCCCCTTCCTCCCTATCGCTAGCAGCCCTAATGGTGAAGGCAATGGGGGTGGATCCCTTGGAGGTGGCAGCAATAGATGATGCAGGGCCACCGTTGGTTACACGGAGGAAGAGGAAGTACATCAAATAGGCCAAGGTAGAATCGGTACCAGCACCGAAGACATCCCTCCCCTGAGAAGTAGAGATCCTTTCTTCCAGTTCTCTAGAGCCGGAGAAAGAAACAGAGCCTGCAGAGGTCCCATCCAATCCCCCTCTGCAAGAAGAATTTGACGATGTATTTGCTACCGATGAGTTCAGAAACTTACAGGAGAACGATACACAAGTAGAGGTAGAAGCCCCAGGGAAAGAACAAGAGGCCACGAAGCAAGAGAATGTTAAACAAGAGCCTACACAAGAACAGCAGGCATAAGAAAAAGATCCAAAACCGGAGATTATCTCCGGGGCTCAAGAGATGCAAGGTCCGGGAGTGGACCAACTAAAGCAAGGTGAACAAATGGCTTCCGCTGGGGGAACCAGACCTTCAGAAATAACTATAATCTCAGCCGCCACATTCCAAGGGCCACTCCTGGGAGCAACCTTCGGGTAGGTTATCACAGCGGCCCAAACTCTAAATCTCGGCCTGATACCTCCCCTACTGCCGGTAGAAGAAGAGGCCCTAGCAGAAGAAGAAGAAGAGCAACAAGAGGAGCAGCTTGAAGAAGAAATCCCCGAGGAAGCCTATCAGAGTCCAGATAAAGGAATAGGTACAGAGGACAAGGCTGAGGAGATGGAGGTTGACAAAGAAAATACCACTGCAGAAGAAGTCGAGGTAGGGAGGACAGATGAGGTCCATGCCACCAAGGAACCGCAGCGACAAAGCATCGGGGAAGAATCAAGGGAACAAATTCTGGCAGGAAGGCCACCCCTCCCCCCTCAGTGGCTAGTAGAAGGCAGGAAAAGAAAGGCTTAGTCCACCCCTGTGATTCCTCTCTCCTTAGAGGAAATGATGGCCCAAGTCCAGGCCCCACCAAAGGCCAAGAAAGCCCGGACAGTTCACACTCTTCAAACTGGGCCGGGCGGAGAAACAATTGTCATTGTAGCAACACCTCCCCCAGGCGCCGATGAAGCAACTACAGACCCCACAGACTACAATGTTACAGAGGTATTCCTGGGCAAAAGGGGAAAGCAAGGTGAGGTAGATTTGTTGAAGGAGGCAGCAAGGGCAGTGGAGGCCCGATATGAAAAAGAGGCCCAGAGGCTCAAAGTTGAAAAAGAAAAAAATGCAAACCTTGTGGGGTTGCTTACTGAGCTGGCTAGATGAATCAATACCGCTCCTACGGAGGCCAACACCTCAGGAGAATTACCGCAGAGTAACATAGACTCCCTGCGAGTAATGAAAAAGAAAGCCCAAGCAGTGGACGAGTGGATCGCTCTGCAGATAGGAAACACCCAGCGTTTCCTGGTGTCCACTCTCCTAGATTTATACATGGCCTAGCAAGTCATTCATCAAGCGAAAGCACTTATTAAGCAGTGGGAGAGTGACGCCAAAAATTACCAAGCGTGGAAGGTGGAGCTCGAAGAGCTCCTCACCTTAGGAAAAGATATAATTTCCAAATCCAGAATTCTGGGTGAGGAATCATTTGATTTTGTAAGAACTCAGCACTCTAGACTTTCTCTCACATTTGAGGTAACCAAGAAATTGGTGGAGTCCTTGCAAGAAAAGGTAAATACTGTGAAATATTCTTCTAATTTATACAGGTCTTTTGTGATAAAGGCTTCTGGGGCTGATCCCCTTAGCATAGATACTTATACCCCCAAAGATTCAATTCTGGGGAGTTTTGATGAGATAATGAATTTTCGGTATCAATCCCTGGAGGGGATAGATGGGGCCCAGATGGCAAAATTAACTGATATGATACTTAAGGGTCATGACGCATTGAGGATGGAAGATGAATTCAAAGAAAATATTCCAGACCTGGGGGAACAAGTTGAAGTGGCCAGGCACAGAAGGGCCAGCCTGAAGAATGTAGATGAAGATGGCATATCCCACCTCCTCCATGCCTTCAACGATAATAAGTAGCCTTGAGCTTTCTCCAGAGGCTGGGGAAAGCTCACATTGAGCATTCTTTATTCTTTTTGGGATGAAAGTTCCCGGATTCCAGAGTCCTGGATCCAAAATTTTGTATTCTTTAAAGTGATCCATGTCTCGGTCCCCGAGGCCAACCGGTCACTCTCAGAAGCGGTTAATAAAGACTGTCAGAAGGTGGTTGGCCACATCAAGGAAGCGTCAGCTCGGCAGTTGGTTTCTGACAGGGTGGTATTTTCGAGGCACCTCTCAGAGGTACACCTGGCACATTGAAGATAGGGCACCGCATTTCCCATTTATGAGGCATGTAGCCTCGGTCCCCGGGGGACCTACTTTCTTCTTTCTCCTTTCTAGCTCTCTTCTCGAGACTAATTCTTCCACTGTATATCCTTGTCTTATTCTTCTGACATGGCAGACCTATTCCATCTCCAGGTCTTTTGTAGGGTGGCACAGGTAGTACCGGCCCCGAGATATTGTATTTTATTGGAACGTGATGTAAATAGGGTTAGGGTTAGAAGAGAGTTGTATAAATAAGTAGATCGGCCCATTTCCAAGGGTCGGCAAAATTGATGATTTTGTTGTCCATGATAATAGAAAAGGAATTTCTCATTTTAGTTGTAGAGCTCAATGCTCCGTTATTTTGTTCTCAATAGTTAGATGCTCCTCTGGAGCCGCCATTGTATCATGCACCAGTGCTTGCTGGAAGGAACGTTAATAAAGAAGGAAGAGTTCTTGGCAATGATGTAGTTGTCATTCCTTCTTCTGAGTTAATGCTATTTCATGTTTTAATGTTCTTTGTCTTTTACTCTGGTATGTTAAAGTAGATTAACGAATTCTTTACTCTCGCTACTGATAAAATGCTAGCTGATGGTTATGTGTTTCTTCAGTATTTAGTGTAGTTTATCAGAGTGTTATTGATGTTCCAGACATTTCAACATGACTGTAGTTAGATGAAATGCTTCTAACCCTACAGGATCTTTTTCTCTTTATTTTCTAAGTATAAAATGCTTGGGGAAACCTTACTTTGATTGAATCTCTAGAGAAAATGAGTTGAAGAAACCAGCTATCCCCCTTGAAAATAGTCACCTCTCCCAACCGAGCCCCACACTGTCGTGACCCAACACCCAGGTGCTTGAAGGCCTAGAGGATTTATTTCCCCCGGAAAACCTTTGCAGGCGAAGTTGGCCGGTTTCCCCAGAACCTGATGACAACTTATGACTGTTGGCGGACCCGGTCAGCAAAACCCCATCAACACTAAGAAGAGGTATTCTTCTTATGACCTAGAGTTATATGTATTGGTGCAATCCTTGAGGAAGTGGAGGCACTCTTTTTTACCAAAAGAATTTATGGTTTATACTGACAACAAAGATTTGATTTTTATCAATTCTCAGGAGAAGTTGAGCAATAGACATCTCAAATGGATGGAATATTTGTAGGCCTATACCTTAACTATCAAACATAAGAAAGGGCAGATGAATAAGGTGGTTGATGCTTTGAGTAGGAGACTCTTGATATTCTAAGAGGTACAACTACAAAGTATAGGCTTAGAGAGCTTCAAGGAGCTTTATGAAGGAGATGAATACTTCTCGGAAGAATACAAGGTATGTAAAGACTTCAAAAACCATTTTCATAGTCAATTTGTAGACTATACTATTCAGAATGATCTCTTGTTTAGAGGAGGACAATTATGCATTCCTAAGGGATCTATGAGGGAGAATGTTATCCAAGAGAAGCACAATGGGAGTTTAGGTGGGCATTTTGGCCTAAACAAAACACTAGAACTAGTGCAAAGGTTCTACTGTAGGCCTAAGATGTAGAAGGACATCAGGAAGTATGTAGAGAAATTCTTGGTTTTTCAAAAAGCTAAGGGTAACTCATCTAATGTAGGGTTGTATCAACCCCTACCCATTCCTAATAGTCCTTGGGAATATATTAGTATGGATTTTTTTGGTTGGGTTGCCTAGAACCAAGACTGGTTTGGATAGTATATTTGTGGTGGTAGATAGGTTTAGAAAGATGATCCACTTTATTGCTTGCAAAACCACCGATGATGCTAGTCATATTGCACATTTGTTCTTTAAAGAGGTGGTACAGTTTCATGGCTTACCCCTAAGCATAGTATCTAACAGAGATGTAAAATTTATGGGTCATTTTTGGAAGACCTTGTGGACAATGTTAGGAATCAACCTATCATTTGGGTCAGTGTACCATCCCCAAACTGATGGTCAAATTGAAGTTATTAACAGAGTGCTAGGTAATCTCCTTAGATTCTTGACAAAGGAGTATGGAGTGATGTGGGATCAGTTGTTACCATAGGAAGAATATGCCTATAATGACAATGTTAATAGGACAATAGGTAGAAGCCCCTTTGAAATAGTTTATGGGCTACACCCTAGAGGTGTGTTGGAGTTAAGAAACTTGGGAAATAAAGAAGGTAGGAATGCATATGTAGAGGACTTCACTCAATCCATGAAGGAGGTTCATGACCAAGTGAAGAAGCAGCTCCAAGAGGCTACACAAAAATTGAAAGCCAAAGTTGATGAAGGGAGGAGAGATATTCAGTTTTCTATGGGTGATATTGTGATGATACATCTTAACAAATCCAGGTTGCAGAAGGGAGTCCCCACAAAACTTCAAAAGAGGAGAATAGGTCCTTGTAAGATTGTAGCAAAGTATGGACAAAATGCCTATAAAATAGAATTGCCACCAGACTTGGCAATGTCTCCTATGTTTAATGTGTAGGAATTGGTACAGTATAAAGGGCCTACACCAGTACGTACTGAATTACAGTCAGACAGTACAGACATAATACAAGATGCTCAGATTTCCCATGCACCCAAACCAATGGCTGTGAATATTTTAGACTCTAGAGTGAAGAAAAAGACCAGGAAGGGCACTTACATGGAGCATGTCATTTAGAGGCTAAAGCTACTTTGGTAGCTAAGAATGAATTCAAGAAGCGGGGAGTTGATCCTAAGCTCCTGTCCCTAGAGGTGACTTAAGTTCTTAGTCTTGGCAGTATGGTGCAGGAGAACCCCTTAGAAGCTAGTCAGTTGGTTATCTCATGTTGATTTTGGTTTGAGAAAATGTCAAAGATCCTCTTGAAGAGAAATGTAAATAGATAGGGTCATGTGGACCAAGTGTGGGGTGAGGTAGTTCATAGTTTGTGCTATTTTCTAGGTTAAAGTACTTCAAAGTGGCTCATTAAATGCATTATACTTGATAATGTTGTCAAGTGAAAAGTTGATTGTTTTCATGTCTTTAGGGTCCTATGATGCCCTAAAAGGTTTAACTAAGGTTACATAGGCCAGATTAGTGTTAAAACACTTGGAAAGTGCAAAATTGTAAAAGATGTAAAAATGTTGCTATGCAACATTAGCAACTTTTCAAAATTTGCTGACAACATTTTGGTTGTCTTAAGGATTTCGGTTTCTATAGTGGATGGAGTTTATGCATGTAAGGAAACTCAGGTGTGAAAACAACTTCCTACACTAATCTCTAAAGGAAAGTATTGTGAAAATTCTTTTAAATCCTTACAATTTTAGATTCGTTAACTACTTTAACAAAGATATTGCAGTCATATACCATACATACAGAAAATAGAGAATGACACAATGGTTTACACTGGGGAAAACCTTTTAGTAAAAAACCCCAGCACTCCAAAACCAACACAATGTATTATCTTCAACACAGCGGTTACAACACACTTGCAATGCAAGTTCTTTCAAGAGACAATCGACACACAAAAACTAATCCAGTAGCCCCCGACCATACCAAAAATACACTCTTTTTCTATATCTATCTGCAACCCTAAAAAATGCTTATATCATGCACTTTTCTTTTCAGGGCAACTTCCAAAGATAGCCGCATTAGGGTTTTACCATTCTCTGAGAAAATAGGAACCCAAACCCCACGACTGTGGAAGAGTGTACAGTACTCAACTTTATCAGTTGCCACATGTCATTGCATGTCTTCACCTATCATAGAACCTTCTAGAAATAGCTCTTACATGTCATAGTAATATATCATAACTATTTCAGCCATGATCTCCTTACACACAATTCAAGATGCCGACATATCAAGTGGAGTGACACATCAACATGCCAGCTAGACATGTACACTCACACTTAATTACATTATTTGCAAGAAATACATTTTACAAAACAAATAATAAGAATAGGAATTATTCAAGGTTGA
>MU224061.1:3739262-3751715 GCA_018584345.1 Thuja plicata
TACTTTAACAAAGATATTGCAACCATATACCATGCATACAAAAAATAGAGAATGACACAATGATTTACCCTGGGAAAAACCTTTCAGTAAAAAACCCCAGCACTCCAAAACCTGCACAATGTATTATCTTCAACACAACGGTTACAACACACTTGCAATGCAAGTTCTTTCAAGAGACAATCAACACACAAAAACTAATCCAGTAGCCCCCGACCATACCAACAATACACTCTTTTCTATATCTATCTGCAACCCTAAAAAATGCTTATATCATGCGCTTTCCTTTTTAGGGCAACTTCCAAAGATAGCCGCATTAGGGTTTTACCATTCTCCAATAAAATAGGAACCCAAACCCCACGATTGTGGAAGAGTGTATAGTACTCAACTTTATCAGTTGCCACATGTCATTGTATGTCTTCACCCATCATAAAAGCTTCTAGAAATAGCTCTTACGTGTCATAGGAATCCATCATAATTGTTTCATCCATGATCTCCTTACACACAATTCAAGATTCCGACATATCAAGTGGAGTGACACATCAACATGCCAGCTAGACATGTACACTCACACTTAATTACATTATTTGCAAGAAATACATTTTACAAAACAAATAATAAGAATAGGAATTATTCAAGGTTGAGACACCTTAGTCCTAACAATCCAAGGGTTAAGACACATGAGGTAGACTATATATGTTTAGAAAACCCTAATTTGAGGGTTCTGAGGTCATTGTGTATGGACTGAATACTGATAAAGTAGAGAGTTTTTATGTAAGTAGTGTGAAAGTTAGTTTAGATGGATTGAAATTGGTACTGTAACTCATGGAATCCATTGTTGGGCATGTTATAGTGTTTTTTCAGTAGTTAGTTTTCTTATTAGTTAATTTCCTTTTGAATTTTGTAAATTAGGTTGTTTTGTACAATTTGTTGTATGGTTTTGACAGTGTTGCAAAGATGTGGACCTAACTCCACTTCCCACTATAGGTTTTGTATGGCCTCTTGGGAATGGAGACTAGGTTCATTGAGCTTCAAGAATACACAAGGTGGAGCTCTGAAAGTGTGTGCACCTATTTTTAGAGTCTTTCCCTAGGCGAGCTGTTGATGAAGCCCGGTTAGGAAGACTATGAAGATGTGTTTAAGAAATGTAGGAGGGATGTATTCATGAGAAAATAAGTCCATGGATGTGTTTCTATGTGTTTTTTAGGTACTCAATAATTAGGAGGAGTGCCCAATAAATCATGTTGCCAAGTTTTTAAGCCAAAGACCATAGACTGGTCTAAAACTGAACAAAAAGCCCTATTTCTGAAATAGGGTGTATGGACATAGTTGGGACCTAAAACCAAGAAAATATTGGAGGTCTAATATCATATGTTTGAATTTCCAAAACACATATGGGTTTCCTTTGAGGAGTTTCACCTGAAAAATTAGATTCCTAGATTATAGGAGGCCTAATTGGTGAAAAAGGATACAAGGCCTAAAAGATAGGAAGCTAGTGAGCGATGGAAAAGTGAAAAAACTTGGCAAGTTAAGACCCATTTTGGGATTTAGGAATGGTTTTGAATGAATCCCTATCCATCCTACAATTCAAATCAATGGTTAGGGTTTGGGAAGCATAGGTGAGGAGAGTTCTTGCAAAGAACAAAGAGTAGGAACCTTTCGAGATAGGAAGATTCTTGGTAGAGGGAAGGAAGTGGTTCCTTCCAAGTGTTAGAGGGTGGATTGAGGAAACCATATGAGGTCCTAGGAGTGACCAAAGTTGAGTTCAAGATAACTTAGGAGGTATCTAGGAGTCTCCCTATCAATACCTCTATTTCTCAGTTAGAGATGGTGTGATCACCTGATCCATTGGATTGGGTGACCTCGACTTCAGTGGATTCATTATTGCTCAGCTCTGTTTTCCTTACCCATGTCTGGTTCATTTGTGCTCTTATTTCTTCAATAGTAGGAGCAGGAACTCTTGTCCTATACTCTCTCTTAGTGTGACCTATCTTCAAACAACTAAACCAGACTAAGCTTCCATTCATCCAACTCTTAGATTTCCCTTTGAAATGTGTCTTTAACCAATATTCAAGTGCATGTCCATTTTCTTCACAGTAATGACAACTATGCCTTGTATTATGATCCCAGTTGTAAGTGTTGCCTTTCTTAGATGCTTTTGTTTGTGTCTTTGATGTCCATTGTTGTTTAGCATTGGATCTAGAGTCTTGTTCTTTATGACCATGTTTCTGACACTTGTAACAATAACCGTTAAATATTGGTTTGGGAGGTGCATCACTTGCTTCAGCCCAACATTCATGTTCTTTATATCCAAATTTGTTGCAATTAAAATAGTAACCATTGAACTTAGGTTTAGGATTGGACTTACCTTTCTTGCTTTGGCAAACATTTTCTGTATGACCTGGTTTTCCACAGTGGTGGCAAACAGGCTTGTTGTGCTTTGTCTTTGCATTCCTCCTTTCACCATTCTTGGATGATTCTCCTTTCTTAGAAAATGAATCCTTTAACCTCCTTGATGCTTCCATCAAATTCTCAAAATGAGTCAAAGATTCATTAGGTTTATTCAACCTTTCATTCAGTTCCTTCTCAAATCACAAATCATCGTTCAATTGATTGTTCTTAGATCTCAGATTCATCATTTCCATATCTTTCCTACTAATCTCCTGATTTGCAAGTAGCAGTTGATTTGCCATGTCAACATGATTGATTGTCATCATTTTCACATCATGTGTCCTTTCATCAAGTCTAACAGTTATCACTCTTTTATCTTCTTATGCCATAGCTTTGTCATCTTCAGCTTTCTTCTTTTGTTCCACTACTTCACATAGTCTTACTGTCTACATTTCTTGTTCTCTTTTCAAGTTTTTGACTTCTTCCCATAGTGCATTGATATTTTCCAGTAGATTTGCAATTGCTACATCGCTCTTAATAGAATCTCCATTCTGAAATAGATTTGCAGTGTCATCTTCTTGGTAATGAGTATCATTCATTTGTTTGGCCAAATCTTTCCTAGCTGTCAATGATTTCTTCAATTCCTTTCTTGCTATCTCAAGCTGATGTAATGCTAGCTGGATCTTGATCTTCTGATTCTCAATGACTTTACCCAACTTGTAAACCTCCATCTCAAGATCTGTACTCAAAAGCTGATTAAAAGATTTTGTAGGTGAACTATGCTCTGATACCAATTGTTGGAAGTACAATAATGGGGAAAGCAAGATACTAAGAGGAGGGGTGAATCAGATGTTAATACTTAACCACTTAAAACAAATTTATCCACATTCATACATATATGAATTTAACCTATCATCAGATAACATCAATAACATGAAGTACGTAACTCATAACACAAAATTTTGGTAACCCAGAAACCCAAATAGGTAAAACTAGGGTGGGGATGACACCCACAAAATCTTCACTACTACAACAATAAAGTGTGCATGTTACGGCTACAAGAGTTTGATTGAAACATGCAATCAACCTGGTTAAAGGTCTGTTCTGTTAAGAACTAAAGATCATTACAATCTACCTTGTTAAAGGATTTCAACTTACACTAAAGTAAGCACTTTGCTAAGAGATTTAAAATGGTCTACTAGAACCACTCTGTTAAGAGATTTCACCTGATACACCTGTTCAAATCTTCCAAGTAGTGATCCTTCATTATGCACTCAAATGCTGATGATGGATCTGCTCTTTCCAATACCTTCTGTGATCTCACAATCTGATATATATTTTCTCTTATTTTCATTGTTCTATCGTTATGCTTGATCTAGCCTTCTTCTCAAAATGACTTACTGTTCATCTCTCATGAACAAAAACCCTTCTCTATATATCTCTCACAGACACTTCTTTTCTAGGGTTAGAAGTAATCTTATATGTCTTTTCAGATCTGGCAGCGAGATCTAGATCAACAATCAAGATCTCTTGTTTATGTTTCCAATGCATTCTAATTTCTTGATTGGCTCCATGCCATGCATAGTATAAAACAATTAAATGTGTAATTAACTCAGTAGATAAATATTAAATGCGTACAAATGTCGGCCCAAATCTCATACAAATCGGCCTAAACCGTTTACATCAAAGTTTGAATCAATCCTGACATGTATGCAAAAACTGTTATGCTTGGCACTTAACATCTCTATCGCTTGACACTTAATATTCTACTTGGCTCGACATGATGTAACTCGGCAACCTATAACTTGCTCGACAATGTTGCTCGGCCTTGAATGTTTAGCTCAGTGACAGTGATAACCAGCTAAAATTGCCTAGGTAAATGACTAAGTGTAGGTCACTAATCGTCAACAAAACTTAGGGATTAACATTTGGACCTAATTAGATCCAATTAAACCCTTTAGTCCACCTAATTAAACCCAGTTAGACCTATTTGGATAAATGATAGGTTATATGACCCCTTAAGACCGCATTAGACCCACTTAGACCCAATTAGATGCTTGATTGTACATGTTAGCCCTTATTGTACCTATTAGGATGCACTTAGATCCAATTAGACCGTTTAGGACCTAATTAGACCCAATTAAACCCTTTAGGACCTAACTAGCTCCAATTAGCTCCAATTAGGACCCAATTAGACCCAATTAGGACCTAATTAGATCCAATTAGGACAATTAGATCCAATTAGGACCTAATTAGATCCAATTATGACCTAATTAGATCCAATAAAGATGTAATTAGATCTAATTAGATCCAATTAGGACCTAATTAGATCCAATTACCCTTTAGGATCTAATTAGACCCAATTAGATCCAATTAGGAACCAATTAGACCCAATTTGGACCTAATTACATCTAATTATGAGAATTATGACAATTGGATCCAATTAGGACCTAATTAGATCCAATTAGATTCAAATTTAGGACAATTAGATCGAATTAGGACAATTAGAATGTATTAGGACCTAATTAGATCCAATTATACCCTTTAGTCCACCTAATTAGGCCCAATTAGACCTATTTGGACCTATGATAGGTTATATGACCCCTTAAGACCCCATTAGACCCACTTACACCCAATTAGACCCTTGATTATACATGTTAGACCCTATTGTACCTATTAGGATGCACTTAGATCCAATTAGACCCTTTAGGACCTAATTAGACATAATTAAACCCTTTAGGACAGGTAATTAAGTCCAATTAGATCCAATTAGGAAAATTAGGACAATTAGATCCAATTATGACCTAATTAGATCCAATTAGGAAGTAATTAGATCCAATTAGGACCTATTTAAACCCTTTATAACCTAATTAGACCCAATTAACGTTTAGGACATAATTAGATCCAATTAGATCTAATTAGGATACAATTAGACCCAATTAGGACCTAATTACATCCAATTAGGAGGATAAGGACAGTTAGATCCAATTAGATCCAAATTTAGGACAATAAAGATCCAATTAGGACAATTAGATCCAATTAGAATGTATTAGGACCTAATTAGATCCAATTATACCCTTTAGTCCACCTAATTAGGCCCAATTAAACCTATTTGGACGTCTGATAGGTTATATGACCCCTTAAGACCCAGTTAAACCCACTTAGACCCAATTAGACCCTTGATTATATAGGTTAGACCTTATTATACCTATTAGGATGCACTTAGATCCAATTAGACCCTTTAGGACCTAATTATACCCAATTATGACCTTATTAGATCCAATTAGGACAAGTAGGACAATTAGATCCAATTAGGACCTAATTAGATATGATTAGACCTAATTAGGATGTAACTAGATCCAATTAGATCCAATTAGGACCTAATTACACCCTTTATAACCTAATTAAACCCTTTAGGACCTAATTAGATCCAATTAGACCCTTTAGGACCTAATTAGATCCAACTAAACCCTTTACGACCTAATTAGATCTAATTAGATCCAATTAGGATCCAATTAGACCCAATTAGGACCTAACTACATCTAATTAGGACAATTAAGACCTCATTAGACCCTTTATAACCTAATTAGACCCTTTAGGACCTAGTTAGATCCAATTAGACCCTTTAGGACCTAATTAGATCCAATCGGACCTAATTAGACACTTTAGGACCTAATTAGAGCAATTAGGACCCAATTAGATCCAATTACCTAGAAAAATGCAACCCAATTAGACCCAATTAGGACAATTAGGACAAGTAGATCCAATTAGGACCCAATTAGACCCTTTAGGCCCTAATTAGATCTAACTAGACCCTTTAGGACCTAGTTAGACACAATTAACCCTTTTAGGACCTAATTAGACACAATTAGACATAATTAGACATAATTAGATACAATTAGACCCGATTAGACCCTTTTGATTAAAATAAATAAATATCTAAATGTATGCAAGAAATTCTCAAGAAGCACAACCATATGAAGTTGGAGAAGGGTCATCGCAAGGTGAACAAGCCCAACCTTTAGAAGTTGGAGAAGGGTCATCGCAAGGTCAACAAGCTCAACAAGTACAACCTTCAAAATCCCAAACAAGTACACATCTCTCTCTCTCTCTCTCTCTCAATTTAGTCTCTTAGTACAGTTAATTATGTATTTTGTGTATTTCCCCTTAAGATGAGATATTAAGAGAATTTTTTATTTTATTTGCAGCTCAAGTACAAACAACAAATGAGAATATTATTCTAGCCCAAGAGTTGATGAGAAAAATTAATTGTAAAGCATAGATCATTTAATCAAAATGGATGTGGAAAAATTGAGAGATTATGCTAAACAACCCATAAATACTATGAAGAGGGCATTGAATAAAAAGTCTAAGGAAATAATTGCACAATCTGAAAATCTTGATACACTTGAAAAAACCCAACTATTATCAAGTACACTTCTTAAAGATGAGTTAAAAGAGCCATTATATTTGTTGGGTGTAGATGCAAGTTTAGAAAGGACAAAAATGTCTAACGTACAAAAAAACATTGTTGAAAGTGTTAAGGAAAGTTTGCATTCCATTGGGAAAACAACTAGATCTATAGATAAGTCTATTTCAAGAAGAGTGATACTGACATCTATTTTAAATAAAAACATGTCCCAAAAAAGACAAATTTCTTCACTTTCATCCCATATCAAGTAGAGTAGGAAGATACTAGGACATTTTTGAAAAGGAGAATCAATTTGGATGATACTACATTGGAAGGTAATCAGGTACTAATGTGTGGAGCTTTATGCTCTGATAGCATTAAAAAAAAAATTAGGAACATGATTACGACATTTTGGACTGATCATACTCATCCTTCACCAAATAGAAGAGATGTTATCAAGAAGAGGATTGAGCCTAAGGAGTATTTTTAGCATACAAAACATTGGTTGGACAAAACACAACATGAATTGTATCTCTCATTTTGTAATTCAAATCCTAAAATTAAGATTGGACAAACAATGTTTGAAAGATTAAAGCCGTATTTTGTAAAGATAAATAAATCTTTTGAAAATTGTTGTTGTCGATATCATGTTGAGTTTGATCTCTACTATCAAGGGTTCAGAAAGATGATAGAAGAACACGATGGCTATCAAAATGCTTTTCTGAAATGTCCAAGCCAATTCATAGCATCAATCTTATGTAACAAATAAATTGATCATGAAATACCTGAAATAGATTGCATAAGAGGAACTTGTCAATCATGTGGGGATTTGGCTAAATTTCCTTTGAGAGTTGAAGATAATGACATGACGAGGATGGTAGTGTAAGATTTACAAGTACATAATGTCTAAAACTAAAGTTGGGAAAGAGTTCACAATGTTGGAATATGTAGAGGAGGAGATACATGCTGCAATATTTATGGAGAATTTTTGTGAATTAATACAACCATATATGCGTCATGTTTTTCTGCTAAATGGCAAGCAGAACAGTTCCAACTACTAAGAGAAAATTTTCCTGTTGGAACAATTTTATCGGTTGTTGACTTTGCAGAAAATTAATCTTTTGTCTCTCAAAAACAACTTCAAGCAGAATACTACTATACAGAGCAAGTCACTATCATGGTACATGTTTCTTATCGACATGCACAATTAGATTTGGATGGTGTTGAAAGTACATATAAAACATGGTTCATTAAGAAAGAATATCACTTTTACATTAGTGATGATAAAGAGCATGACATACATTTTGTTGAGCATTTCTTTAAAACATTTTTTGGCTATTTGGAAAACAAAGGCATCAAAATTGAAAAGCATTTTGTTTGGTAAGATGGATGTGAAACACAATTTAAATCAACAAGGCCATTTTATGCACTATTTAGATATCATCGATACCAAAAGATACCACATATTTGGAGTTTCTTTGAGAGTGGACATGGAAAGGGACAGCATGATGGTGCAAGAGCCTATATCAAATGTGCTTCAAGAAAGTATTAGTTGGACTATTAGGGATATCATATAAATAATTCTCATGATATAGTTGACTGGTGCAAGACACATTTTGAGGTTCCAACTCAGGATCACACAACATCACGTTTGGATTGAGTCATACCATTCTGAGTATTCTGGGATATATCAGGTATAAATGCAACATCACTTGTTTTGAAGTTTAAATTAATGTACATGTTCTTTAAATTTATTTGAATTGAATTGAAGGGCACCAATATATATATATATATATATATATATATATAGTTGTCTTAAATTTTTACATGTATGTGTCTTGTTCAGGTGTTGATAGAAGATCAATCCATGGATGCAAGAGGGTAGAAAAAAAAACATCCCTGAATTCAGTTATGAGTACAGATAGTAATGTGTGGTCATTGTACACTAGAGATTACTCATGCTTTTGTTATTATTGCATTTCTAAAAACTATGGTAAATATATCAACCAAAAATGTGGATATGTTGATGAATGGAATTTGGTTCCACTAGATGTTACTAATACAAATGATGAAGTTGAGGATGAAAGGTTTGATGACATTCCATTGATTTCAACCTATTACGGCCATATTTCAAGTTTGATCGAAATTGGTACGTGTCCATGTAAATATCGATCTTATTTACTATTCAATGTAGATGTTTAATTTATATTTTGAGGTCTCTCAAATTGAAAACATGTTTTGCAGGACGTGTTTTTGCAGTAATAGAAGAGCCTAGAAATGTGGAATGTGTTAGTTACTATTTATTACTTTGCACCAAGGAGAGGATGAAGATAACAAAGAATGAAACAAGCCATGAAATTATGTTTCCAATAGATTAGTAATGTACATGTTTGTGTTTAATTTAAATTACAATTGACGTTTAACTTACGATGTAATTATGTGTTTATGGTTAATTTCACATCTCTCTCTCTCTCTCTCTCTCTCTCTCTCTCTATATATATATATATATATATATATCTGTGTGTGTGTGTGTGTGTGTGTTGTTGAACTTGTATGTGCAGGTTCAGTTGTTGTGCAAGGAACATATTTGAACCAAACCAAAATATTAAAACATGGGATTCACTTTATTGATTATCAATCTTCCAACAAGGTTTATGAGTATAGCCATCTTTTAATTTCCACTGTCCTATCTCTTCATATAGTGACAGGACACGGGGTTCGTAAGTGGAGACTTGATACTTATGACCATGAGAGAATATTAAATGTTATCCAAGAGCAAGCCAAACCACTTCATGTGGTCTAAAACATGCATGAAATATCAAGATATGTACTAAATTTGTCACGGGCGAGACCAGAGGTTTTCTTAGCTCCATTATTTCCTACCGGTGCCCACGTAGTGAATGGAGCAATTTTTAAAATTTATTAATATATCTCAAAAATGTCTTCAGGATGTGTATTTACTCTAAAGTTTTATCTAGTGAATTAATTCTAGGTCATGTGGATACTTATTTAGTTGGAATATGAATGTGTATATTGAATGCATGTTATGTAATTACTTAATTCTAGGATATAATTTTCCATAAATACTTTTAAAATTAGTATCAGTCATATATATTAAACACATACATCAAACATGTATTTAAAAGCATGAACTACACATCATCATTTATATCATAGGTCAAGTACATTTAATCAACAAATGTATAGGTCACTTGAACTATATCTAGAGTGAAAGTTTAACATAAAACATAAAGATCAAGTACACATATATAACACATACATACATGTTTAAGATTAATGAATCACTATGAGTACACATACATCTTGAGTGAAAGTATAGATTAGACTGAAAGTATATAACACATACATACACATGAAACATCAATCATAGATCAAGTATGTAAAGATCAATCATAGATTAATTATGTAAACATAAAACATAGAGATCAAGTACTGTAAGCTCATGAAACATGTGTTAATCATGTCAAACATAAATCAAAGTGTACAAAACATATGTCAATCGACTTTGAGTAGATAAAAATGAAATAATATAACATCAAAAATATGTATGTATGTAATATGTCTAGATCATATATGAAAGTGCGTAGGACTCATCATTACGAATCCTCACAAGCGGTCATGCCCCGAGTGACTATCATGTTGTGAAGGATTTGCAGATCCCTACAAAAAAGGATATATATATATATATCTTTTTAAGTTTGAAAAAATCTTACAAGAAAACATGTTATAAAGTGTGAAAAAACATGTACTACACGTGTACACACATCAATAAATTAAAAAATCACTTGTCCACTACTGATGTCATCATCGAGTGAGTCATGATGATGTACAGGATCAATACTCAAAGGAGTAGCAAGAGGCATATCCTCATAGAGAAAAAAGTAAATTTACATGCACATCTAGATGAAATATTGTAAATTTTTAAATAACTTAAATTGTAACATTAAATATATATAATCTGATAATTTATACCTACACAAATGGTGGCATGTGATAGTACTTAGAGTCCCTAGCCTCGATCCTATCAACCAATATATCAAGATTGTGTTGTGTTTGGTCCAAGCTCATCTCTACATCAACAACATGCATAGACTGCACATGTCTCTCTAATGATGAATGCAAGGAACTAACCAAATGAGATGGCATGGAAGTCATATCATCATGTGTCAAAAAATCTAGGTAACCTGTAGTGGCCATGCTGAAGTCAACATCCTCAAGGCCAACATCAGAAAATTGGTGCCTTGCACTTACTGAAGGGTTTGTACGTAGTTCAGAATGAGGTTCCTGAGCGAAACTGGTAGTACCCACACGAGATCTAACAATCAATATGGGGATATCATGCTCTGCTCCTATAAATGCATAAGTATCCAACAGATCCTTAGCCAAGCTAGAAAATGTGACCCGTGTCGTCTCTCTTGTAAGTCCCTCTAGGCAGGACAATGAAGAGATCCCCATTGCAGTATACATGTCATGTGCGGCCCCACTAGTAGATGCTCCAATTAATGATCTGGAGTGTCATCAAGACATCAAGTACTGACCAACTTGATCGCTCGATATGGATGCAGCAGCTGCTGCAATATCCCACACACTATCAATTGCACCTCAAAAATGGGTGCTATAGATAACATCATCTGTAAGAGGAGTCAATGAAGGAGCTATCACAGGTGCCCTCTTACCAATAATGGCCCTATGTACTAGCCTCTCACAATCTGCTCAATGTTAAGTGTCTCTATCAGCAAGTTTGCCATGCCCCTATCCTAGATGTCCTGGGAAGTCAATGTAATTAACTTCCATCCCTAAACAAACCTCAGCATAAATCTGTTGTGCAAAGTAAAATGGAATATGGTCGTTATTTGGATAATAACCATCAGCAGTTAGAAATCATGGCTATATCAATGCGGATATGGCAGGATCATTACACCTCATAACTTGATATCCCTTCACATACTGTAACTCTACATAAGAGGGAAAAACTTCCCTTTTCAGGGTTGCATTAGGCACTAAAGCCTGTACCTCCTTAAGAGAAAGACCAAAGCCAACCTCTTGTCTCTTCCTCTCAAGTATGGCCTCTATAACATCTCGGCCATAGGGAGTGGTACCATGAAGGTCATCCCTAATAGTAATCAAGCTATGAAGTATAGATTGACATGTTTTCTTATAAACAATAGAGCTAGTAAGATTATTAATGGAATCTTGCAACCTTTGAGTTTCTCTATTAGTGCGTGCAAATAGTTCCTCAGGGGGAATCGCTGCATCTACCATGTGTGATGTGTAATATATATATATATGACATACACATGTACATATATATACATGTATGTACATACATGTACATATATACATATATATGTATGTACATATATATACATACATACATGTATGACATCCATACATACATGTATGTATATATACATATATATCACATATATATGTACACATATGTACATAGACATGAACTATACATGCACATATATATATGCATATGACATGTACATATATAAATGTATATATGCATGTGTGTGTGTGTATATATATATCTGTGAGTATATATATATATATATATATATATATATATCTGTGAGTGTGTGTATGTGTGTGTGTGCGCACATTCAATGCATATATGTATATACATG
>MU224061.1:3753792-3778104 GCA_018584345.1 Thuja plicata
ACTAGGAAGAGAAATAATTTTTTTAGAAAGTTTATATTTTAATTTCTTTCTGCCACATGGCAGCTTCTCACCTCGTTGCGGGCCAAACATAGGATGCCTTAAAATTCTTGCGAGGTTATGGTAGATCAAGAAATGTTACCATAAAGTTTTATAAAAAAATTTGATATATTTTTGGCAGTTAGGGTTGTGGATACCATGGTTTTATTTTTGCAGACTAGGGATCTGTTGAAATGAAAAAATTGAATTCGGATCTAAAGTTCTTCCATCATTTTCATTACATTTGTGAAAATGGAAACTATGAAGAGGGTCCATGAGAGCACAAAATAAATAAAGCACAATTGGAGCAAATGTTGTTCAGAGGTATATGACCAAATTTGAGAAACTTTGCCAGTTTCTATTCTACCTACATGAAGAGGGAGAGCTGAGAATTGTTGAGATATAAAGAAAGATACAAATTTGAAATAAATAGAATAAATGAAAAATAAAATGCACACACATAGAGAAAACATATATTTATAGTGGTTCCTCCCAAAAGTTATACATCCACTCTACAAGTAGGGAAATCACTTTTATTCAGACTTTCAACATGCATCCATGCACAACAACTCTATTATATATATTTTCTTTATAAGAAGTAATTTCAAATAACAATCTATGGCTATCACAGCTAATAGAGGGAATGAGAGTCAATTAAGAAAAGGAAACCCAATAGTCATTTGTTACTTTATGATTGGGCTTCAGTCTTTGTCAGAACTGTTACAATCTCCCACTTGAAGTCCAATCAGTGCTACAAGAAGAGCTACATAGTGAGATCCCCACTTGGATCTTATCATTATTTCGTCACAATGTCGAGAGAAGCTCTACAAAATTCAAACTTCTACCGAGATACAACCTTTGTTAGAATGTTTGTTAGATTTACTCTTGTTTCATTTTTCTCTAACTATAATTTTCCTTCCTCAAGAGCATGAAAAATGAAGTGATATCTAATCTCATTATGCTTCGTACAGCTATGTAAAGTAGACTTCTTAGCCAAATGAATGGTGTTGTTACTATCAAAAACCAAAGTGAAATTCGATTGCATATATCCCAACTCTCCAAAAATTTGATGTAGCCATATAAGCACCTTTGCGCCCTTAGTGAGAGCAACATATTTAGCCTCAGTAGAGGAAAGATAAACTATCAGTTGCTTACAAGAGGCCCAACTAATCATTGCCCTGGAAACAAGTGAATGCATCACTGGTAGTAGAATATTTTCTATCTAAATCGCTAGCCATATCAGAATCAACATGACCATAAAGTTTTTTATTTTCACCTGTGAAATATAAAACATAATCAGAGGTACCTTTCAAGTACCGAAGAATCCATTGAACTTCCTGCCAATGTGTTTTTCCTAGATTACTCATAAATATGCTCACAAATCCCACTACATGAGAAATATATAGATGAGGGAAAACCATTGCATATATAGGACTGCTAACAGCAGATGAGTACATAATATTAACCATTTCTTCCTCTTATTCTAGAGTAGAAGGAAAATTTGTAGAAGATAACTGAAAGTAATCAACCAAAGGAAGAGCAACAGATTTTGTATTTGACATATTAAATCTGACCAGAACTTTTAAAATATAGTTTTCTTGAGACAATTTAATTACACGTTTCTATCTATTTCAAATTATATCCATCCCAAGAATCCTCTTCACTACCCCTAAATATTTCATGGATAAATGGAGAGCCAAATGTCTTTTTAATTCATTAACAATGCAGACACTTGTGCCGACAACGAGCATATCATCAACATAAAGAAATAAAATGACAAACTCGCTATTGGGAAGCCACTAGTAGTAAACATAAGGATATAATTCACAACGCATGAACTTTTGTTGTGTCATAAAGCTATCAAACTTTAAATACCATTTGAACGGGGCTTGCTTAAGCCCATATAAACTCCATTTTAATTCGTACCATAAGTGTTCTTCACCCTTTTTAATAAAGCCCTTAGGCTGCTCCATTTATAGTTCTTCTTTAATATTTGAATGAAGGAATGTTGTTTTAATATCAAGTTACTAAAGATCGACGTCCAAAATTGCTGCCATACCCAAAACCAAATGGATTGTTTGCATTTCCACAACTGGAGAAAAATTCTCATTAAAATCTATGCCCTTTTGTTGAGAAAAACCTTTTACCACTAATCAAGCCCTGTAGACCCATTTATTTTCCAAAAAAAATTTATTTGGTGGAGCAGGGACTAAATCCCAAGTATCATTAGTTTGTAAAGACTCCAGTTAATCCTTCATTGCATCCAACCAATGCATGAAATTCCCATCATGAAACGCTTGTGTAAATGTTTGTAACTCTTCTTGATTGAAACATAAAGAAAATAAAAGTTCATAATTGTAAAATTTACTTGTACATTTTCTTTCTCTAGTAGACCTTTGCAGTGGAATACTCTGATTATTGTCTTGATTGTTAACAAGACCATAAAACTATATATTTCTAATAATAAATTCATTGTGAATGTCGTGTATATTATTAACATGTTGCTCTTCTCCCAATTCAGATTTCGTAAGAGGCGCACTAGAAGTCTCGAGCATTGGTGAAGAGGGAGGCATAAGGGAGATAGAATTTTGTGCACTTGGATAAGAATTGGCCATGCGCGGTGGAGCAGATTCCATGCATGACAAGGAAGATTGTGGGGTAGCCAAAACAAAAGAGAGAGGTTTCATATTGACTACCTGTGATAGAGCAATGAGTGGAGGCTACGATGGGAATAGAGAAGCATGCTTTGTAGCAGCCACGGGGCCAACATGAGTTGGAGGATGATGAAGAGGAGTGGGTGTAGTAACAATGGGGAGAGTATCTGGTCTTAATGGGCTGCGAATTAATTATGCAAGGCAAAGAATTGGTAGATGAGGGTTGTCCAACAATGCCTGAAGGGATAACCGTAGATGGGTGACATGTGACCCATGAAATTCTCTGTACCAGAGTATCATTGTCAAATAGATCAAATTCAACAGAATTACTAGAAGTGGTATTCTGATTTTTCAAGCCTAAGAAATTTTTTCATTAAAGACAACATCCCGGCTGTGGATAACTTTCTTTGCAATGGGATCCCACAGTCTAAAACTGAATTGATCTTCACCATACCCCAAAAACATACATCGCTTGGATTTGAAATCCAATTTTGTTCATTGTTTTTTAGGAACATGCATGATGTAAAGCTCACAGCCAAAAATAAGCAAATGACTCAATGAAATGCATTTTACAAGCCACCTCTCTTCCGGAATGTCAAAGTATAGATGAGATGATGGAGCATAATTGATTAGATAAACAACAATATTACATGTCTCTGCCCAAAATTATTTCCCCAAACCAGCATTAGAGAGCATGCACCGAGCTCTTTCCAAAATAGTTTGATTCAACCTCTCAGTTGCACCATTTTCTTGAGGTGTATAAGGGACTAGTGTTTTAATACGACAAATGCCATGATCCGCACAAAAATTATCAAATTCTAAAAAGAAAAACTCAGGTCACCATTATCCGTTAGTAGAAATTTCATTTTCTTACCAATCTGATTTTCAACCATAGCCTTGAAACTTTTAAATTTAGAAAACACCTCTGATTTCTTATTTAACATATAAATCTAGACTTTGCGAGTGCAATCATCAAGAAATGTAACAAATTAGTTTGCACCACCGATAGAAATTACCTCTGTAGGTCACAAATCATCAGAATGCACAAGCTCTAATGGAGAAGATTTCTTGTCATGACTCATACATTTAAAGATGGTTCAATTTTTTTTCCATAAAGGTAATGCTCACATAACTCCAAATCAACCAATTTAGGACCTAGAAGCTGATCTCATTGAAGCATTACCTCAAGACCCTTCTTACTCATGTGACCGAGCCTCTTGTGCCAAAGTTCAGTGTTACTATCCATAATGGTCATGACAACTCCCAATTCACCATTGCATTCTGAAACATATAAAATCCCTAGTTTCTTTCCTTTTACCAAAATTGAAAAACCTTTGGTTACATTCCATGAATCTAAAGAAAAATGAACATTACAGCCTTATGCATAAAGCTGACTTACAGAAATTAGATTTGTTTCAAGAGAAGGAACATGGCGTACATCTTTCAAAACCTATTTGCTACTATTTTTCAGCGATAATAAAAATATCACGATTTCCTACAATGTCACATTCTATGTTATCTCCAAGAAAAACTTTACCAAACATACCTTCTTGATAATTCATGAAAGGACTCAGACATGGAGTAGCATGGAAAGAGGCTCCACAATCTAGAGCCCACAAACTTGCATTTGTATCACCAGCTGCAAGAACCAATACAACACATCCTTAACAGCTGCAGTATGTGCTCCATCATTTATCACTCTATCTTGGGCCTTTGTGTATTTCCAACATTTATTTTTGGTATGTCCCGATTTACCACACAACCAACATGTAATTTTTGTCTCTTGATTGTGATCGATGTGTGGAGTGAGACCTTCCATTGTTTTTATTTCTTCCTCTTTCTTGACTCCTACCTCAATTTCTTGTACTAACCGTTGTTAATGTGTCACCCGAGGAAAACTTATGATTCTTCCTAAACATGTCTTCGCTGAGAAGTGTAGCAGCAACCTCATCAAAGTTAAGTTTAGTTTTGGTAGCCACCGAAGTGTTGACTGCCATTACCACTCCTTCCCAACTATTTGGCATTGAACATAATAGTACAATAGTTTTCATTTCATCATTTAATATTATGACTACTAAAATCAATTGACAAAGTAATGTATTGAACTCATTGAGATGATTTGACATAACTCCTCATTCTTTCATTTTCAGATTGTATAACTTTTTCATAATGAATATCTTGTTCGATGTTGAAGCTATCTCATATAATAAAGATAATTTATCCCACAGCTCTTTTGGTGTATTCTCTCTTGCGACATTGAAAAGAACATTGCTTGAGAGTGATATAAAAATTGTTGCTCGTGCTTTCTGATCGAGCTTCTCGCGTTAGTGATCCTTGACCCTTGGTCTTTCCTTGCAACATGGCTGAGAGATCTTCCTTAATCAATAATGATTCAATCTGCACTTTCCATAATCCAAAATTTTTCCTAGCAAACTTCTTGATTTTTCATTTGTCTGCTTCATCCATGACTTCGAGAAATTTTCACCGATTTCCAGAAAATCAAATCGAGCTTTCCTAGCTCTAATACCAATTATTGAGATATAAAGAAAGATATAGATTTAAAATAAAAAGAATAAATGAAAAATAGAATGCACACACAGAGAAAACAAAGATTTATTGTGGTTCATCCCAAAAAGGACTACATTCACTCTACAAGCAGGGAAATCACTTTTATTCAGACTTTTAACATGCAGCGATGCATAACAACTCTGTTACATATATCTTCTTTGCAAGAGGTAATGCCAAAGAACAACATCTGGCTATCGTAGAAAACTGAGGGAGTAAGAATCGATTCAGCAAAGGAAACCCAACATATCGCCAGTTCCTTCATGATTAGTTACTTCATGATTGGGCTTCAGTCTTTGTCAGAACCGTTACAGGAATGAGTATGGGCAACCATTAAAGCATTAATGGATATGTATTTTGTCAACTATTATAATCCTAAACGCATAGGGAGACATATATACAAATGGAATAGTACATACAAGGTGTGTGAACAATATGGTAGAATGCCCCAATGAAATGTGAACAATCTAGCATAATAGCAGATGAATTTTTCAGCAAGCTCTTAAGATCTTTGAATCAATGATGCGCTATGAGGTGCATTATGTCACATTTAAATAATTCAGTCGTGACTCTACAAAAGCTCGAATATAAGGGAGAAAAGGTATTTTTTTATGTTTTATGCTTTATCCAACGACCGTTGCAGCAAAATTTGTTAAATCTTGATTATAGCGAAATGCAAAGCTGTACAAATTTATGTACAAAACAGTCTCCACCTTATATATATACGCTAAGCCCATTCTTGTTTGGCATTTCCTATGTGATTCGGGTGGCACTTTTTTCAGTATACAGATCAAGTATAAATGGGATATGGCTGTCACGTACAAATGATTTAGGGCTGTTTTGGGGCTCTTGTTCAAACAAAATAATGCTATTTTTATGTCTAAAATGTTCCCAGAATGGTTGTGTATGGCTTGGGAGCATTTTTCATGAAGTTTTATGCACTTTTGGAGTGCCGACAAGTTGAAAAACATGACCTGCAACTCTTTTATGGTATTTTGGCAACTGTCGTCGGACATTTGAGATGAGAATTTTGACTCCTCTGGTGGAGTATGGAGTTGCAGTAAGAAGATGATGTTCACAACATTCTTGAATGATTCACGACATTTAATGGAAATGACAATATCGGTGTGTGTGTGTGCAGATATTAAATAATCAAATTTTGTTTTAAATTTGATTCTCATATTTGAAGTGTGGAGAAAATAAAATGAAATGAGAAGGGAAGAATGTAGTTATAAAACTTGCAGTGAATGTCATTATGAATAATGAAAAGTTAAGATACAGAGTGAAAACGATTATTTTTCACATGGAGACATATTTAACATTTGAAACAAGGAGTCTTGGAGAATTCGGTGAAAAAGAGAAACTCAAATAGAGATGAATGTTTTATTTTCAACAAAGAAAAATATCATTATTGGATGCTTTTGACCTAAGGAGTGAAAATAATTTCAGAGAGGCTAAGAAGTGGTTGAATACTTGCTCAAGGTTTTAGATTATAGAGGTAAAAATGGTGAAAACAGAGGAATGTGCAAGAGGAAAGCAGTGGGGGAATCTTTAATGTTTTCACAAGATCAGAAAAAGGGAAAATGAAAAATTTTCACTTAAGGGAGAAAAGGCTACTTAAAGTAAAGTAAATTCACTTTTTATGAATGAAATTGAAAATACAAAAAACAAACTAATTGCACAGAATGATTAGGCATGTTTTTTTCCATCAAAGAAGATTTGATTTTCACAAGGGCAAAATGGATAACAAGGGAAATTTTAAATCGACCAGATTTCCACAATCCATTGAATTTGAAGCTTGAATTTCTGGTTTTGATTGTGTATGTTTTTAAGCATCAATGTTTCAGATCACACTCCGTGATCTTATTTTTACATAGCCTTATTGCTCTTTTCTCTTACATCCTAATGATGGATCACGGAGTGTGATCCGAAACGTTGATGCTTAAAAACATACACAATCAAAACTAGAAATTCAATCTTCAAAAGGGAAATTTTCCTCATGCATTAAGATGTAAAATCAATCCAATTTTGCTAGTTTCACGGGAACAAACAAAGGGAAGTGTTGGGATTTTATCAAGACACCAAATGTCAAAAGGGAAAATATATTTAGTTGGAAATATGTACATCAAAGAAATATCAAAGATTTTTCAGTTTGAAAAGATATTTTTAGTGGCAAAATCAAATTAAGGGATAATTAGATATAAGGTAGTTTGAGGAGAAAAATGAGTGTGTAGATCTCAGTTTAGAAGAAGGACATGTGTCATCAACAACATCATACTGGAGTTCTTTCTTCTTCTATTTAATTTTATTTCTTCTCTTATATACATATTTTGAATTTTCTTCTCTAAAGTCTATAAATATTGTACTGTATTTTTTGGGTGTCGTAGGTAAAATGTGTAGGTTGTAGGTTTTATTTTCAGATGCAAATTACTATCAATAATTCAGGGCATTATTGATACTCACATAAAGTTGTCTCCATATTTTGATTTCACTGCCACATAGGCTTAGATTATCAAGGATATATGAGCTTCTCTTCTCAGTATTTTTTGAGAATATATATTCGTTCATTAATATTCTTCTAGGAAGAAGTTAAACTATTTTGAGCAAGTGTTAGTGATTTTTAGCACATCAATTTGATCTGTAAGCAAATTTTGTGATTATATGAGAGAGTTGATTAATGCAAGACATTAATATACAAAAAATCATTGATAAGAATGGGTATGCATCTAGAATTTCTCTTATAGTCTTATATGTGACCCTGTGACTAGGGTTAAGCACTGGTTTACATGACTTGTTGTATCTTAAAAAATAATTCAAATCATTAAACATCATTTTTAATTTCATGTTGGTAGGAGTAGAAGTGCAGTTTTTGTTCTCAATTATGTTTAGCGTGTATGTGGGATTGTGTACGAAGTTGATGAAATAATGAACACCGATGATTTCCAAGTTTGAGAATCATCTACATGTGTATGTCTGCATGAGAAATGTGTGACAATTTGTTTGACTATGCAGATGTAAATAGGTATACCCGCTTGAGTTTTGTGGAGCTTGAAGGGAAGAAAGTTTTTATACCTTGTCATTCTTGGGTTTTCTTGTCTTTAGTTTTTGGATGGTGCTAAATACACGTTCTAGGGTTCAAATCCCATAGTCTAGATCATATGCTTTTACCTAGGATTGGAGGTAGCAAGAAAAATCTCCAACAGATGGATCCATATATTCTAAAATAAATACTTTTGTGGAGAGATATGTCTCTTCCACGAGACATTCTATTGATAAAATATAGTTTTTATTTTTAATGGTTATCTCTCCAAATCAGATTGTCCACTTGGTTTAAAAATGCACACTATACTATAAAATTATGACAATGTTTTTGATTTAAAAAAGCAGCCAAAACCAGGGGCTGACCCGAATAGATAACCAGCACAAGGAGTGCCAAAAACCAGCAAACCACCCACAGCAAACCCTCATCCTATGCCAATTTTGAAAACCAAAAACCAAGAAAGAAAATCAATAGGCCCCAGCTCCAACACAGAGCTGGTAACCAGCCTGGAAGTCCTAACAGGCCCCAACCTCACCATGAGGTTGGTAACTAGCATGTGGTAGTAATTAACAGTAAAGTTAATATTAACAGTAAACAACAGAAAGCATAAATTAACATTAAAAACCAATATGATAGTCTTCACAGGCGCCAACGTCACCATGAGGTTGGTAACCAGCCTGTGGTAGTAATTAAGAGTATAGTTAACATTAATAGCAAAAAACACCAGATAGCATAATCTAGAATTAATACGGAGGACAAAAAGGCCAACCATGCCCAACTAGATAGTCCAGTCAAAAAGGTTAATCATAGACAAAAAAGGCTAATTGGGGTTACCTTCCCCATCTTTTAACAAGAGCTTCAGCCAATCATCTGCAAGGAATTGGTACAGTTTTTCCTCCTTACATTCACCTCCCGGGTTCAATTTTTCCATGTGCAGGAGTTGGAGAGTGGTAGCCACCATGTGCATGACCTTCACAATGAAATCTACAACCATGTTGAAGCTTTCCCTGAGATTATTGATTTTCTCTCTTATTTATTTTATCTCCACCTTGGGGACAGACATCAACTCCTGAGGACCAACATTGCCAAAGGGGGTGTCACTCACAGCAGCAGGTAGTTTAACCTCTATTTTTTTAGGGTCCTCTGGGGTAATGTTTATAACCACCTGAGGGCTAGGGGTTGTGGCGTTAGGAGCAGGGAATCCTCTTTCTTCTCCTCAAAGATTTTTTTGTTGGAGACGTCGTAGGCAGGGAGACCAAAACTGGCCTAGACATGAGAGTCATGGCTATTCACAGACCCCTCCACAACAGGGCTTTGCTTCTTTTTTTCCTTATTCTTCTCCTCAAACTTAATTTTCTTTCCCATTTTAGAATTCCCCCTGGTAGCCTGCTTGATATCTTCTTCCTCCTCCGAATCTTCTTCCTCTTCTTCCTCTTTAGTACACCTCTTTCTCACCGCTTTTTTCTTGTATCTAGTTTTAGTGGCTAGTCTGTTAGATCTCTGTCTACTGTCATTCTCCTCCTCCTCACCTTCAAAATCAATGGTGATTTGGTCACCGTCGGCAGAGCTCTATTTATTTTTCTTGGAGACCGGGGTTTTGGAGGAAGTCGTGGGGTTGGAGAGTGTGACTTGAAGCTCATTAGGGTTCGTCGAGTGCTATGTGGGGATAAGAAGAGAAACAGTCCTAGGCGGGTAGAGGACTAAGTGGAAATTGTAAAGGCAAAGCATTAAGCCCTGATGGAGGATGCAATAATTCTGTCTAGCTTTCATTTTTTCTCTAACATCCAGAACAGACACTTCCATAGAATGGAGCAGGAAAAATGGAAAGGATATGGAATTGTTGTACCTAAAGTGGTTGAGGAGAGGGAAATGGTAGTTGTAACAGGTGCCAAAGTGACCTTCCAGATGTACTTCATCAGGATGAGGCACATATCATTCCATGGGTCGGGTAGCGATAATCTGTTGAATCCTCCCCTAAAGCATTCAGGAATCTCCACTTTTTTAAAGAACCATTTCATATGAGTGTCATCACGGCTTTTGGTGATCTTCTTCCATTTTTGCCCCTCTGTGGAGAGACTCGTGGCTTGCGTGATCACTTCCTCATTGATCTCAAATGTTATTCCATTAATAGTTACTTTATGCTCATCCCAAGTTTTCACCAACTACAGCGAGACCAGTTCATCACTGTCGCCCATAGCCTTCATGAAAGGGAAGAAACCACCCTCCTTGAGGTAGTTAAGAACGCACAGATTTTTTATTAAGTCATCCTCGATCCTAGCAGGCTCCACCCGCACCATGTCTCCGCCCATCTCCAAGCTGTATTCAGGCAAGTCTTCCTCCTTAGTCTTAACCGACATCCCACCTTTCCTTTATTTTTTTAGCACAACCCTAACCAGAGCAGAGCAAAAAACCCAGTGAATGTAGCACTTTTGTCTCCAACCACAAAACCAGGTGGTAATAATTTCTGCCTGCTCACAGAGAAGGCCCGTACTATTCACATGGTTTGCCGATATGAGCGAATAAGATTTGCATATCAAGAAATGATTTTGCCTTAAAGGCTATAAAGGCTTGATGTTTCAATTAATCACATCAGTCATTTCATTCTTTCCCTTGTGCATGTTAAGCTCCATGTCTTCTTTTAATTTGAAAAAACTCATACTCTTTCTAAAAATGGCTTTGATGTCCCATCTTTTAAGCTGAAAATAATTAATATGATCACACCCCGTATCTCTTATAAAATTTGAAATGATGTAGCACCTCGTGAATTTTCCCGCCGACTTATTCGACCAATCAACATCAGCCTTGTCAGACATTAGTAAATTTGCTTTCTTTTTCCACAAGCCGAATAACGTGCTTTGGTAGGGAGTTTAAGTTTCTCCAACATCTCAAGTTATCCACCGCAAAACCCAAGGTTGCCAGCATGTCTACCACCACATTGCCTTCACGGTTAGTGTGCTGAAGGATGAATTCATCAAACCTCAGGAGCAATAAATAGATGTCATGTAGCACATTTGCCAAAATCTAGCCAATAGTATAGTTCCCTTTAACCAGCTCGATAACAATTTTAGAATCACCTTCTATGATTAATATTTTAATCCCTATATCAGATGCCACCTTGAGACCCCATAGGAGGGTAGACATCTCAGCCAAATTTTTAGATCCCATTCCAAGGTGGACCGCATAGGCCAGGATAAGGTGACCATTATGATCATGATGAATACCACCTCCTGCAGCAATGCCATTAGAGGCAGCCCCATCAAAGTTCATCTTAGTTATGTTTTCCTCCGGGGGAGACCATTTAGTGTTTAGTCTTTTCAAAATTTTGGAGTTGTCCATCACATAGAATGAGGAGGGAAGAGCCCGTTCCTTGGATATCATACACTCTAGTCCCTGGGGGGGCGGGGGAGATTTTCCAATGGCAGGTTTCTAGATTTTCCTTAAGCAGATTCACAATCAGCCGCACTGTACCTTCAACATTACTGTCTTCTCCTCTAAAAATCTGATTGTTTCATTCCTTCCATAGACCCCAGCAGACATGCGGGGGTAATAATCTCCAAAGGATGTGAATAAGAGGATGCTCAGCAATTCGACCCCAGTTATTAATGAATTGGTCTAAGTGCTCCATAAAGACCCAGTCCAGCTTCATTTTGCTCATAATTTTTCCCCACACCTGAGAAGCATAAGGGCAATGAATAAGAATATGGTTTATAGATTCTGCCTGCATTTTACAAAGAACACACTTGTTAACCAGCTGAACCCGCCATTTTTGGAGGTTGTCTAACGTAAGGATTTTCCCATGAAGAGCGATCCACCAGAAGAAATTAATTTTGGGAATGAGCTGGGGGAGCCACACCTTTCCCCAACTCAACTCATCATCCATAGCCTTAATGTTAGCATGGTATGCAGATTTGACCGTGACCTCCCTCGATTTCCTGTGGCACCACACAACCATGTCAACAATTTGAGAGAAGGGGATCCTGATCACAAAAATCATTTTCTATAGTTTCATAATATGGTTTGGGATATGCTCCTAGTCATGATAAGCATTAGAAAGGTTCTTCCATTTCATATCCTGAGAAATGTAGTCACTGACTTTGTCTCCAAAGTGAGAAGTCAAACGATCTCTGAGGAGACAAAGATTATTTCTACTGAGAGGTTTATCTCCTACCCACCATTCCTCCCACAAACTTATCTGCTTTCTATCACCCACCACCCATTTTAAGCCTCTGAGGAGGGAACCTTTACTTTTCACCATAAAATTCCAGAATTTAGACCCAATGGGGTAGCTTTGACCCGTGGGAAATTGGTCATTTGAGAAGTATTTGGCCTTCAAAATTTTGCACCACCCCGAGTTACCTTTAAAGAGTTGCCACCCAAGTTTGGTAATTAGCGCCTTGTTAAGATCTTTTATTTTTCTCACACCTAGTCCTCCCACCTTCTTGGGTTGGCACACTGTTTCTCAGCTAATCCGGTTCATTTTAGTCTTTTCCTACGTTCCAAAACATAGGAATTTCCTTTGGATTTTTATGCGGGGGTATCTCGACACTTAAGGATTATGACAAGTTTCATAATATTGATTTGGTTAAGTCATTTAGGTTTTGTGAAACCATGTCAAGAAATGGCTTAAATGCTTAATATTGCATTGTAATGTATTTAAAAAAATGCATCGTATGACATTTGTAACCACAAAGTCTGAATGGGAATAGAGGGTAGCTCGATAGTTTTTGTAACTGTCTAAGATTGTCTATTATTAGACATCATTATGTAATCATGGGTAGGTGCATGGTTTCTATAACTACCCCAAGAATCTCGACAAAGAGATTTATAGAGAGGGATGTAACCGGATAGAAAAGAAGAGTTACGGGGAATAGAGGATAGAATAGGAAAAGAGAGTCCAAACGGCTCTCTGGCGGTAGCCAGAGAGCCATTCATTTTGTATTTGCAGACATTATACTTTAATGGAGTTTATAAGATGTTTTTCAAAGTCTCCCTCTCTATCGATAATGTCATTTCATTGTGCTTTGGTTTTTGAGTTAGTTGAAGTGGACTGGTTATGTATCAGCTTTGAGTGTTAATTAGACCATACTGGTTATATGTATCAGTTTACATTGCAGTCCGATATGGAACAATGGAAATGTTCTACTTAGCAACGTATTGATTTAAAGGTTGTTTGTTAATTCTTTGAAAGAAATGGAAACAGTTTTAAAATGGTTATAAGAACCGTTATTGATGATAAAGGAAGTTGTTAATGCTACTTAGAGCCAAGTGTTTATGTTACTATGATTGTGTGGAGAGAGACTGAGAAAGCGTGCTATATGTCAAGTTGATCATTATTGGCCGACAATATGCTCATTTATAGAAGTGATGGTGTCCACACAGTGAATGATATTGAATGTCATTCCTAGAGAGGCCGGTGAATACCATGATGGAATGAACTCGGCCATTAGGTGGGAGACAAGGTGGGGAGCGTACCATCATAGTTCATGCTCGAGTTGGTACTATAGTGCAAGGTGGTGAGCATCGTTGTAGACTGTAAAGAACCAGCGACCGAGATCTCTGTGGAGCATTGAATGCATTAAGTGGAAAGCAGTTTCTAAGAACCATTATACAGTGTCATGTTGGCTCCATGTGAGTAAATGTCATGAGGTACAATATAGTGGTGTTAGTTGATGCCATGAAATGCCCGCAAGTGGCTAGTTGCAGAGATATTATGTATCATGCCAGTGTCAACATCAATATACAGTTCGACCATCAAGCTGCAGGGAAGGTGGAAAACTTTTAAAAGAATGTTTATATCTATGCATGGTCATGTGGTACTAAATTGCAAGATGGTGGTGTTTTATCCAGGGAAACTGTAAGTTTCTTATTAGGGAAATAGTGGAACGATAGCCGAGCCATTAGCAAGAGAAATGGAGGAGGATTCTCTCTTATTAGTCGGTGACCCAAGAGAGAATCAAGAACCGATTTGAAACGGTGGTGAACGTATTTTGTATATGTATATGGTGATATTATGTGAAATCTTCGCTGAAGATTTAGGTAAATGAAGGGGTCAATGCAGAGAAAGTCGAGTTGAAAGAGTAAGGAGATTTTCTCCCCATTAGAATGGTATCAGAGCTAGCAAATGGTCTAGCATTTTGGTGGGTAGAGTAATAATCGGTTGCGAGTTGATCCATCAAAGCTACAGGAGAATGAAGTGGTTCATGTGTGACGATCTCAGAAGGAGGTCTTGGTATTGTCTCCACCAAGATGAAGCTAGGTAGAAGGTGCATGAAAGCAACCACTAAGAGCAAGGTGGGAAGCATCTTCCAGTTTCTTGGGTGGGTAAGATGGCAGTAAGGAGGTTGAAAGAAGTAGCATGAAACATGATGGAAAGTAACTAGATTGCACTCCAGTGATGGGAGTCAGCTACAACATCAGAGCGAGCAGCAGAAGCGTGCCCAAGAAGTTTCTCAAAATTTCCATAGGGACATGGAAATCTTTGAAGTCCGAGAGTATGATGCAGGGGCATCTCGACACTTAAGGATTATGACAAGTTTCATAATATTGATTTGGTTAAGTCATTTAGGTTTTGTGAAACCATGTCAGGAAATGGCTTAAATGCTTAATATTGCATTGTAATGTATTTAAAAAAATGCATCATATGACATTTGTAACCACAAAGTCTGAATGGGAATAGCGGGTAGCTCGATGGGTTTTGTAACTGTCTAAGATTGTCTATTATTAGACATCATTATGTAATCATGGGTAGGTGCATGGTTTTTGTAACTACCCCAAGAATCTCGATAAAGAGATTTATAGAGAGGGATGTAACCGGATAGAAAAGAAGAGTTACGGGGAATAGAGGAAAAAATAGGAAAAGAGAGTCCAAACGGCTCTCTAGCGGCAGCTAGAGAGCCATTCATTTTGTATTTGCAGACATTATACTTTAATGGAGTTTATAAGATGTTTTTAAAAGTCTCCCTCTCTATCGATAATGTCATTTCATTGTGCATTGGTTTTCAAGTTAGTTGAAGTGGACTGGTTATGTATCGGCTTTGAGTGTTAATTAGACCATACTGGTTATATATATCAGTTTACATTGCAGTCCGATATGGAACAATGGAAATGTTCTACTTAGCAACGTATTGATTTAAAGGTTATTTGTTAATTCTTTGAAAGAAGTGGAAACAATTTTAAAATGGTTATAAGAACCGTTATTGATGATAATGGAAGTTGTTAATGCCACGTAGAGCCAAGTGTTTATGTTACTATGATTGTGTGGAGAGAGACCGAGAAAGTGTGCTATATGTCGAGTTGATCGTTATCGGCTGACAATATGCTCATTTACAGAAGTGATGGTGTCCACACAGTGAATGATATTGAATGTCATTCCTAGAGAGGCTGGTGAATACCATGATGGAATGAACTCGGCCATTAGCTGGGAGACAAGGTGGGGAGCGTACCATCATAGTTCATGCTCAAGTTGGTACCGCAGCGCAAGGTGGTGAGCATTATTGTAGACTGTAAAGAACCAGCGACCGAGATCTCTGTGGAGCGTTGAATGCATTAAGTGGAAAGCGGTTTCTAAGAACCATTATATAGTGTCATGTTGGCTCCATGTGAGTAAATGTCATAAGGTAGAAGATAGTGGTGTTAGTTGATGCCATGCAATGCCCGCAGGCGGCTGGTTGCAGAGATATTATGTATCATGCCAGTGTCGACATCAATATACAGTTCGGCCATCAAGATGCAAGGAAGGTGGAAAAATTTTAAGAGAATGTTTATATCTATGCATGGTCATGTGGTACTAATCTGCAAGATGGTGGTGTTTTATCCAGGGAAACCGTAAGTTTCTTATTAGGGAAATAGTGGAACGACAGCCGAGCCATTAACAAGAGAAATGGAGGAGGATTCTCTCTTATTGGTCAGTGACCCAAGAGAGAATCAAGAACCGATTTGAAATGGTGGTGAACATATTTTGTATATGTATATGGTGATATTATGTGAAATCTACGCTGAAGATTTAGGTAAATGAAGGGGTCAATGCAGAGAAAGTTGAGTTGAAAGAGTAAGGAGATTTTCTCTGCATCATATTTTTTCCAGTTTCTCAGCTGTTCTGTCATTGATTTTGAAAAGAGATAGAAAGTAAACCAGTATTCCTTGGAGGGCCACCGCCAGAAGTTGAAGCTTACTCGCATTACTTAGGACCTTGCCTTTCCATCCTGCCATATGCATTCTTTCAAGTATAGAGTTCCAGAAAGGGTCAGAGACTTCCTTAACAGTGAGAGGGAGCCTGAGATAAGTGTCGGGAAGTATACCACCCTTACACCCAATACAGTCTATAATTTTCAACTGAGTTCTTTGATCAGAATTAAAGAAGTAAATTTTTCTTTTACTATAATTAATCACCTGACCCGAGGCCTCCGCATAAACATTCAGCAAATCCTCTCAAATAGAAACGTGTCATTCACAAAATGTTGGATGATTTTCGGAGGAAGAGTGGAGGCCAGTTTGAATCCAGCAATGTGGCCAGAAGCCTCCAGTTTTAACAGATTATGGGCCAGCCCCTTAGCCACCAGGAGGAAAAAATAAGGGGATAAGGGGTCACCTTGGTGCAAGCCCCTCTCTGGATTAAAGGACCCCCAAGGAGAACCATTGACCAGAACTGCAAATTCAACAGTTTCTACCACCTCCTTGACAATCACCTTACAGGAATTTCCAAGTCACTTTATCATATGCCTTATAGATATCAAGTTTCAGTGCCATGCTAGCATTATTACCTCTATCCATCGAGTGAATGATTTCATGGGTAGTGATAGCCACATCAAGGATTTTCCTTCCTGGAACAAAGCCCTTCTGGTTGGGGTTAATAATTTTATCTAGGAGAGGTTTGATCCTATTAGTGATGATTTTTGAAAGGATTTTATAAACTCTGTTACAGAGGCTGATCGGCCAGAAATCTCTTAGTTCCTTGGGGTCTTGGATTTTAGGGACAAGAACAATGTAGGTTTTATTAATACTCTTGAGGATTTTTCCAGTTCTAACAAAATCATGGGCAGCGTGGATAATATCATATTTTATGACGTCCCAGAAATGCTAGAAGAAAGCTGGGGGAAATCCATCCAGCCCAGGAGATTTAAAAGCCCCCATGGAGAAAACCGCGGTTTTGACTTCCTCCTCAGAGACCTTGGAAAGAAGCCAATCATTCTATTCTCTGGAAATAATACTCGGGATAGCCTCTAGAAGATGGGAGTTGACAGCGTCAGCCCCCCTCCGAAGTGGGTTACTAAAGGTATCACGAAAGAAATCCACCGCATGTTTACCCATTTATTCATCCTCACTCTTCACCACCCCACCGACAGCCAATGATTTGATAGTGTTCCTTCTCCTGTGAATTGAAGCAGATCTGTGGAAAAAGCCGAGTTTCGGTCCCCTTCCTTGAGCCATTAGATGCTAGAACGTTGCTTCCAGAAGATTTTATTTCTTTTTATGTTATCTTTCCATTTATTCCTCCATCTCTCTTCCTTAATATGAGCTTCCCCAGTGGAATTTCCCATGGCCATTTCATTTTGGAGGAGTTTAGGTTTTTCCTCTATCTCTTTTTTGCACTGGAGAATGTCCCCGAACTTGCTTTTGCTCCATTCGTAGGCCTTCCTTTTGATAATTTTAAGCTTCTCAGCTATTCTGAACATAGTTGTACCTCTAATGGGCGTGTTCCACCACCTTTTTATGCAATCTTCAAATTCCTAGTGAGAATGCCACATGATCTCGTAGCGGAATTGTCGAGGTCCAGCACGGGCTTTCTCCACCCAGTCAAGAATCAAAGGAGAGTGATCATACACAATCCGTGGTAGGTGTGAGAGACCTATCAGAGGGGCAATATCCCACCCACTAGATATCAACCATCTATCCAGCATAACCTGAATAAGGTGTCTACCTTTTCTATTGTTAGACAAGGTAAACCCCATACTCTGTAACTCAATATCAAACAAATCATTAATCCTCATGAAATCCGTAAGCTCTTACATGCTATCAGAATAATCTTGCGATCCTCCTAATTTTTCCAAGGGAAATAGGGGGGAATTAAAATCTCCAGCACACATAACAGGGAAATCAAGGTTGGCATCAACGAGGTTAGAGATTTCCCCCCAGATTCTACCCTGTCCAGGTCTAGAGTTTGGGGCATAAATGTTGAACGTATACCATGAAGAATTATTCCAAGTAAAAAACACAGCAAGAAAGTTGTGAGAAGAATCCACAAATTTACCATATAACTTACAAGGATTCCAGAGGGTAGCAACACTACCTGAAGCCCCATCAGCTTCACTATATAGGAAGGCCGCCCTAGGCCAAATTTTATCAACTAGTGGCACAAAAATACTGTGCTTCATTTTAACCTCCTATATGAGAACCATATCAACTCAGAGCTCCATAATATACTTCTTTAAAGAGAATTAGTTTTGCTGGTTGTTCATGCCCCTTATGTTCCATGAGAGGAACTTCATCTTTTACCTTTTTGAGAGTCTTCCAGGGTTAGTTGCCATCCGCTGGCAATGGCCCTTGCTGCTTCCTTAGCTCTGGTCGACTTGGCAGTCGGGCGGCCCACCTTGTTTTCACTCCCTACATTAGCCTTCAATCTTGACTCCAGCCCATCACCCGTCTTCTTGCTCCTGGTTTTCCTTTTAGGTTCTGACCAGTCGGGGACCGAGGTTGAAGGCGACAAGGAGGAAGCTCTCAAAATTTCCTCACCAAGGTCTAAACCACTTTGTCAGCTGGAAGAGGTTTCCCCCCAGAATTTTCTCGTCAGAGCACTTCCAGACACCTGAGACTTGTTTTCCATGTTGGTATTATAACCATTTGGACTGTTAATAAAGTGTTGGAGACGTCCGATAATACTATGACCATTTCTCCAACAATAGGGGCCATGCCCATCTCCACTACAGAGTTCACTCTGATAATCTCACCTTCTTCTAAAGCCTCCACCTTCTCGGCTTCTTTGTTCTTTTCTGGCTCTTCCTTACTATACCCTTTTTCTCGGGCATCAGTCTTCTAAGTCTCTATGTTCCTTACAGGCTCTTCTAAGCCTAGTTCATTCCCTTGGGGGGGGACACCATCACTGGAAGGAAGAACAACCATGGTATTCACCGTGGTCCCAACAGACTCACCAATTTTAACCAAAGGCAACGGGCAAGTGAAAGGATGTTCCTTCAGCTTAGCAGAGCCCTTGCAGTTAGTCACCACATGCCCATTTTTCCCACAATTCTGACAATGTAGAGTGGCATTTTCATAAACAATGGCCTGGTTCCAGTTCCCCCACTTAGACTTAAGCAGTACAAAGTTGGGGAGTGGGTTATTCATCGTGACATTAACAAAAAATCTAGCAAACACTAGGCAAGATTTTGAAAGAGTAACCGAATCAGCAGTCACAAAACTCCCGAAGGAATTCCCTATCCTTCTAAACACTTTATTATCCCAAAATTATAGTGGAAGACCAGGAAGCCAAACCCAAACTGGGGCAGCTTTTTGTAGATCAATTTCTGGGTTAAATCCAGGCTTCCATTTAGCCATCAAAAGAGTATGCTTTCCATAGTACCAGCTCCCTGTAGAAACACTGCTGAAATCTGCCTCAGCATTGAATCTGAAAAGAAACAGCCCCCCTGGCATAGCAAAAACTGACAGAGCTCCTTTCACTTTCCACCTGGCCATACACTAGTTACGCACCATCTCTATGGTGGGCCTAAAGGCCACAAACCTCCCAACTAGGGCAAGGTGTAGGGCAGCGGATATGTCCTCCACAACTCAATCTCGGACAAAGATTTCACAACCGAATTCTCCCGTCGAGAATTTAGGCATCTCAGGTGTGTCAAGAATCTCAGATCCCAACACCGCCATCTTCCATCCCCCCAACGCACCAACATTATCCACCTTAACAAACTTAGGAAGGGGCTCCGTGGTATCAGTTAAGGCAACAGGCGACTCATCCAACACAGAGGAAAAGGAGTCAACCCCAACCAAAGGGGGTTCAAAGTCATCTCTCCCTGCAAGGAGCAGGAATAGGTCTGGACAATCACCTCCCAGCTCCCCCGGCGGAGCCTGGGACGAGGCAGAAACATGCATTCAAAGCTGGTGTAGAACCTAGCATTCAAAAGTTGCAGAGCGGGAAAAAGTTGCAGAGCTACGATGGTTGTTGTTGTTCGCAATGCTATGCTTTTATGACAATGTTATACATTACATTATCTTATATTATGTTATTTTTTTTAATAAATGCTTAATAATTAATCAATTGAAAAAATAAATTTATGTAATAATAACAACATTTTCTTTATTCAAAGATGATAAAAGTACTTGAACATATCCATTGAATTCCATATAAGTATGAAAATTGCGTGTTTCGTAACTACCAAAGTTTTTCTTAAGCTTTCATTCAAGAGGAAACCCTACCATGCCTTAAAGCTTCTATTGATGAAAGAACCCTACCATGTGTTAAGCTTTCATTAATTAAAACTTCTATTGATGAAGAAACCCTATCATGTGTAAAGCTTTTATTGATGAAGAGACCCTACCATATGTTAAGCTTTCATTTATTAAAGGTTCTATTGATAAAGAAACCTTATGCATCCGAATTGGTCAATTGGTTGTGTGGATAGAATTGAATCGAATCAATAATGAAGGTAGGTAAGCAAAAGTCGACAAGAGAAAAGACAATGAGATAATCACTTAATATATGAAGGCAACCACTAATTTTGTTTAGTATCGGTCTCGAAAACAATTGAAAACGTTTGCAACAAGATAATAGTGACGACCTGCAAGCTCAAATTGTCATTATTGTAAAAGCTACAAAGTGTTTGTTCAAAACAGTAATTAATGCTGTTATAATAACATATGTTTGCGATCTCAAATCTGCAATATATTGGAAAAGTTAGCATGTAAGCCCCGCTTTGTCCAAAAACTAAATAAGTTATTATCCAACGTGTTGCATGTGAGAAGTTATCAACATTGTCGGCCACCCACATTGTCCATTCTCATCTGGGTGGGCCGGTGCAACTTCCGTGGATTGCTCTCTACAAAACTTAGCCAATGTTTAATCCATCGTATCCCACGAACTCCCACTTCTGCTTCTTTTTGTCCTCTGTTCTTTGCAAATAATGGCGAGCGCCTGTGTGGCCACTTTCATACTAATCTTGGCCTTTGTTTTTGCCATTTCATTGCGTACTCCTGAAGACGAAGGCGCAAGGCAGCCTTACATTGTTCATGTGGTAAAGTCGGCGAAACCCAGCCATTTTACTTCACACCGCCACTGGTATGCTTCAATGCTTCACCAGGTCTCGCCATCAGGCCGGGAGTTGTTATATACGTATCATACTGTCTTGCATGGCTTTGCTGCGACGTTGAACAGCGCAGAGGCTGAAGCCATGCAAAGTATGGACGGATGCTTAGCTGTAATTCCCTCATCTCTTCATCAACTCGACACCACGCACTCACCCGAGTTCCTGGGGCTTTCCGGCTCCTCTGGATTCTTGTGGAATTACTCCTCTTACGGAGAAGATATGATCGTGGGCGTGATTGACACGGGAATATGGCCCGAGAGCGAAAGCTTCGGTGATGAAGGCATCGGACCAGTTCCCTCAAGATGGAAAGGCACATGTGAAGTTGGGCAGAATTTCAGTTCCTCAGACTGCAACAACAAAATCATCGGAGCTCGATACTACTTAAATGGCTATGAAAAGAATCTAAATAGTAGCATTGATCCAGTGTCGGAGTACAGATCTGCTCGAGACAGTGGTGGGCATGGGACACATGTAGCTTCTATTATTTGTGGATCTCCGGTGGATACTTCCAGTTGGTTTGGCAACGGAAAGGCGAGAGGGATGGCCCCTCATGCCAGGCTGGCCATCTACAAAGCCTGCTGGAAAAAGGGTTGCGCGGACGCGGACATAACTGCTGCGATAGATCAAGCTATCTCGGACGGTGTCGACATCATCTCGATCTCAATCAGTTCAACAGATGCGCCTTTTTACAAGAGCACAAGAGCCATTGCAACATTCGGGGCCATAAAAAATGGGGTTCTTGTTTCTGCCTCGGGAGGAAACTCAGGACCGGATTCATCTACTCTGAGCAACACATCGCCATGGATCACGACTGTAGGCGCAAGTAGCATCGACAGAGATTTCCCTGCTTTTGTAGTACTGGACAATGGAGCGACATACAGAGGCACCTCCACCTACAAAGGAGGAAATGGCAAATTGCATGGGCCATTCTCTGTGGTGTATGATTCCGCCACGAACAGCTCGAAGCGATGTCTTAAAGGCAGCCTGGATCCAAATCTGGTAAATGGTAAGATAGTTGTGTGCGATCAGTTATTAGTTTCCAAGAATCCCGGGGAGTCCATTGCCTTGGAGAAAGGGAACGAAGTAGCCAGAGCCGGTGGCGTCGGAATGATTGTTGCAAATGAAGAGCATATCGGATCGCAACAGCGGATTACCAACCCTAATAAACTACCCTCTGATGGTCTCTCCTCTATCAGTGTCAGTTTTGCAGACGGCGAGAGAATAAAATCCTACATCAACAGTAGGTTGAATAATGCCACGGCCACCATGAACATCACAGGCTGGACTGTCATTGGAGAAGAAGTAAGAGCTCCTATGATTGCTGCGTTTTCTTCACGGGGACCGAGCAAAGCGTATCCACTTATTCTGAAGCCTGATATTGTTGCTCCGGGCGTCAATATTTTGGCGGCGGTGGGAGATGGTTACGAATTTATGTCAGGGACTTCCATGGCCGCCCCTCACGTGAGCGGCGTTGCGGCGCTGATAAAAGCTGTGCATCCAGAGTGGAGCCCAGCCGCAATAAGATCTGCTCTGATGACGTCTTCTTACATTGTTGACAATGCAAACCAATCCATCAGAGATTCATATACAATGAAGGCAGCTGGCCTCTTTGTAATGGGTGCAGGTCACATAGATCCTGAAGCTGCGGTGGATCCTGGGCTTGTCTACGACATGGGACCCCAACACTACATCACCTTTCTCTGCTCTCTCAACTACACCAAACAACAAATCGCTCTGCTCACCAATGAGGACTGCCCCAACTCCAGCTCAGAAGAAACAGATCTCAATTATCCCTCATTTTCGGTGGTATTTAAATCAGGCAGTGAATCTGTCCAGGTGAAAAACAGAACAGTGACGTACGTGGGCAGTGCAGTCGATGTTGAGTACAAGGCGAGTGTGAAAAGTCCCCGAGGCGTGAAAATGAGCGTGGAGCCGATGCAATTGAAGTTCAGAACTGTAAACGAGCAAGCCATGTACAGTGTGAAATTTGAAAATAAAGGGACGGCAAAAGATGGCACAGTCCGATTTGGACAGATAACGTGGAATTCTATCGACGGAGGGAAACACATTGTTGGTAGCCTAGTTGTCGTAGAATTTCAAAGTTCCTTATCCATCCTCTCAGTTGACCATTCAAGTAGTAACACCACCAATAATGCTTTTGGCCTGCTGTAGCTCTACTTTCTGTCGACTGGAAGGCCGTCCTTTGTTTGTTTGCCATCTACTCTTGTTTTTCCTTGTATTCTCACTATATTTCGGCATGACACACCGCAATTAAAAAAAGTGTGTACGCGTCCAGCGAGAAATTTAGTTTATGACGCACCATTGTCATGTTTAGATGCAGGCATCTACGTTGCGTCTATGTTTTTTAATGTGAAAATTCCTATTGCAGTCACTGATTATTAATCTCCTATCTCATAAATATTATTTCACTGCTGCAAATAAATTTACAGCTGAATATCAAAAAATAACACAACTGCAATTTCACCAATAAAAAGTACGGAAAGAAATATGCAACACAAAGAACATAATGTTTTTGGACAAATCGTCCCTGGAAAAACCCCATAGGGAAAACCAGTACTGCACATGAGAAATATATATTAATCTTCAGCAAATTAAGAGATACAAAATTCCTTGCCTCTCACTGGCAGAACTTAGACAATCTCCTAACTCCTCCTGCTGATATTCCTCCACTGCTATCCCCAACGCTATC
>MU224061.1:3782434-3801932 GCA_018584345.1 Thuja plicata
AAACCTGCTGAGGTCATCTCAAAGAAATAAAAGAAACAAAAACTTGAAAGAGGTCAAACTCAAATTTCTTTCCTTAGCCTAGGGTAAACCTTTTCTACCCTCAACACTGCTCTGATACCATGTGAAATTTCCTATTGTAGTCACTGATTATTAATCTCCTATCTCATAAAGATTATTTCACTGCTGAAAATAAATTTACAGCTGAATATCAAAAAATAACACAATTGCAACTTCACCAATAAAAAATATGGAAAGAAATATGCAACACAAAGAACATAATGTTTTTGGACAAATCGTCCCTAGAAAAACCCCGTAGGGAAAACCAGTACTGTAGATGAGAAATATATATTAATCTTCAGCAAATTAAGAGATACAAAATTCCTTGCCTCTCACTGGCAAAACTTAGACAATCTCCTAACTCCTCCTACTGATATTCCTCCACTGCTATCCCCAATGCTATCACTGCGCCCTTGCTAACATTGCAAGACTGTTTGCTATCACTGCAAACTCATTTGCTAACACTCCAAATGCTTCAGTGACTTGATTGTTCTCCAAATGCCCCTAGACCCCCTTTTATACTACTCTCTTTGTTTCTAGTAACTTCTAGTTGCTAGAAGTTTCTACAAACTAGAAGTTTCTACAAACTAGAAGTTTCTACTAACTAGAAATTTCTACAAACTAGAAGTTTCTACAAAGAGTCAAATAAATAATTATTAGCAAATGGAAGAACAACTGTCCAAGCTACCAAACTAACATTTAGTAGATAAAGATATTATATATGACTGCATTAGTAAAATTGGCATGTCAGTGTCATTTTACATTTCAGATTGAAGTGTACTTTGAGGGAATATTTAAATATGATTAACAATTTATGTGTGAACTTAAATTGTTTATTTTAATTAAGTAATTTATTTATACATGCTTATATGTTTATATATTTAATCTAGTCTTATTTATTTTCAGCAATATTTTAATATATTCATTTTATTTACCTAATTATTATACTTTAGAAACACTTACTTTCATTTAAAATTTTTTTACTATACTTAAATAGGTGTGAGGGTGACCATAAGCTCATAATATTTTCCTTTTCCAATTTCAAATTTTACAAGTATTTTTCGTCAACTTATCCACTTCAACCCTCTATCCTAAGCTATCTAAATACACTTTGAAATAAAAAAAAGTATTAAATGTCTCGAAATAATAAGATGGTTAAACCTACGAAAATATTTGAAGATGGTCAATACACTCATTTTTACCACAGCACAATCTATTGTTTAGTTATTATAAATATCAATCAATTGAAACATGCTTTAGTATAGTGCATTCAAAAGAATAAAGAATTTGCATCAAATTGGTTATTGGTCATTTTCAATGTTCCTCATTTTCAAAGGTTGAATGAGGAAAAAATTTCATTATTGTCTATTTGTGTGAAAATCTAACTTAGTATTCTTAAATATACTAGACCATGCTTTTTAAAAAAGAAAGAATGAAATATTTAATATCATGCTAAGCTACAAAATGGGACCTCCTAGATTCTTAAGATAAATCTAGAGTATAGGTACAAATCAAGAGTTTTTTATTAACTAACTCTTAGCATTATAAAATAGTATGGTTCCTAGTAAGAACAAGGGTTCAAGTAGACATTGGGAAAAAGTCATAACAATTGAGGGTTCTACTAGGTGTCGAGTAGATGATATAGGGAATGAGGTTCCTGGTAGACATTGGGTAGATGACATAGCCAACAATAGTTTTTGCAGATGTGAGGCAGATGTTCAACACATGACCGAGAATAAGAGTGGAGAATGTCTTTGACACTATCGTGTCGCAATGGGATTTTGAGGATGGGAAGTGGGTTGTTAAAGCTTTCCCTCCCCCTCTCAATAGGAATTCCAAAGCAAATAATCTGAAATTTGATTCTTCTGGCAACCCTTATTCTTGTGGGGTTCTTAGCTAGTGCCCTAGTTCTATTTATCCATGCTTATATATTTATATATTTAATCTAGTCTTATTTATTTTCACCTACATTTTAATATATTCATTTTATTTACCTAATTATTATACTTTAGAAACACTTACTTTCATTTAAAACTTTGTTACGATACTTAAATAGGTGTGAGGGTGTCCATAAGGTCACAATATTGTTTGTTTCCAATTTCAATTTTTACAAGTATTTTTGGTTAACTAATCCATTTCAACCCTCTATCCTTAGCTATCTAAATACACTGTAAAATAACAAGTATTGAATGTCTTGAAATATTAAGATGGTTAAACCTAAGAAAATATTTAAAGATGTTAAATACAATCATTTTTATCACCCCATAATCTATTGTTTAGTTATTATAAATATCAATCAATTGAAACATGCTTTAGTATAGTGCAGTCAAAAGAATAAAGAACTTGCATCAAATTGGTTATTGGTCATTTTGAAAGGTTGACTGAGGGAAAATTCCATTATTGTCTAGTTGTATGAAAATCCAACTTAGTATTCTTAAACATACTAGACCAATTTTTTTATAAAAGAAAGAGTGGAATATTTAATATCATGCTAAGTTACAAAATGGGACCTCCTAGATTCTTGAGAGAAATCTAGAGTATAGGTACAAATCAATAGTTTTTATCAACTAACTTTTAGCATTATAAAATAGTATGGTTCCTAGTAAGAGCACGGGTTCGAGTAGACACTGGGTAAAAGAAATAGAATTTTAGGATTCTACTAGATGTTGAGTAGATGATATAGGGAATGAGGTTCCTAGTAGACATTGGGTTGATGACATAGCCAACAGTGGTTTTGTAGATGTGAGATAGATGTTCAACACATGACCAACAATAAGAATGGAGAATGTCTTTCACACTATCATGTCGTAATGAGATTTTGACGATGTGGTGTGGGTTGTTAAAGCTTTGCCTCCTCATCTAGATATTCAAAAGAAAATGTTCAAAAATTGGATTCTTCTGGCAACCCTTATTCTTGTGGGATGCTTAGCTCGTGCCCTAGTTTTAGTTCTCATCGTCTTCTAAACTCAAAAAGTAGAGTTCCAACAACTAAATCAAGAGATGGCATTATCACACCTATGACACTTGAGTCTCAGCTTAATGTAAATCTTTAGGGTTTTCATAACACTTTTAGGGAGCTGAAATCTAGTTAATTAATGAGAAAGATGGACTAATGAAAATGAAAATGGTGAAATAGGTGAAAGGAGAATACCTTGGTTCCTACTCCTATTTCAGATGAGAAAGTGGTCAAACCCTTATCCAAATCTCCTCCTTATGAGAACAAGGAGAAATGTGAAGTATCCAAGAAGAAGGTTTAATGCCCTATTCTTCTAGCAACCCTTATTCTTGTGGGATGCTTAGCTCGTGCCCTAGTTTTAGTTCTCATGGTCTTCTAAACTCAAAAAGTAGAGTTCCAACAAGTAAATCAAGAGATGGCATTATCACACCTATGACACTTGAGTCTCAACTTAATGTAAATCTTTAGGGTTTGCATAACACTTTTAGGGAGCTGAAATCTAGTTAATTAATGAGAAAGATGGACTAATAAAAATCAAAATGGTGAAATAGGCAAAAGGTGAATACCTTGGTTCCTACTCCTATTTCAGATGAGAAAGTTTTCAAACCCTTATCCAAATCTCCTCCTTATGAGAACAAGGAGAAATGTGAAGTATCCAAGAAGAAGGTTTAATGCCCTGCTCTTATTATCCAAGTTGAGGTTAAACCTCACTACATCAAACTTTTTTTAATCTAAGCTCAAACGTGGTGCTCATTCCAATTTGGCGTGATGATATCTTTCTCTACAAGCTAAAAATGTGAATTCATTATAATTAGCCAAGTGCTTTGTACTTCAAACTCTTTTCCTCTAGAAGTTGTAAGATTGTTTTTGAAATTAAGGCCTTTTAACAAAAAGATTCTTAAGAAGTTTTTTCCCCTCCCTCTCTCCAACTTGACATAATCTACCCTGTTTTTCATATAGGATTCATAGATTTGGCAATTTTTAAAAATATTGGAAATTATTTTGGAGTCTTTTTGCGCCATGAGAATGCTTTTGTCTAGTGTTTCTTAATTGCTAAATTTTTTGTTCTAGTTAAAGAAAACGTTGCTTTTCCTCATTCTTTTAATCTTGTCTCCATTGAGTGTTAATGGCATCAAACCACTTCTAAATATGATACTTGGTTAAAAAATTCTAGAAGTTTAGTTCATTCATGTATTTTTGTGAAACTCTTTCCCATCCCCACTCTGGAAGAAATGAGCAAGGAAAAGTGTAAGCCCTCTTATTTGAAAGGGCCAAATACATCCATTATCTCCCCTATTGAGAACAAATATTCCTTTCCCCAATAAAATCTAGCCTTGGGGATGGATAACCTACCAGTTTCGCTTTGAAAAAAAAATGGGATAGCTTCTTTGAACCACTCTCATACTCACCTGACCTTCATTTGGAAAGAGATTTTATTTCTTTCACTTTCAGACTCACATGAAAATAATTCTACCTCTTCTTCTTGGGAAATGTTAATCCTAGAATGACTACCTTGCTACATTTTCTGAACACCCACTTCTTTTGGAGGGCTGTAATATAAATGAAATGATTTATCATGATGAAGATGCTATTAATTTGGTTAAAATAAACATAAAAGTTTTGAAATTAAGCAATATCAACTGATTTAGCTAATTATATAATAGAGGAGCTTATTAATGAAATCTCATGGATTTCACTCTCAATCTCAGTTTGAGAGAGCCCAGCCCGTTTCCCCTCCTCCACTCCATCAAAAAGAGGAAGGAAATGAAGAAATAAAAAAACTGTTATGGAGATTGCTGCTAGCAGACAATCAACTTTGTTATATTCACTCTCTCCTAGAAAGAGGCATTTAGCCCCCACTAGTTAGGGCTTCTACAATAGAAAAACTTATAGGTGGACTTTTCCTTTTAAGTTCACTCAAAATAAAACTCAAAAGAAGAGAGGATGAGGTGCCTCCCCTCAAGACCGATGAGAATTATATAATAGAATGCTAGTGGCATAAATGCCTTTAAAAAATGATGTATAATCAAGCTTCAACTTCTGATCATGGATTTTGACAATACACTCCTCCCAGAAACAAAATTGTTTGAGAAAGCTACTTCTCTTTTTGGGTTTTCGAAATTATGGAACTTTGACCCTCCCTACTGGAGGTGCGTCAGATATTTGGGTATTTCTTTGCAAATACAATAGAGTTTTTTTAGAACTTTTTTATGCTTTAGTTGATTTCTTGTCTATGTTGGTCACGTGCAGATTTACTCAGGTAAATTTCTGATTATTCAATGTTTATAGCCCTGGTCACGTGCAGATTTATTGAGGTAAATTTCTGATTATTCAATGTTTATAGCCCACAATACAGTTGAGAAATTAAAATTCTCTCTGATCATCTCTCTCGTCTCAAGACCTCTATCTAATGCTTTAACAATTTTTGGCTACAGTGAATTTCAAATGGCTCTGAAAAAACTGGGGTATCATCTCGGTTAAGAAAGTTACGGGAATATTTGAATTTTTTTTGGTATCTACCCCTGAATTTTTGATTGCCCATCTAAGAAAGGTTGTTTTACTTGGACCAATAGGAGAAGATAAGTCTTCCAAATTATGGAAAGATTACTGATTCATTCAACCAGAAAATTGTCTTCCTCGACATTTGGACTTCTCTTCTTCAATTCTTTCACGTTCAGGCTAGATCACTTCCCAATCCTCTTCTCTGTATTTGTATACAGAGCTATGACGATCACCATTCACTTCTTTTAACAACAGATATTTATATTTGATTATTTGCATATTGTGGTTTAAGAAGTTAAGAAAGGCATCCCAACAGGCATTCATTTTATTCATCCATATACACATTTCTTTACATTGCCAAGTTCTCTTTATCACCCACAGGTTCTCTCCCACGTAGCGTCCAACCTCTCAACCATTACATTTTCTATTTTTGTTTACATATTTGCTTCTTTTTTTTTTAAAAGTGTGCAGCAAAGGCCACATTGCCTCCACCAGCGCATCATATCTCCAAGCAACCTCTTTTGGCTTTTCTTCGTTGCAGCACTAAAGAGAAATGGTTTAAATCTCTAATATCATCTTGCAATTCATGAGGGTTATTTGTAGGTTACTGTGAGAAGTGGCATTTCAATCCAGCTCCACATTTTGTTAAAGAAAAATTTTATTTTGCTTTTACAATCTGCAGCAACAATCTTCTCACACGAGGACAAGAGTATAGAGTTTTTATTTACCTAAGAGTCTTTGGTAACAAAACCATCCTCCATATTTCATTTTCAGCACATTATTCTCCTTGGGCATAGAAAGAGTGAAGTCTAACAAAAACAAAAGATCAGAATTTGAATCACTTCCAGCTAACCCTATCAGCTGCAATGAACATTAATGTTGGTCTTTGACTTGGTCTCCACATCTACCATTTCCAACGTTAGTGTCCTTTTTAATTATTTAGGCACTGTTTATTATTAATGTTGGATTATCATTAGAATATTGTTATTTTTGAGATAGTCAATAAAAATATTATTCAGAGTTGATTTTAATGGGTAATCTTAGGATTTTGTAAGCATTTGTTGTAAATTTAATTAAAATAAGTCATGTTTGAAGCTTCTGGATTTGATAGTGCAATTTTTTACATCAACATTTCAAATCACAATTTGCAATCCATCATCAAGATGCAGGAGAGTTCAACGAGAGAAAATTGGAATAACTTTTGAATGGTAACTCAAAAACTCAGTCCTATCTTTCTTAAAATTTCACATTTTTCAATTTTCCATTAAACAAGGTTCATATTGTAAACCACTCTAAATTATAAAGTGCCAAATTTTTGGTGGGAGTTCATCTAATATTAAATCAAGGGGGTATCTTAATTCGTTCCTACTAGCACTTCCATGAGTCATGTCTTGAACACTTCCATACCTTATTTACTATCATTTATCTTGAAAGGTGTCCTATCCAATGCCCTTGAGAATTTTCATGAAATCGTGCCTTTAAGAACTTCCACACCTTCTTAAGCACCACATGGGTTTGAGGAATATAGTATTTTGACATACATTGTAATATCAATACTTGTTTTGATATAGAAGGGTTTAAATACAAACCAATTGATGAAATAGAAATCGAGGCTAAGACCAAACACGCAAAGAAAGATTAAGAGAATATATTAATTCATTTCATTTAGAAATGAAACTTATTTCAATTCTAAATTAATTTCACATTTTAAATAATAAAACATTGATCACTGGACATAAATTTAGGTTTGTCTCAGTGATGGCCCTCCCTTTGAATTCCCAGAAAAACAATTATACTGAGGCTTATGCTACCTACATTGACCTTAGGAATGGCAGTATCAAATTAGTTTACTAAGATATGGTTGGAATGTGATTCCCTAAATATAATTAATTATCTAAAAGAGAAACATTCCCGTAGTTGGACCATTAGTACTTTAATTCTTGATACCATTAATATACTTAATTCATTTAAAGAATATAAGGTTAGTCACATGTATCGTGAAAGAAATTTAGTTGCTGATAGATTGGAAAACCTTGGGGTATCTTTTTACAACATGCTAAGGTAGGGGATTTCTATTATTATCCCAAAATATATTAAGATACTCATTCGTAATGATTAGAAGGAATTGCCAATTTGAATGTATTATGGGAAATGATAAAATTGAGCATGTGAAAAGGCATATTGATGTGGTACTCTTTTATTATGGCTGACGATGCTCTACCATTATTCATAAACTTTCTTATTAGCATCCAACTTGTTATCTAGTAGGTTCTTGCAGCTCTTGGCATTCTCTGTAACATGGCGGGTGATGAGAATAGGATTGTAGTGAAGTCATGGTAGGTGTTTCACCAATAGAGGTGGTCCAAACCATGCAACAAGAGTCAACATAGTGGAAATGACAAGAAAAGACAATAAAATTGGTACAAAAAAAACTCAGCATTATCACATAATCGTATATTTACAATGCATTGGCTTGCAACATACAACTTACGTTCTCAAGCTTGCATGCCTAATTACAATAAAAATCTCAATCTAAACCATAATACCAACCTTCCATGTCTATCCTTACTTCTAAGCTACTGAATCAACCTAAAAAATATTATAAGCCTTAATATATAGAGCCTTTGTAACACATATGCCAGCCAAATTACTATAGTTTAGGACCCAAATCAAAAGATCTCAATGCCAAGATGTAGAAATGATGCCTGGTCCAAGAGAAACTTCAATCCAATATACAAGAACATTAGGATATAAGAAAAAGCTTCACAGATCAGGAAATTGCTTCACAAGATCGAAAAAATCCATATGACTGTTAGAACATGAAGAAAGTACATAGTTGAACATGAATCTGTAATATCTCCGCACCAAAGTATCAAAAATAGGTGAAAACCTAGACATAAGTAGAACATGATTTTATGAACCAACATCGAGGTTCCCAACAACAGATGATCCAAAACAAAGGAACACCACTCAAAACTCAAAAAACTAGAAAAGCAGAAACAAAATTGAAAGGAAATATTTTTGGGTGATGCAAGATTGCCAACGACCCAAGGATGCTCTTGCATCAGACACCCCTAGTGTGAAGAATATGTTCTATAAGAGGAACTTAAGGACATCTTACAGGATTCAGGACATAAATCTCATGCTCATTCTTAATCAAAATATCATTTTTATCTAAAACTCTCTTTTTTTGCGATTCTACACTTTCTTCTATTAGATCCATTAGCTTACTTTTTCTCCAAAATTCCTCTGTCATACCTCACATCAATATCAGGTAGTAAAGAACCACCTATTGTCTTTCACACATATGATTTACCTCTACTACAAGACTATTTTATTTACAACCAAAGTGCTATGTTGCTTCACTTTACCCAACTAATTCTCAGATTTGCCTTCCAGATTAGTTCTCAAATCCATATAAACCTATATAATCTACTTCTTAGAATAGTAACTCTTCACAATGCTTAGATTCCTTGCACTCACCCCTCTACCTCCTTTAGGACCTAAAGTAAACTCCTATCTAGCCTTTATTGTGACCAAGTTAATTATGCAATCATGGATAGGTCTCCTATCAAATTGTCAAGATCTACCCAATAAAATATGACAAGAACTCATAGATACCACATCACATAATACCTCATCTCAGTAAGGCCCAATGTTCAAGTTCACCAAACATTTTTCTTTCACCTCTACCATATTTTCACCTAGAAACCAACTTATCCCATAAGGAAATAGATGTTTAAACCTTTTTCAAGCCAAGATTCTACATCATCTCTTCTAATACCAAATGATTAGTACTACGTCCATCCGTAATAACATTACAATATTTTCCTCTTAATATGCAAACAATCCTAAAAAATTTCTCCTTTGAATAGTTTCAACTTCCTTCTTACTCAACATGATTTTCCTAAGCATAAGACATTCTACCACCTCAGTTTCTACTACGCTCTTCAAAATTTAATTAGTAGCATGTTCCTCATGTGCCACAAGGTTCTGTCTACTCCTGTTCTTACTAGATCCTTAAGTATATTGAAAATCTCTATGTAATATGCCACCACATTTGAAACAAGTACCTTTTAATTCCTTTCTACCATTCCCTTTTCTTTGTACTCTCTGATCATGTTCCTCTTTAATGGTCTTCATTTCCTTTCCATTTCTATTCACTTGCTTCTCCTTCCTTGTAGGGTTACTCTGTCTTCTCTTTAATATATCTTCTTCCTTCACTGTATAATGATAAGCATCCACCACTATAGAAATATGAAAAATACATAACTCATCATGAATAATTAATCTTAGACCATTAATATACGTAGCCACCTTATCCTTAGTTATCTCTTGGTGTCCAGATCTGATTGTGATCTTATAAAAATCCTAGGTGAATTCATTCAAACTCATGTTCTTTTTCTTCAAGTTATATAACGTGTTCAACAATTCTAATTCATAATCTTCTACAATAAATTTAGCTTTAAATATAGCAACCATTACCATCCATCTAGTGATTTTTAATTTACCATTTTCCTCTCTATCTTTTGGCAATTCTTTCCACCTTAGGAGAGCATGAACCTTCAACAAATTCTATCCTAACCTACCCCTCTGTGGATCTCTGATATCTTCAAGCTCAAAATAATCTTCTATTTCACCAATCCAATCTATCAAATCTTAGGGACAGAATGAAAAAAAGAAAGTAGAAACCTCCATTCTATCACTTTTACTTACTTGTGGCATAGCTCTCAACAATCTTTCCTCATCTGTATGGGTCTTATTATCTATAGTCTCAAGTTCTTCAACAACCTCTTCATATTCTTCCTTAGTCTTATGATTCCTTCATAATCTAGTCAAAGAATTTTGGATCTCAGTCTTCATCCAATTTCAAAAGTCCTCCATCATTTTCTCTAACCTCCTAGGGTTCATCCTTTTAGGCAACATCTTTCCAATCTTCAAGTGTAAGTGCCCCAGCTTTAGCGATCTAATTCTAAGGTGTTCAATTGCCTCTAACTTGATGATCTATCAAACACACTTGTATCTTAAATCTAAATTGGTGATCTACTCACCCTCGATGTGCCTTCAATAACCTAGAAAAATTATCAAGTACAAAAATATCCTCTTCTATCCCATTGCACAAGTCATCTTCAATCGAAGGCCATATCTACACTCTACCACCCCACAATGAATTTAACTAGGGATTCACAAGTTCAAGAACTCAATTTTCTAACACAGGACTGTCATTCTTTCTTTGGTACCATCCGGTGACGAGTCAACATAGTGGAAAAGACAAGAAAAGACAATCAAATTTCTACTATAGATCTTTTCATTATCATCGAATACTATATTTACAATACATTGGCTTGCAACATGCAGCTTACATTCTTAGGCTTACATGCTTGATTACATTGGAAATCTCAATCTAAACCCTAATACCAACCTTCTAAGGCTATCCTTTCTTCTAAGCTACTAAATCTACCTAACAAGAATCAAAAGCTTCAATATATAGAGCCTTCACAACACATGCGTCAGTCAGATAAATTACATTTTCCATGATTAAGAAAATGTAACATGTGTAAATATAGGTCTGGACCCAAATAAAAATATATCAAAGTCATTATGTAGAAATGATGCACAATCATAGAGAGACATCGACCAAAGATCAAGGAATATTCGGATATTAGATACTAAGCTTTGTTGATCAAGGAATTGCTTTGCAAGATCAGAAAACTCCATCTGACCATATAACATTAAGAACAGACAAAACTGACAATGAATTTGTAATATCTCCATAGTAAACGATCCAAATGAGATACAAACCCAAACATGACTACAACATGATGTCCAAAACCAACCCTAAGGTTCGCAACAATAAACAATCTAAATCAGACGAATGCCACGAAAAATTCAGAAAAATGGAAAAACAAGAACAAAAAAGAAAGGAAATATTTTTGGGTGATGCAAGATTTCCAACAAACCAAGGATGGTCTTGCATCAGATTGAACCTATTGTCTATTATTAATGACAACAGAACTAGACAGTCTAGAGTGATCCTTTTTCTAGTGTTCTCTCTCGCTACACAGAGAAGTTACACGCACTAGTAGAATTTGGCAAATAAATGACTACATGACTAAAACTTATAATCATGTGACTAAAAATGACTAAATTTAGTAATTTTTTGAAATTCACAAGTATAAATGACTAAATATATGACCAATTTGGTCATTGAGTGTTCAATCACAACTAAATAATTGATTAGACAAATAAAAATGACTAACTAAATAACTATTACTCCTATATTTTTAAAAACATTTGATGATAATCCATAGAGCTTAAGGCCCCTCTCATGTGACCCCTAGCTAAGCAGTCCATTTTCCCACCCAAGTTGCTTGGTGCACAAAAATGCCTATTGCGTGGAAGGCATTGCCTCTCGATGCAATCTAGAGGCCTTCAAATATTTTTTAAAAACCAATCACAAAAAAAGTATACATGAAATGAAAAGTTAGCTCAATGGAAAAAATAGGGTAGACCATATGATAGAATTCTTCGCACAAAAGACAGGGACAAATACGTATCCAACTGGAAATTTTCAAAGTACATTGCATATATTTTTATAAAATATTCAAAAAGTTAATGCAATTGCTAAGATATATTAACTTTATTTACTAAATTTTTTATACTATATAAATTCAACTTAAATTGAAAAAGATATATTATGATTCTCTAGAAAGCTTTGATTTATTTTAAAAAATTTGAATTTAATTTTTAATATAGCATAAATTTTAGTTTTTACAAAAAATGCAATTTAATTAAAAAATCTTTTCAAGTTAAAGTTTTTGATATATTATTCCAATTTTCAAATTAAAGGGAGATGCTCATATATTTATATTAATATAATTGACTTAATTTAATTTAGAGAAAACCTTTTTAATCGCAAAAGTTTCATATATTTACATAACAAAAGCTAATTTGTATTTGCCTAATTAAATCTTGGAAAGAGACACAAATGTAGTGATTGTATGTTGTCATTGATGTAAATTACACACATTTCATATGATTGGCCAACACTATTTTTTGATACCAAAGATTAGATAGTACAATTGGTTAAGTATAGACTTGTTGACACAAAGACACAGTTTTGGTATTTTGATTGGTATGGACACATGCAATACAATTTTGATGTGTGATTGGAGGAGATGATTCATAGGACATATATACATCTATGTCTATGACCATAGATTGTGATGTTAAGATTTGGTGGAGTTATGATTTGCTAAGTATCGGGTTAACAAGTCAAAGATAGAGACAAAGACAATATAATCGATGGTATAATCAGTTTGATTGATGAAGGAGTTAGAGTCGACATGGCACACTATTTACATGCTATAAGTTGAGTTAGCATAGAAATTTGATAATGAATTTGGTCAAGACACTTTACACTACCTATTTTGTTCTCATGGCTAATAATGTTAAGAAACAAGTTGATATATGAGACAAGTTTTTGAGATGGATCAGATGGATAGTGATAGAGATTGTGATGTGAAGGATAAGGAATGTGATATAGTACTAAAGGTACATCATTCAGAAGTTTGTCTATCAGTTGATGAGTTGTACACGTTATTGAAAATATATTAACATACTTTATTTTGTTTGTTAGTTAATGATTGGGAAAGTGTGTCCTATCTATTTTGTATATTATTTTTGAGGTAGTAAGTCTTGCTAGTGATTTTTTAATTGAGTAACGAGATCTAGGTTGTAAGCCTGAATGCATGTGCATTCTCCTCTTATGCAATATTACCCTTAACTGGGCATAGTTATTTCTGTAGAAGTAAAACATATTGTAGGTTTCATCCCCACCATGGTTTTTCCCCTAACAAGTTTTCCATAATAAAAGGTATGGTGTTATGATGTTATGGTTGTTTTGCAATATTTTTCTTTTATTTTTGTTAATTTTATTGATATCAAAATTATGGTAAAAATATAAATATTTTGGATCACGGATTAACATTCCCTCTCATTGTTCTTGAATCCTAACAATTAGTATCATAATTTTGGTCCTTGGAAGATGTCTAACCACTTAAGGAAGGTCTTGATGATAGATTTGATAGTTTCTAGCAGTGCATAGAAGTAACTTTTAGTTGTACTTGATGATCTTGATAAAGAAAACAATCATAATTCAGAATTGGAGAGAAATATTAAAGATGTTGAAATTTTCATTGAGAACCTGAAAGATCAGTTGAAAAAATATAGAGATAAGAGGAAAGATCTTGTGGAATAGTTTCTCTAGAAAGGAAGTTCAAATGGTTGACAATACATCAAAGAAAAATATATGGTTCACAATCTATCAAAGAAAAATTTGATGAGCATGAACAAATCACAGATGATAGAGAGAACCTAAAACATGAGTTGGAAGCTATGGTAATGAAGTTTACTAAAGAGATTAAAGAAAAGAAGAATCTTAAATAGATCCTGAAGGAGAAGATAGAATAATCCTACAAACTGAATGAAGAAGTTGGAAAATTATAGATCTACCTTGAGGAATCTAAACATAATGAGAAGAAACTTGAAATGGTTATTGAAGTTCTTAGGAGTGAACTTGTTACTACAAATGAATTCAAAGAAAAATTTAGATCAGGAACTGTGAAGCTTGATGAAAAATTGGAGAGACAAAGACCAATTGGAGATACACAAGGACATAGATTGGAGAAAGCTTAAATTTATTGATTGGTATAGAAAACTAATTCATCAAAACAAAAAACTAAAGAACCTATGAATACACATATGAGACAACCTAAATTCAATCGGAAATGCTTTTTGTGTAACAAGATTGTGCATAGAGAAAAGGAGTGCAGAAGCATATCTAATAAGGCTACATTTTCTGTCTATTGTCACACCTATAAGAATTATGGATATAAGGCAAGTGAGTGCAAATCAAGGATGAATTATCAGAAGAACATAACCTATCACAAATGAAACAAATTTGGTCATATGTCAAAGTAATGTAGAATGAGGACAAGCCCTATGAACACAAGGTATACTAATGTGACATGTTTAAATTGCAATAATCATGGTCATATTGCTAGGAATTATAGAATAAACAATGTAGGAGGACCAGCATAAGGAAGTAATGTGAAAAATGGAACAAGAAAGAATTTTTTTTATTTTGATGAAGTTAGGAAGGAAATGAAAAAGACTTAGATTATAAAGGAGAAAATTGACTCTTTTGGATAGGTCACAATAGCTTTTGGTGTGTGCATATCATCACCAAACTAATTAGGTCATAGGACTTAAGGGAGAGTTTACTTCATAAAACCTTTCACCATCCCAAGAATTATAGTAGTAGAGGTTGTGATGGTAGACTCAATTGTAAAATGGAATTAAAATTCTATGTTTGCAATCGCAAAAGACTCCATAATCATTTCTAGGGTCGCATAAAAGGTACTTCACTGGTTTTATCAACTTTTTAGAAGCTAGAGTATGAGCAACATTAAATGAGGGAATCTAATAAATTTTTAGCATAAAAGGGAATTTTGTGATCTCATTTGACATTTTTATATCCTAAGAATGAGGGCTTACCTGAGCAGAAGGAGATCTAATAGTCAATCATGCAACTGATCAAATTTTACAAGCAACCCCTAGAATGGCGATAAAAGGTATCAATTTTTGCAGAAACTTGTCAATTGCATTAAAGTAGAATGGATACACCATAGATTGTTGGTAAACTATAAAAACCAAGGTATGGATTCAAGAAACACCCATTTAAATCTATGGAAGATGATCTAGATGGTAGATTTTCTCATTTTCTCTACATAGTTTTGCATGTTGACTATACTCATTTATATATTAATTATAATCTTGAATAATTAGGAGATTGTGAAATCTACAAGAAATATGAATCTTTGTCTATTGATGGAGTTTTGAAAGAAGAGTTCAAGAACATTGATGAGCTTAACCTTGCACAATATAAGGACTTTTATATCTTTGATAAACCAGAGTGGGTTAGAATTATGTTAACTAGGCTCCATGATCAATTTTCTAGTGTGGAGACAAACCTATTAAGATAACCAAGGAATTAATCTATGTAGTTACTGGGTACAATGTATTTGGTGAGGTACCAACACTAAGAACATCAATGAAAAACATTGTTGAACAACTTACTGATTAAAAATGGGATAAGAGAGCCATGACGGTAAATGATAGAAAAAAACCTAATGTAAAATTTTTTCAATGAGTTTTTCTTACAAAGTTTATCACATCAGAAGAATAAACTTTCTTTATGCTACTATCATTCATAGTGCATATAAGATGTTGAAGGAAGATACTCAAATAAACATTTATGAGATATTGAAAGAGTAGTTGACGGAGAATCTTGGAAAAAGAAAGAGAGATAAAAGTCATATATTCAAATATGGATCACTGATTATCGATATGTTCTGCTATTTGATGAAATATTTCCCTAGTATATCATGGAAAAAATATATCCTTTCAACAATAAAAATGGACAGATGCTATAGGATGCATAAGAAGGAATACGTTGATTAGTTAATCTTTGAATATTTCAAAATGTCTCTAAAGAAGATGCAAAAGAGGAAATGGATATGAAAGAGTTTGCTTGAGAAATATAAGGATGTAGTCTATTTTATGTTGGAGATTCATGCATGTTCTATTGGGCTAGTTGAACCTAGAACCTTAGGGATATTACCCATGGATTGTGAGGTAGACATTGATATTCTAGAGAGATATGTTGAAGAGACGATGAGTAAACCAAGATATCCAAATGCAAAGATATTTGGTACTTGTGCAAAGAAGTATAAATTGTTTCAGAGTCAATTGAATGAACCAACAAAAGGTAGGAAGATAAAGAAAATAATGGATAATATTTTTGAGAAGGAAGGCATCAGCAAAGAGAAGATGGAAAAAATTAGGAAAAAGAAAGAAGAGATGGAAAAGAGAAGGGTAGCACAAGCTACAGTAATTGATAATTACCAGGAGACTCAACCTTCACCTATTTCTATGCCACCTAGTCAGAGGAATACCATGAGTACAACTAAAGCTTCAGCTATGCCTTCTCAGAAAAAGACAACTGAAAGGAACCCTACACCAAATTTTACAAGGACTAAATATGATAAATCATAGTTTGAACATGTATTAAGAAGACCAAAGAAAAAAAGTGCAGGACCATAGAATAGAGAAAAGAAATATAAATATGATTTCTCTACTGATTTTGATCAATCCAAGAAGAAGATAAGGACTAAAGGTGCTACTCCAACAAGGATTGGCAAAGAAAAACCCATGAGTGTGGGTAAGAAGTAGAATCAAGTTGAATTTTTTTTAGATAAAGTAGTAAGTATGGTATTCTAGTTTAATTGAAGAAATACTATCAATTATTTAATGAGGATGAGAGAATTAGACAAAACAAAGGAGTGATTATTCATTTGAACAAATTCAGTAAGATATTTGTTGAGATAAACGGTCAAATACCTTATCATTTGTATACTAAATTGGAAGAGAAAATAAAATTTTCTCTAGAGGAAGACAAAATGATAAGGGAGGCAGCTATATCTCCCTATGATTAGAAATGATGAAATAAAGAATCTACTTGAAGAAGCAAAGAAGAGATTGTTAACAAAGAAAAGAATTAACAGGTTAATGGATGGAAAGAAAGAAGAAATTATTTCAGAAACTGAAGATATTATTAGTAAAATGTTTATGGAAGTTGGATATGTTGCACCAAATATTAAAAAAGCCAAGGACTAAGAGGAAAGAAGAAAAACTTTTCATTGATGATCAATTCATTTCATTAGTCAAGGAACCAGTCTTGTTCATTGTAGGACTACCTATTACTCTTCATGCACATGATACTAGATATCCGCAAGGAGCATAATAAAAGAAAGATTCAATTAATGATCCATCTAATGTGATTAGAGAAGATGGAATCAAAGAGATAATGAGAGAAAGAGGATACTCTGCAGACAAGCCTATTTTGATTTAGACTTAAAAGGAGATTCATGAACATATTAGCGATGTTCATGATCCTGATGCAATGGACATGAGAACAAAGGAGAAATAAAATCAATGAGAAGTTCATATATAAGAATAATTCAAGAATCCTGAGGAGGAAACAAAGTATTTGCAGATAGATATTGCTCAATCATTCGATAAAGTGGATACATTGTTGGCAAGATATTCTTTTGATTCTTTTCAACTATTTGATTTGCATGGATCCATGGACTTGGAGATCATGGAAGAAGAGGAACTCATAAAAGTATCAGTGTTAGCTCATGAAAAGGCTAAGTAAAAAGCATTGAATAAGAGTGTGAAGGGTAGCAGATTAATTTCTAAGATAGTTGATGTGCTCAGAAAAATTATGCAAAATTTTTAGATAAATCTAGGTACCCCTATTTATGATCAGCTAGAGGATCTACTGAACAACTTTGATACATATTCTAAATCTTTGGAGAAGGTAGTAGAGGATAAGGTACAAAATTAATTTATTTCTAAAAGGTTTCACCATTTATGTTCATTGATTACGAAAGATAAGATGTCATTACATACTGGAATAAATAAGTTAAAGGGATCCATTCAAGATGGGAGTAATATTATTAGGACGTGGATTAATCCATTTTCTAATGTTTCTAACCTTGATCAGATTATAAGGGAAAGTGAGGTATTACTAGAAGATAAAGAAAATAATTTTGACCCTTCAAAGGGATTTTCTTCGGACCATATGCTTGGCCAAACAATTGTCTTAGAAACACATAGCATTGGATTGCTATTTCAGGATTGGACACCCTAAATGGCTGCTAAGTAGATTATTTAGTCTCATTTAGTTATCAACCAGGGACGTAAACTTGGAATGGTGTTCGCAAAGTATATGCTTCAAACTTCCTTGATTCTCATGGCTAAACCTATGGAATTGAAATACATTATGCTTCAGGAATCTACACTATCTTAATTAAATGCAATTATTCTAAGAAGATAGTAATTATGATTAGGGGTTACTCTACTCGCCTATGGTGTAGGAATAGTACACCAATTCTGCTACTAGTGGCTGCAGGAACAACAGAGTTCTATCTTCTACTTAATGAGCAAAAAAATAAATTCTAATCTAATAAAATGATTCACTCACCAAGTGGGCCTCCTTGGATGAGAAAATACAAATATAATTTTGATAAGAGAGTGAAACTCAAATTTCGCATTCTATTCATTCATGGAGGAAATATGCTTGGAAAATAAACAGTGCTACAATATCAAGCTCTAGTCCAGAAATTACATCAATTAACTCTTTCCTTCCTCTACTCTCCTATGGAACTACATGAATCCACTCACTAATAAATTTTACCTTAAATTTTGACCAGAATTAGTCAAATTTTCTACGACAATTGGTCGAATAAGAGACTAAAACTGTCATCGATCTTTTTTCGTCGCATTTTCTACATGGTAAATAATAGTCAAAATTTTGACCCAATAACTGGTCAAATTATTGACTGCAACAATCCCTTGAAACAAGAAGAATAAGACGTCGCTTAATTGGTGTAAACGTCAAAATTGAGACCATTGTGTCATCAAATTATCCACCTAAATTCATTGAATTGAGCGTCGCAGGTATAGCATCCTGGTCGATTTAGTTCATTTTGTCATTGAATTATCCACCAAAATTCATCGCAGGAACTGTCGATTGTATAGCATCCTGGTTGAATGCAGTGCTGTGTAAATGTCAAAATTGAGACCATTGTGTCGTCAAATTATCCACCTAAATTCATCGAAGGGAGCGTCGCAAGTATAGCATCCTGGTTGATTTAGTTCATTTTGTCATCGAATTATCCACCAAAATTCGTCGCAGGAACTGTCGATTGTATAGTATCCTGGTATAACAGTACTGTGTAAAGGATGAAATTTTGACCAATACTAACTTTTGTTTAAAAAAAAATGTGATGAGGATGGAGCAATGCGATATTTGATATTTTCATTTGAATACTACTACTAGCCTCTAGTTATTAT
>MU224061.1:3806309-3828115 GCA_018584345.1 Thuja plicata
GACGGCAGAGGCTTTGGCATATCTGCATTCTGGAGCATCTCAACCCATTTTCCATCGGGATGTAAAATCATCTAATATTCTTTTGAATGAGACATTTTCTCCCAAAGTTGCAGACTTCAGAATTTCTTGCCTCATCTCTGCTTCCAATGGCATGCATCTCACCAAAAATATAATGGGCACAAGGGGTTACTTACATCCTAAGTATTTCCAAACGTATCAACTCACCGACAAAAGTGATGTGTACAGTTTTGGTGTTGTTCTGGTTGAGCTTATAACAAGTCTGGAGCCACTACGTGCAGAAAGGATTAGCGAGGAGTGGAGCTTATCTAATCTTTTTCTTGCCAGAATAAAAAACAATCACCTCAAGGAAATACTAGATAGCAAGGTATTGGAGGAGGATAACCTGCAACAGATGGAAGATATTGGAAGGATCATGTATGCAAAATGTGGAAGGATAGACAAGGTACGTCAACTGTTTAAAGCCAAATTCCACAACCTTTGCAAGCATCCTTCCAGCCTGTGACAAAATTGGAGCTTCCGAACAAGGCATTGATATCCATCAAAGCATAACGGAGGGGGAATTTGTTATCAAATATTTTATCAAAATGAGGGGTTCAAACCCTAGTATAGACAATCTGTATAATGGATAAGCAATCCATGACTTTGACAAGAGTCAGGAAAACAAAATCAGATTACCTAGTCAGTGCCGATGAGCTTCCAAACAGTGCCGATGAGGTTTCGCACTGCAACCTTGAAAGAATTCGCCATGGTAATAATGAAATGAATTATTTATTTATTTATTTATTTATTTATTCTTTTGGTCGAACTTGCGACGAACACGGGCACAAATTAAAAAAAATGAAAGTTTTCCTTCTATAACGACCAACCAAAACTTTTTTATTTTTTTAAGTTATTCTTGTGGTCAAAATTGCGATGAACACCGGCACAAATTAAATAAAAAATGAAAGTTTTCCTTCTATTACGACCAACCAAAAAAAATTTATTTCATGGTCAAAAATTTTGGTGGAAAAACCAAGTCAAATGTACTAGTGAATTATTTAAGGAGGAACTACACTACAACCTAAATCTAGGATCACAGCATTAATGAGGATCACTAATGGATACATCATGCTCATAACAAAAATCTTGAACAACAAAAGTAGGTCTTCAGGTTCTTCCCAGAATGTAGCATGCAGTGGTTCTAGATCTACATGTGGTGTTTTCTCAGGAACTGGATTGACTTGTTCCTCCATGAGAGTTCTACGACACACTGATCTTTAACCTCTTACTTAATTCCCTACTTTATGCTGGTGCTTTTGAAGGTAACAACTATCATTGACCCTTTCAACACCATGTTGGAATTCTTGAATGTGCCATAACTTGACTCCTACAAAATTGTTAGTATACATAACTTTCAACGCATAAATATATTTTATTGTTTAATACTAAGAAAGAAGTGTGAGATTTCATTCAATATTCTTGCACATCATTCAGCTACAAGAAGGAAACTACCCGCAAACATAGCATAGGGAAAAGGACTATCCATTCAACATGCAATCACTTAAATCCTGCAACTTCTATCCATTAGCTTTAAGCAAAATACATTATGTTTTCACAATCCATTTTATCTACTTATGTCATTTCATATAGAAATATATAAAAACCATAAGTTTAAAGTCTTCTTCTTCTGAAAACAAAATACTGAAAAAGGAAAGTAATCACATGGAAAAGATGGCCTTTTGGGAGGCTCATCATTCCCCCCAACTGCACTATTGTTGTTCCCCAGCAATCATGAAGTTTAGGATCCTAGCTCTAAGCCTCAGGTCACCGGCGGTCTTCTCCCCTAGCTCATCCACAACATGATTAAAGTATCCATGGCTTTTCCAAAGTCTGTCCCACCTCTGTCTTTCCTTAACCATATCATGATCTTTTGCATTCTCACTAACTATCAGCAGCTGCTGCAGGAGGATTGGAGGTTGAAACTGTAAGGGCATCCAATAATGTAGCTATGTGTGGCCCAGAATTATATACCATGGAACACAGTGAGTAGCAAGGGTTAAATTTTGTGGAGAATGGGGCTCCCTAATTTTTAAGTTGTGGGGCATCCTCATCCATTGTTTCTTACAAGCTGAAATTGCGGCCTCAACATCTTATGAAGAATGTTGTTCCCAATCTACATACCCCTGTTCTCTGACTGGAAGAACCTTACGAGCCCCACTAGGATTCAGAGTTATTGAAATCCAGTCAAGGAATGTCTGCCTAGAGCTTTGAACTTCAGACCTTAGCATAAGGGGTGTGTCGACCTCACTGCTTCGATATGGGAGAGCCTGGTGCTCTCTGTTGATCTCATTTTGAACCTAGGACATAACTGCCCTCAACTGCACATCTCCAACATAAAGGAGTAAATTCCATTCCCTGTTGTCAGGCATAGCTAGATTGTGTAGATATAACTCGCATAAAAAATTCTTAATGGGCATAGGTGCTGATCGAAAAGCGTCATAGAATTCATGAGGGGTAGCAATGGAAGTATTTAATCCCTCAACAATCCTTGTCATCTGAAAATTAACAAATTGTTCCTTAAGGAACAATGCATAAACTAGAGAAGGTGGCCTACACGCCATTGCTACAGGAATCAACTCTGTAATCTGCTCAATTCTCCTTTCCACTATTGCAATTCTATTTGTTTTCTTCTCAAGCTAACAAGCCTGCTCCTCAATTATCCTCTTTAATTTCTCTGTCTCCAGTTCCCATTGTGATTTTTCCCAGGTTATATTTTGGTACAAACTTAATCCTGCTGCCAATGGTGTGGAAAAATCTGAAGGTGGCATGGGTCCTTGCTGAAGAACATTAATCCACTCAGATGCAGCTCGAGGGATTCTTACTTTCTCCACTTTAGTGAAAGTAGCTCCTTTCCCCTTGTCATAAGTGACAAGGGTTTTGATCGAATCATTCACTTGGGATGATTCAACTGCCTTACCCAATGTATCCAATCCCTCTTTGCTCAACTGCTCAAACACTTCTTCTATAATATCCTTATTCACTTCAGGAAACTCATCAGGAGGAAGATTCTCTAAAACATCATAAGAATCTTGACCAGAACTATTGCAAAACCCCTCTGTTTCTATAGAATCCCTATCACTTTCCACAAGGATGAATTCAACTTGTGGATTAGTTTGAACTTTCTCATCCACAATGTGGGCTAGGGTATCACCGTCTACTCTATTTGAAGCTTTTGCCTCCGAAGAGGACTTTTCTGCAGACTCAGAGGATTAGACATTTATAATTGAATCAGGGGTTTCTCTTGCTTTACTAGTACTAGCAGAAAGTCTAGGACTTTTCCTCATAGGGGTCTGAGAAGAGCTCATAGGTTCCTTGCATTTCTTTTTTGTGGAGGACACCTCCCCTATAATTGCTACAGGAGTCTCTTCTGGTGTTGCTTCCTTGGAAGAAGGCAAGGGTTCCTTAGACATCTGATTTCTATTGTCATTATCAGCTACCTGTTTTTCTGGAGTCATTTCCTCTATATTTAGGGTTTTATCTTTTCCTTTTATAATAGTAGACCTAGTTTCTTAAGACATTGAAGTGTTAGGGGAGGCAGCAGTTTTTCTAGTTTTTCTTTCCTTATCATCAGAAATAGGAGTGTTGTCATTACAGGCTCTTTTCCTAGTTAAGGTAGGTCTAGAAGAGGATGCTTTAGGAATGGGTTCTATTTTATGGATTACCTTACGAACCCCTATTGTTGTATTAACCCTACTACCTACACCCTGGCCTCTCAGACCAACCACCCTAGGTGCCAAATCTTCCATAACCAAGAATTCCTCCCAGGTCCCAATTGACTGTTTAATTAACTCCCTTTCTACAATTAACTTAATTAAACAGTGGTGGGAAATGGACTGTGCTTTCCCTGACTGAACAAGAGATGCATGTTTTTTCAAAATATTAAAAAGAAAGCTAGGTAAGTCAACTGGCATTTTTTCATGGCGAAGGGTGCTCAGAATTTTGAAGTGAAGTCCGTGAAGGTACTTGCAGCATCCCTCACAGGTGAAGTAAGATATTATAAATGTGGCCGGCTGCAAAAAATCCCCAGGTAACAACATTCTTACAGTGCCCTGCTTCTTTTCAACCTCCAACTGTGGGTTACTATGCAGGGTAAATTGTGCCCTAGATGAACGCAAATCAATGTCTTTTGACCACTTTTCCCCTTCCTATGGAAATTTCGTAACCTCTGCCACTATATCTTCTGAAAATTCAACCCTCGGACCTTTCACTACTGCAAACTAGGTGTTCAAAGAATTCATAAATTGAAAATCAATTTCATCATCGAAGCCATTAAGGCTTAAGCAGTAGTCCGCCCATCCCCGTTGCCGAAACAACTCACAGGTAGCTGGGTCCCCAAGTAACACGTGATGATCCATTGGCTCGTGGCTCTAAAGGTCTCTGCCCATTGCAAATGATAGACAAAATAGCTCTACAGGATATGCTCAGTTGCTATAGAAAATTTTGAAAAATGCCTGGCTTTTCTTCAGACGTAAGATGTTTTTGTTTTTGCATTCCGAGAACAATTGAAGTATAGGATAGTAATTAATTTTAAGAAAGAAATAATTACTTTGAATGATTTTCATAAATGAATTCACGTGTGTTAAGGTTTACCACCCAAACACGTCACAAATTTTTTGTTATTAGGTGCTCCTTTCTTTAATTTGCTTTCAAATCAACTGTTAAATCATGATTGCTTTAATCACTGAGTGACAGCTAAGCTCTCACATAATGGTGGTCACCATGAAAAGACAAGAAGAAATAAAGTTTTTTCCTTTTCGCTTGCTAAAATTAATTTGGAAGTATTAAAATAGACATGAGTGAAATAACTAACCCCTCCCCTAACTAAGTATAAGGCATGGGTCCCACCAGGCTGGCACATGCAAGAATAGAAAAAGAAAAATACACTCATTTCAAAATAATAAATAAATAAAATAATTTATGTGCAAAAGTATGCGTTACTTACCTGATGTGCTGCAGGAAGAGTGTAATGCTAGGCGACACACACTGATGGAGTGATGCTACGGTGTGGACATGTGGAAGAGAGAAGGTGATGTGGATTTTTATTATGCAGAAAGCAAATTACCGAAGTGAACTGTTTAATATGAAAGCTAGAATAAAATCACATCTTGGCAAATATCTGGGTGGATACGTTTGCTGAAGGAAGAATACTGTCTGAGCTTTGCTAGAATTACTGTAGGAAGTCCTCATGACTTGCAGGCTTTTGATATAGCTTTAAGCGATGCCCATTTACGAGGAGTTTGAATCTGACAGGATCAATTGTAGAGAGCTAAATGACACCATTATCAAATACTGCAACTATTTCATAGGGTCCCAACCAGCGGGTTTGAAATTTCCCAGGAGTATGCTGATACCGTGAATCATAGAGCAATGCCCAGTCACCAATGGAAAATTTTTTATCTTTTATAAAAAGGTCATGCCACTTCTTTCACTGTTGTTGTATTAGTTCTGTGTTATGAAGTGTAGATTTTCGGTATTCATCTAATCCATTGAGCTGTAAGAGCCTGTCTTCTTGTGCTTTACTAAGGTTAATATCCAAGTCCAATGTCATCCTGAGAGTTTTATGGTGAAACTCGATAGGCATGGATGCATATTTTCCATAGACTAACTCAAAGGGAGTGAATCCAATAGTGGTTTTCCAAGTTGTGCGGTAAGCCCAGATGGCTTCAGGAAGTCGAGTAGCCCAATCCTTTTTATGGATGGTGACTATTTTGGTCAGAATGGCCTCTATCTCCCTGTTTGTGATCTTAGCCTGCCCATTGGCCTGAGGATGGTACAGTGAAGATTTACCATGCCTTACTATGTATTCTTTCATTAATTCAACAATAAGGTTAGAGGTGAATTGTGCCCCTTGCTCTGTTACTATTTCTTGAGGCACTCCAAACCTAGTGAAAATAAATTCATACAGAAACTCTGCTACTTTATGGTCCCTTGCATGCCTCATTGCTTTTGCTTCAACCCATTTTGTGGCATAATCAGTGCATAATAGGATATAAGACTTACCATGTGAAGATGGCTCAATGGGGCCAACAAAGTCGATGCCCCACTTGTCAAATGGCGTTACCACCACCTATGGCTGCAGGGGCATTTCATTAGTCTTTGTGGGACATCCCATCCTTTGGCATCAATCACAGTGTCTCGTATGCGTAGCTACATCTTTGTGTAATGTAGGTGAATAATAATCGGTTGTCAACACCTTGTATGTTGTTCATTTGCCTACAAAGTGGCCACCACATGGCTCATCATGACATGCCCAAAGGATGTCATAGGTCTCATCTTTGCTGACACATCTGCGGGTAACTTGATTAGGACCTGTGTAGATCATAGATCCAGATATCCATGAAAAGTTAAAACTTTTCTCAGCCAGTAGCCTTCATTCTCGGGGTGAGAAATGGGGTGGTGCCTGTCCTGTAGCAAGGTAGTTTGCTATGTCAGCATACCATGGATTGTATGTTGTAAGATAAAATAGATGCTCCTCCGAAAAGTTGTCATCAATTGCTGTAGGATCATCAGGAACTTGTAATCTAGAGAGAAAATCAGCAACTACATTGGCTTTTCCTGGTTTGTCAATGATAGTTATATCAAACTCCTGCAGGAGGAGTAACCACCGGGCTAATCTTCCAGAAATGGCCAGTTTATTCATCAAGTATTTGATCGCTGAGTGATCAATATAAACAAATACTTGATAGCCAGTTATGTAATGCCTGAATCTATTTAATGCATAGATTACAGCAAGGAATTCTTTCTTAGTAACAGTATAATTTAGTTCTGCACCTTGCAAATTTTTTCTGATGTAATAAATGGCGTGCTCAACTATTCCTTCTTTTTGACCCAGCACTGCCCCAATTGCATAGTCAGATGCGTCTATGTGGATATGAAATGGCAAGTTCTAGTTTGGTCCTTTGAGAATAGGGGTCTTTGTCAACACATCCTTCATCTACTGGAATGATGACTCACATTCTGTTGTCCATTCAAATTTTGCTTCTTTCTTCAATAGATTATATAATGGAGCGGCAAGTTGACTGAAGTTCTGGATGAATCTCCTATAGTAACCGACATGATCAAGGAAACTCCGGACATCCTTCTACTTTGTTGGGGTTGGGAGTGTGACAATTACTGCAATCTTTGCAAGATCAACCTGGATTCCAAAGGATGAGAGGTATTTCCCTAAGACAACTCCCTCCTCCATCATCATGTAACACTTCTCACTATTAAGTGAGAGATTTTAGTCCTGACATCTTTGAAGGAATTTTTCCAAATTTGCATAAGCCTCTTCAAATGTAGTTCCATGTGCAGTAAAATCATCCATATATATCTCAACACAATCAGTAGCAATGTAAGAAAAAATGCTTATCACTGCTCTCTGGAAAGTAGCAGGTGCATTACATAACCCAAATGGTAAGATAGAATAAGAAAATGTTCCCCATGGATAGGTGAATTTTGTCTTATCATGGTCTTCTAGTGATATCTGGATCTGGTTGTAGCCACTAAAACCATCCAAGAATGAAAAATACTTTTTGCCAGCAAGGTTGTCAAGTACTTGGTCAATAAAGGGCAATGGAAAGTGATCCTTCTTGGTTGCCTTATTAAGCTCCCTATAGTCGACACAAACTTGCCATTTGCCTCCTTTCTTGGGAACAATTACAAGAGGGGAGACCCACTGACTGTCAAAAATGGGATTTATGAAGCCATCTTGGAGAAGTTTTTGCAATTCAGCCTTTACTATATCTCTTAATGTAGGGTTTATTCTTCTTTGAGGTTGCCTAATAGGTCTGGACTCTGGACTAATATAAATCTTATGGGTACACAATTTTTTATCAATCCCTTTCATGTCAGTATAGTCCCATGCAAAAGCTTGCTGATTCATTTGGAAAAGATGCTCAAGGCTAGACATCTGAGATTTAGTGAGATCCTTATTGACATTCAATTCCCTGTTTAAGGAAATCTACACTCTTTTGACTTTGTCTGACATAAGAAATTCTGCAAAGGTAGGTGACTTTATTTCATGGGGTAACAAAGTATGGAGATAATCTGGAGATGCAGGAAATTTGGATGAAGACTTCTTGGGCAATATGGTTTGCAGAGAATAGTTAGGTTCATGACATGAGGGTTCTTCAGAGCCATACTGGTTTGTAAGAATTTCTACAAGTATGTCATCCTCTTCTTGCGAGACCATGAATGGATTTCTATCAATAACCATAAGCTTCTTTACTGAATTGGCTTCACGAGGGGTGTCTCCTAGATCCAGCCAGACAACTTGGTCAAGTTCAGCTGGAGGTTTGGCTAGAGACTACAGGGTTAATTTCTTAGTATTAATACCATCAGATATGGTCACTTTCCCTGAGTGGCATGCAATGCAAGCATCTATTGTGGCTAACCAAGGCCTCCCTAGGATTAATGGATACCCTCCTAGTGTGGATTTTGGAGACAGGATGATGAAACCTAAAGGGTATTCTAAGGAATCAAGTGTGACAACAATATCCTCTAACATACCATCTAGTTTGACAGTTGAATTATCAGCTAACTGGAGAATAGTGGGTGTTTCCCTCAACCCAATGATACTAAGCCTTAACAATACATCCATAGTCATAACATTTATAGAGGCTCCTAAATCAACCAAAACATTCTATATTTATATACCATTATTGTGAATGGTAACCACCAGACCTCCTAGATTAGAGTATTTAGGCATCAAAGTTTTACTAAGCATTAGATCATAAAGTTGTCCAAGAACATGGATAGTATCAGGATCTTTATTTTTCCTACCAGGGTGCTTGATATAGGCTTCTTTAATTGCTTTATTATAGATTAGAATTTCCTTGAGGGAATCCAACAATGGTATTTCCAGAAAGTCATTTTCTTTAGTTGATCAATAGGTCTTTTGCAATAATATTCTCTTTAGGGGATACTGATGGTTGGGCCAATCTTTGCGAAAAAGGTGGTTCTTTCTCAATTGGAATAGGTGGTACAACAAGGGGAACAACAGTATTGAAATTGTCAGAAGCTTCCTCAATATCAAAAACATCAGTTATTATGGGTGCTCTTGGTGTAGGCAATGTAGTCCCTAATCTTAGGTGGATATCATTCACTTGCAGTGAATAGGCTTGCTTCTTGTTGTTTGGATTTGGATTTGGTTGAGTAGGCGGTTGTGGTTTCTGAGGGATATTATTGGCTACAGGAGGTGGAGGCATATTAGCTTGTTGTTGAGGTGGAGGCATTATAGCTTGTTGTTGAGGTGGAGGCATTATAGCTTGTTGCTGAGTAGGCTGATTGGGCCCCCACTGAGGTTGTTGTTGCCAGTTACCATGTGGTTGTCATTGGTTATTCTGCTGCCACTGCTGAAATGAATTATATTGCTATTGATATGGGTTAAACTGCTGCTGGTTTGGGTTAAACTGAGGTTGAAAATTTTGGTTATATTGTGGTTGTTGGTTTGACCAATGATTATTCAAATTTTGTCCTTGAGGGAAAAAATTGTTGGGGTTTTGATTCTGCCACTGATTACTATTATTATTATTATAACCAAAATGATTTAGGGGGTCTTGAGGCATACCTTGTCTTTGAGCCCATGGTCACCTTTGAGCCACATAAAAGACCTCTCCATTCTCCTCATCTATTTCCTTGAACTCGGTGGGCATTGAAGTAGTGTCCACAGATGCAACAATTTTTCACTTACAATTTCTTGTCTTCTCCCTGCAATGGGAGCAGAATTCAGCCAACATAGCGTTCATGTCCTCTTTCTTCCTTCAGGCTTGCATGGTATCTAGCTGAGTAGCCATGTCATTGATAATATCCTACTTGAAGTCAGGCAGGAGATTGGATAGTTCTATCTTAGACACTCCATAGCCATTTTTCTTTTGAGGCAGGTCCCTTAATCCTCTTCCTTTCTTTACTATAGCCCTTGATTAATTCATACATATGGTCTTAATCTCCACCCAATTTTTCTGGGTGATGTCACCACCAACCATAAGGTCCAAGGCCTCTATGCTTCCTTCATTGACACCTTTGAGGAACAGATGCTTCTGCGATTGCTCATTTAACTGGTGTTGAGCATTTCACTACAAGTTATACATAAACCTGGAAACATAGTCTTCTAAGGTTTCATCCTCTTTTTGTGACATCTCAAAGATGTCATCTCCTTTTAAATCTCATCCTCTACTGTATTCTTTGTATTTTGCAAGAAACATATTTCTCATGGCATTCCAATTTGGTATGGCATTAGCTCCAAGGCTCATAAACCATCTTAGCGCGACCTCCTTGATAGTTGACGGAAACAACTTCAGCTTATGGGCATCAGTTGTGTAGTCATAGCTTCTGCAGAGGATATCGAACTCGAAGAGGAAATTCTCAGGCTCTTCAGTGACAAGTCCGTAAAATTTTGGCAATGCAGTGGCTGGAATGTTCTTCAGGTTTTGGTTACCCTGCTGAGGAGGAATTGGAAAGGGAAAGGTAGGCTAAGCCATCCTTGGAGGAGGGCCTTCTTGCTGTTGTGGTGGTGGCTGGTATACAATAAGGGCTAATGGGTTATCGTGATACTCAGGATCATCAAAAGGGACTTCTAGATGTAGCAATTCTTCAGAGGATGAGGGTGATGAAATTTCTCCTTGGGCGTCTGCAAATGGATTTTCAAACAGGTCTTCTTCTTCACTATCTACTTGGGGTTCTTTAGTCTCGGGGTTAAAAAGATCAAATGGTTCGGCCTAGTATTTATGAGGAAGGAATCTTCCACAAGGATCTCTTCTTCTATGCATAAAATGCTTTGCTTAAAATTAAATCCTAAACTATGAACACTGGAATCATGAACACCAAAGTTGTTTGAACTAACACCATCCCCGACAATGGCACCAAAAATGCTTGGCCAAACAATTGTCTTAGAAACACATAGCATTGGACTACTATTTCAAGATTGGACACCCTAAATGGCTTCTAAGTAGATTATTTAGTCTCATTTAGTTATCGACTAGGGACGCAAACTTGGAATGGTGTTCGCAAAGTATATGCTTCAAACTTCCTTGATTCTCATGGCTAAACCTATGGAATCGAAATACATTATGCTTCTGGAATCTACACTATCTTAATTGAATGCAATTATGCTAAGAAAACAGTAATTATGAGTAAGGGTTACTCTGCTCGCCTATGCTGTAGGAACAGTACACCAGTTCTGCTACTAGTGGCTGCAGGAACAGCAGAGTTCTATCTTCTACTTAATGAGCAAAGAAATAAATTCTAATCTAATAAAATGATTCACTCACCAAGTGGGCCCCCTTGGATGAGTGAATAGAAATGCAATTACGATAATAGACTAAAACTCAAATTCTGCATTCTATTCATTCATGGAGGAAATATGCTTGGAAAATAAATAGTGCTACAATATCAAGCTCTAGTCCAGAAATTACATCAATTAACTCTTTCCTTCCTCTACTCTCCTGTGAAACTATAGAAATCCACTTATTTAAGGAGGAACTACACTAAAACCTAAATCTAGGATCACTCCATTAATGAGGATCACTAATGGATACATCGTGCTCATAACAAAAATCTTGAACAGCAAAAGTAGGTCTTCAAGTTCTTCCCAGAATGTAGCATGCAGTGTTTCTAGATCTGCGCGTGGTGTTTTCTCGGGAACTGGATTGACTTATTCCTTTATGAGAGTTCTGCAACACGCCGATCTTTAACCGCTTACTTAATTCCCTACCTTATGCCGGTGCTTCTGTAGGTAACAGCTGTCATTGACCCTTTCAACACCATGCTGGAATTCTTGAATGTGCCATAACTTGACTCCTACAAAATAGTTAGTATACATAACTTCCAACACATAAATATATTTTATCATTTAATACTAAGAAAGAAGTGTGAGATTTCATTCAATATTCTTGCACAACATTTAGCTACAAGAAGGAAACTACTCGCAAACATAGCATAGGGAAAAGGAATATCCATTCAACATGCAATCACTTAAATCCTACAACTTCTATCCATTAGCTTTAAGCAAAATACATTCTGTTTTCACCATCCATTTTATCTACTTATGTCCCTTCATATAGAAATATATAAAAACCATACGTTTAAAGTCTTCTGCTTCTGAAAAAAAAATTCTGAAAAAGGAAAGTAATCACATGGAAAAGATTGCCTTTTGGGAGGCTCATCACCATATGAATGAGACAATGAAAGTTAATGATAAAATCAAATGTTTAGAAGAAGAGAGGAAGAGGATGTTATGAAGGTTTTCTGACTTGATGAATCTTATACCTCCTAAGTTATACATTTTCCATGGAAGTCTTGAGGAAGAAGAGAAGAAAAGTAAATTGCCACCCCCACCTAATATTTTTCATGGTGGGTAAATAACTTATGTTTAATCTATGGGAAGATTCAACTTTTGGATAGTTTGACAAAGACATGGGATGCAGATTTGGAAGCCTTGAAGGGAAATTTCTCAAATATATTCAAAGCTTCATAAGTATGATATCATATCTTGTACATATGTGGACATAATAGGATTTTAGTAGATGATTTACCTTTTTGGCCCCGCCTTTTCCATTGATGTCAAAGGGGGAGAGAGGAATTGTGAAAAATGAATTTATACTTTAGGGTGAGTATGAATTTTTGATAAGATGTTGGAGATTGGTATTTTGGTTGGATACTTAGCTATTTTCCACTGAGTGTTGTTGTCAATTCCAAAGGGGGAGAATTGTTGGAAAAAGACACAGATGGAGTGATTATATGTTGTCATTGATGGAAATTACACATATTTTAGATGATTAGATAATACTATTTTGTGATACTGAAGGTCGAATAGTAAAATTGGTGAAGTATAGATGTGTTGGCACAGAGACATAGTTTTCATATTTTGATCATGATTTGTTGAGTATCGGGTTAACATGTCAGAGATAAAGATAGAGATAGCTGACTATTAGATCGAGAGGTGATCCTATTGGATCAAGGGTATTATTAGTTTGATCGATGAAGGAGTTAGAAACGACATGGTACACCATCTACACACCATGATTTGGGTTAGCATAGATATTTGATAAGGTCTTGGGATGACACACTTCACACTATGTATTTTCTCTTATGGCTAACAGTGTTGAATAACGAGTTGATATATGAGATCAAGTTTTTGAGATGGATCAGATGGATAGTGATAGAGATTTTGATGCGAAGGCTAAGCCATGTGATATACTACTAAAGGAAGATCATTCAAAAGTTTGACTGTCAGTTGATCTGTTGTAAACCTCATTGGAAATGTATTAGAATACTTGATGATGTTTCCCAGTTCATGATTGGGATTGTGTATCCTATTTATTTTGTATCAGATTGCTAAGGTAGTAAGCCTTGTTGATTATTTTTCAATTGAGTAGTGAGATATAGGATGTAAGACTGAATGCATATGCAGTCCCGTCTTATGTAATCTTACCCTTAACTGGACACTTTTATTTTTGCAAAAGTAAAACATATTGTGGGTTCCATCCCCACCGTGGTTTTTCCCCTAGAAGGGTTTCCATGATAAAAATTGTGGTATTATGATGTTATGGTTTTTATGTTATGTTTTTGATTAAGTAAAACAAGTTTTACAGGGTTCCTCAAACCCATAACAAAGTAAAAGGAATAAACACGGTAAGCATATTAAAGTAAAGTGGAACAAAAGGCAGAACATGCCAAAAAGCCAGAGTAAAAAACAAGCTAAGCATCTAAAAATGCAGATTTAAACCAGAGACAACATAAAAAGCAAGAGAACCTCAAGATAGGTCCACCAAAAGAGTGGCTGCCTCAGCCTCCATCAACTCCATGTTGGCCGCTGAGTCCTTGATTTTTTGGATGTCCTTCTCTAGCTCCTTGTCCTTGGTCTTCTTGGTTCTAGCTCGGGTTCTCTTGTCCGGACCTTGATCAGGCTCCTAGTCTAAATCCACAACCATTCTGGCCGATTCCTTCCCCTCGAGCTTTTCCTCCATCTTGTCAATGTAAGTATTAGTGTGCTCCCTGGACGCTTTCATGGTATTGTAGCTTAGTTCAGCAGTCTTCTTAAGGGTAGCATCAATCCTAGTCATGTTATCGTCCATCTTCTTGATGCGGGTACTCAGGTTACTCAGGTTTTTATGTTATGTTACTCTGTTAGTTGTGTTGATTTTATTAATTGCAAACTGTTGTTAAAAGATAAATCTGATGGAACACTAATTCACCCCCACTCTCAGTGTTCTTCACTCCTAACATTAAATTATTAAAAACAAAAATTCTAAACAATAAAGATGTGATCTATTGTTTAAATTTTTAGCATATCTATGTTAAGCATTGAAATTTGAACTCTCGCCATATTATTGTTTAGAATCAGAACCTTAGGGTTTGGTCATTGCTCTTCTTCGGTGTCTCGTCTTACTCTGGTAGTGTTGGTATTGTGTTTTTTGCTAATTTTTTTTTCTTCATCTGATATTTTTGCCTCACGATTCATTCACAATCAAAGTCAATTTCATTTGATCCATTTCAATTATTATCTTTCCTACATTTCTTTTCATTTCTCTAGTTTGTTCATGCACTTTTTAAAATTCAATTCACCAAAATTCACATTCTTCTATATATTTGGACCATGACAGAAAGATGTAGATGACGAAAATTTTGAGTAAACAAAACAAAATGGAATTTGTACTCTCCAAATTTCCTTAACAGGACTGCTAAATAGAGATCACTTATGCAGCAGAGTTCTGGACTGACGGTAGGCTAGTAGTGCCTGCCCTTTCATCAAGTATAAAGCAAATCTCCACCTGATTGTGCGCTGATAATGCAAAAAAAAATTGAGAATGCTTCGACATCTACAGCTATAAAAACCTCATTTCCTGTCATGGTAATTTGCTTATGTCATATTAATTATTGGGTACTCTGTATTCTGTAATTGAAAGCTAGCAGAGTTTAGGTTTTAATACATTTCAGTATTATGCAAGGAGTTTTGGATGTTGTCAGTTTAGGAATTTTTATTTTTTCTTGGTATAGCCATTCTATTAATGTATAATGCACATTATTCGGGTATGCTAATTTGAAAGCTAGATTTTTGTTGGGAACGCAAGTTTTGGGCTTTTCCTGCCAAAACTTATTATGTTCATGTAAGTTGGGTTTCATAGCCGAATTCTCTATTGTGAAATCTGTATGGGTTTAAGGGATTAATGCCTTTATCGTGTTAATGTGCAAAATCCTCTTTCAGCAATGTAATTTGAATTTCACTACTATATACATGCATTTTATCAATTGTTTGAGATTATTGGTTTATAAATCATAATATTTTTGTTGTTTCATTGTTGTACGCATTGTTGAGGTTTAAACCAGCAACGCAATTTCTGGATTCAGTACAGTGTTGAATTTTGAAAGATGGTAGGCTCTAGGGTTTAAGGAATTTTATTTTTTGGTTTTTAAGAAAAATCTATTTTATCAATTTAAAGTCCATATTTGTGTTGTATATTCTATTTGCGAATCTAAGAAGGGTTACTTTTGATATGTTTTCTGGGAAATTCACGAAAACCTGTTTTCACAACATCACAATAAACATGAACTTTAGCTAAAATCAGGGTTGCTAACTTAAACCTAGTGCTATATTTTTCTTTTTTCACTTTACTTAGCATGTTCGTACAGAAAATATCATGTAGATCAGTCTACATTTATACTTTCTAATTACATATGCTCTGGTTGTTGAGCTTCTATTTACATACACTAGTGCATCTAATTTCAAAGGAAATACATTGTTGACTGTTTCTTGTAATACGACACAGGAATCGTTTACTTCCAGTAAGAATGTGGCATGCACCTGAAAAGTAAAGAGGTCTACTAAATCTATAAAAACAGACGATACAAGATAATGAGTTAATCATCATGTAGCCAATTATTTGAATCCAATTATATGAATGAAAGAATGCTTCCAGTACAATTTTTCCTCATGGTGCTTAAATGTGTATGGAACACATTTCTGTATAGTGTAGTGTTTTTCTGTTAGAGGAATTCTATGGATCTTGTTCTATTGGTAATTATATTCTAGAGATTTTCAACGAATACCAGCTAGATTAACCATTGAGAGCGTAATAGCTTAAAAAGTGTTTGAAGTAAACTGTTTTCAAGCTTTCTTTGAATGTTGATTGGCTATAGCACTTTTGTATGTTTTTCATTTTTTTCCATCATCTGCAGCTTATTTGTAGTAGGTTCTGATTTACTGTCCCAGCTGAAGATTCGTACTTTTTTCTTTTTTAAAATTTAACTATTGTGTATGGCATGCTATAATAGGAGTGGTTAAAGGGTTTGACAGTGACCTAGTTTCGATCAATCAGGTGTGCCTCACGAGTCCAGACTTCGTCTACTCAAAATTTAGCTCTGGTTTATGGCAAGCTATTATTATTATGAGCTTTAAAAGTTTAAATAGTTTATTTTTCTATCAAATAAGTCAATACCTACTAGTTTGATTTTATACTTTTACTACTCTGTTAAGCCTGCCAAAATAGGGCTCTATTCCATTGAATGCCCTACTAGGATGTAAAATATTATTATATTATAAATAGACTTTAAAGAACTTGAGGTTTTACATAATTAAATTGTTGTTACATTTTAGTTTTATTTGTGTTGTACATAATCCAAATTAGACTCATCGTATAGGTCTTCACTTATTCATGTACGTCAGTGCTTGAATCCTTTTAAACTTGTCTCTCTCTTATGCCACTTTGTAGCTTACATCTTTGTCAGGGGTTTCTCCTTTTATATTGCATCAACCTTTGCGATTGTACTGGATGGTAGTGATTATCTATGCTATGGCTCTTTTTCTATGTTCTTTTATATAAAATATCTACGATTTGATTATGCTCTATAAGAATGGAGATCTAGGTTAGCCTCTTTGACTTAACTGGAATACACCTCCCTTCCTACTTGAGCTTTTCAAGAATATAATTTTTAAAAATCTGAGAAGGGTTGCATGCAATACCATTATTAGTGAAGACATTTGAATGAAATCATCTATCAAAACATGAACTAATGGCCTTTTTCTATAGATCCATCGTTGTACTATTTCAAAACATATAATGTTCAAATAGGCATTAAAAAAAAAGTAGTTATGAGGTGAAATATTCTATTATGTTCTTCGGTATGTCTTCTCTTCTACCAGTCTTTCTATGATCTCTTATTATAATTTTTATAGTCTATGCAGTCTCTTTTTTTGTCATCATAAATAGAAGAGACATGTCATTTGGAATTTCATCTTATGCTTTAGCATTATATGGTGCACAAACCTTACCAACATGCAAAGTTTATTTTTTCATTGTTTTTATATGTTCAACTGAATTCTATATATATAACTAATTAAAAATATAATTTCTAGATATTAAAAAAATCTATTGAAAATAGTAATACTTTATGAGTCCAGACAAAAGTTTAGGTCAGAACATAAATTGTTGCACATTTTTCACAAATGTTACAATGTCTTGGCGCATGGCATTTTTTAGTGGTTTGTCCAATTGAACTAAAGCTAAAATACACCCATTTGAATGACATTTTTGAATTGATCATCAATTTTGGGTCACACATAACCTCCATCATCAAATTTAGCACCTATACAGAAGCTAGCTGATAACTATCCTCCCCAAATTTGTAGCATAGAACCTTTGGTAAAATCAAAATACCAGGGGCTCAAAAAATTTAAAGCACAAGAAACTAGAAACAAACATATTAAACAAAATTTAGAACCTGATGCAGAGTAGGCAACTACAAGAATTGCACCACCCACTTACTAGCTCTTCACCCTTTAGGTCAACTTCTAAGCCAACCTTCAATTAAGATTCTCAATTTACCTATATCCTATACAGTCACGAAATTCAAATTTCTAGGGAATGGTAAGAGTTCCTCCTCCTTAGGATGTCTTATCTTGACCCTCTGAACAATTTTGATCACTTTATTCAAAGGTTGGGGTCATAAAGCACAAAATTGTCCTAGTGGCTAGTAGCCCTAATAACTCATTTTTTCAAGAACAACTCCAAACTTATCCGAAGCACCCCTTGAACTAGTTATGGATACATATACCCTTTATGGTTCTTAGATAAATTCCAATATATTGGGTCTTGGTTGTGCTCCTGCATCCAAAAACACTCACCCGTGGACACAAGTCTAATAGGCCTAATTATAATGGTTTCCAAAGCAAATCCTTAGAAATGGGTTCACAAAACCAATACTAAAATTTGGATGTGTTCTACTACCCCCAAATGCATTTTTTCTATTAGGATAAATTATCCTATACCCAGAAGCCAGTCTACAGACATCCTCTAGAATAGAGATGTTATCAACACTAGATTGTATTGAGATAATGAAGTAATGAGATTGAGGTATTGAGGTGATTACAAAGGTACAAAGGCTCTTCTTATATAGGAAAGAGTAGATAGGAAACATGGACAAGGTTGAGACAAGTGTCTCAATCTAGAGGAAGGAGAGTTCTGATATAACTCAACAATATCCTCTAAGATAAGGCGGAGTCCAAGTTGGACTCAATGATATCCATCTACCCAATTAATGAATGTACATAAGTAAACTTAAGTAAAGAGTAAACAATGAACTATTTACTCCAACACCCCCCCTAAGTGCAACTTAGGGAGTACAACAATGTAGAAGAAGATATTTATAGGCCTTGCAACAAGGCCATGTTAGGTACCCATGTACAACTACAATGCAATCTCTCATGACTAGAGAAAAAGGAGAAAACCCTGTGGGAGAAAACTCCTCTCCAAAAGAGAGAACATGAAGGTTTGAGAAGCCTTCAAAAGGATGTCCTGAAATCATGAACATGAAAATCGTTGAAGCACGGAGAATCTGTAGACAACTGTCGATGACTGATATGGTGCTTTATCTAATGATCTCCTCTGAAGAAGATGATGATCAGGAAGACAACAATCTATATGAGTGCTCCAAATGACACTTCTTGAACATTGATCAGATGACAATAATGGTAATAGCCTCTGTCGATCGAAGATACAGACGATACAAGAATCTGCATGAGTGACCTTCACTACACAACCAATGATATTGTTTGAGTGATACCATTTTCACTTTTCAATCAAGTTGAAAATGCAGGTGCAATAGTCTTAAAAGGAATCTAAGAGTGTTTCAGCACACTTCAAGTGAAACCGATGAGCCTCCACAAAAACTGGGATGCAAGAGTGTCTCAATGCACTTCAAGCGAAGCCAAGGAAGCATTAGCATGAACAGTATGATACCTCNCTCCCCCCCCCCACCCCATAATGATGACTTGGGTGAGGTTTGACAGATCCAATGAAATGATGTGTCACCATGCTATGCATAAGGGAGCAATTATGTATCTGCAACTGAGAAAAGGGTGTGTATGGTCAAACTACACACTCACATGAGGCAAGAATATCAGTGATTTTTCTGATGTTGTGGATGAAATCTCACTTCGACAAAGCTATGATTGGCAAACAAAGGCTCTACACAACCCCCCATAACACTTTATAATTCAATGCGAGTACAATAATATGGCACATCATGTGTGCAAAAAGTCCCCAAAAGACATGGATGGACACTGGTTCTAATGTGTCTACAACTAGTGCTTAGAAAGGATGTTCTTTAAATCATAAGGACACCAACTCAAGAAAAACCTTGAAAACAAATTGCACCAATAAGTAGTGCATGAAATCACCTTTGTGACGATGCTTCATTTTCCAAAACCGGACTCTAGATGTCCAAGTTAGGGTCATGTAAAGAAAAAGTGTCTATTAGGGTTGAAAGGTGAAGAAGAATGGCCCACCCCTCTTATGCATCTGGGGGCATGAATTTTGGTCTGTCATGGGACCATCAACTCAGCATGTCAGAAAAGAGTGCCCCTCCTAGATGGAGAGGGCCCAAGAAGAGCTGAATGGGTGAATGGGTCTGATGGTGGCTCTGTGTGCCACCCCATAACCACCAAGAGTCATCGAAGGCAAAAAAAATTGTCATAATGATGCAAATCCTGATAGAAGTGGACACAGAGAGGGCCATTGTAGGCAAAGAAACAAATTTCTTGACTGAAGCAAATCATGGACCAATGACAAGAGCGTCGATGAGAGATTTGCGTGCGTCCAAGAACAACAATCAGCTGGTGATGACCAATGTCATCTGCACACAAGGTGCCAACTCACAAGATTGTAGGCAAAGAATCCATACACTGTCGTAGATCTGAGGGAATGCACTGAACACTAGCAGAAAAGGCCGACGATGATCTACTATAACCATCGAGCCAACTCAAGCCCAAATATGCCGATTTGTTGACTTCACAAAATCAAATGCGGACCACTAGCAGATTGTGCCTGGCCTAATAATTGATGAAACTGTGGACGTGTATGGGTTGCACAATGAATAGTGAATCGAAGGAAATATATTGACCATATCTTTCGTTCAAAAATGAAAAAAATTGCCAAAATCTGTCGGCAACATCAATGATGGCGACAAAATAGCTAGCTGGCCCAATGAAGACTTCAGCAATAATGCACCCAATGATAAGGTAGTTGTCCAATCCGCGCATTCTACAAACAAGACTGCCCCAGAAAAATCCAAGAGGGGGCCTCAAATGCGCATGAGGCCAAAACAAACAATTGATCTGTCCATTCACGCGTGGGCCCTCCAGTGATAGGAAAGTCACCCTGCACTAAAATTAGTGCGAGCTTCACCAGTGATTCTCCTTTACAGCCATGAATCTTCAAATAGTTTCATTTGAGTGGCATGGAATCAAGCAGCATGGCGAAGATCAATTCACGTGAGCCAAAAAAATGATGATGTCGACATCTGAACTAGTAGACCTCGCAATCAGAAAAGCTGAATGCCTGTGCCGCAATGGACGGACCTGACTCCACATTGAGGAATTAGTGCGGGGAGGAAGCACTCACCGCATGAGAGGTCTTCTGTGCCGAGTCAGTCCACAAGAGATTGGATCTGCTGATGTGGAGACGTGACTGCGCGGGGGGAAGCTAGGAAGCCGTGGTGTGAGAGATGGCCGAGCTTGAGGCTAGGACGTGCTATGGGCTCGTCGAGCTCTCAGCTCGACGGAGCTCGCCGAGCTCTTATTTCGATGGAGCTCGCAGAGCTCTTAGCTTGGCGGAGCTCACTTTTCCATAAAGTAATCTCACAAGAAACCAGATAACTTCTGGACCAAAGATATACTTGCTGACCACAAAAAAAGGCTACGACAATTCTCAAATGAAAGACATTTAACTTGCAGATCTCTCCATAGGAAATGAAGCTGCCAGAAATTTTGATGCTTGCTGAGATCTGCAAAAAACAACTAACAATCTACAAACCTGACTAGTCTGGACCTCATGCACAGATGACAAATACAGATCTGCATACAACTAATAAACCCCGGTAAACTTCAGATAGAAAACCACAGATCTCAAGACTCAAAATGAAAAAATCTCTCAAGAAAGACTGAAAGGAGCTGAGAGACCATAGGCTCTAATACCATGTTAGGATAAATTATCCTATACCCAAGAGCCAGTCTACAGACATCCTCCAGAACAGAGAGACAAAACACAAGAATGTATTGAGATAATGAAGTAATGTGATATTTGTTAGGAAAGCTACTTGCGGAAATGCCTTCCAAATGTCAATTTACAGGGGAAATTATATAAAGATCAAATCTACGAGATGCATAGGAAAATAAAGAACAGAGAAAATAAAGACACACACAAGATAAAACACATGAGACAGAGATTTACGTGGGAAACCCTTTCGGGAAAAAACCCACCAGCCAAGAACCA
>MU224061.1:3830442-3856118 GCA_018584345.1 Thuja plicata
CACAAGATAAAACACATGAGACAGAGATTTACGTGGGAAACCCTTTCGGGAAAAAACCCACCAGCCAAGAACCAGAGTGTCACCCCTTCGTATTACAGTAACCAATACATTACATACAAATAATAGAATCGGGCTCAGATTGCCTTTACAATCAACCCAACTTCTACCACTATGACATTGTTCTTCAGGCTTACAGCATTAGCCCTCACAGCCCCTACAGTAATACAACCATTACTGTTAACCACAGACTTGGCCACTCTATCAACAAATCTTGCATACATTTATACACTATGCAATTCATTATAGAGTTCGATAGAGGAACAGTTATCGGCAAAATAGTTGTCTGCCAACCGTTAGTCACACACAACCACTCCCGCAACTCCTTCGAAACTCTTGTCTCCATTCGGCACATTTACTTCCGTCAGGTAACTTCTCCCTTTGGCATGTTTACCTCCGTCGGATAACTTCTCCCTTCGGCATGTTTACCTCCGTCGGGTAACTTCTCCCTTCACCTCGGACACTCCCTTCGGCACTTTTGCCTCTGTCGGGTGATTACCTCCGGGTGACCTTTTACCTCCGAGTGATGTTTTACCTTCGGGTGACTACCTCTAGGTGATTACCTCCGTCGGGTAACTTCTCCCTTCGATGTATGGTGAGATTGCCTCCGTCGTACGGTGATCTATCCATACCGTAAGACACATCCTCTGGCAGTCGCGCAGGCACCTTCTCCTCACCGCACGGTGGCCTTTGCCGTACGGTGGCCTTTGCCGTACGGTCCTCCACCGTATGGTGGCCTTCGTCAATCTTCAACAATATTAAGGTATTGAGGTGATTACAAAGGTACAAAGGCTCTGCTTATATAGGCAATAGTAGATAGGAAACATTGACAAGGTTGAGACAAGTGTCTCAACCTGGAGGAAGGAGAGTTCTAATAGAACTCAACAATATCCTCTAAGATAAGGTGGAGTCCAAGTTGGACTCAACGATATCCATTTATCTAATTAATGAATGTACCTAAGTAAACTTAAGTAAAGAGTAAACAATAAGCTATTTACTCCAACATTTTCCACCACTCAATTGGTTCTAATCACTCCCTGATATGATTGTCTCATCATTCTTCTTACTTCTAGACTAAACACATGGGCTTGTTGGGAAAATTACCAAATCATGCTCTATGATCCCGCCCTTCAGGATTACTAAATAATACCTCCCTAACTATCATTCCACCAAGATCCATGGAATTCCCAGTGTGGGATTGCAATTTAGGGCTTCATCTTTCACTTGACCCTATAAACAAGGGTTTCCTAGACTGTTTCTACCAAATTAATCACAACTCTCACCATTCTTCTTACTTCTAGACTAAACACATGGGCTTGGTGGGGAAATTACCAAATCGTGCTCTATGATCCTGCCCTTTAGGATTACTAAATAACACCTCCCTAACTATCATTCCACCAAGATCCATAGAATTTCCAGTGTGGGATTGCAATTTAGGGCTTCATCTTTCACTTGACCCTATAAACAAGGGTTTCCTGGACTGTTTCTATCAAATTAATCACAACTCTCACCAATCCTCAACAAATTAGATCAAACAAGCTTCTTTAGAACCACAAATCGTAGTGCTATTAAAATCCTTCAAACCTTTAGCAAATTCAATCACCAAACAATTATGCAGTACAAAAATTAGAGGGTTTATCAGCAAAATAAGAGTTTATTCCTTCAAATTCCACCAATACTTCATACATCTGTCAGCAACCATTCATGTATAATCTAAAGGGACCTAAATAGACCTTTCCCAATGGCTACAAGTTTTTTTCAAATGTTTGTCTGCTCATTTAGTGAAAGAAAGGAAGTATGTCCCCTTTATGATTTCACGGTAAATTTATATCTTCTAATTTCATGCAAGGACTGAAATTTGGATCTTAAAAAGAAAACAATTTTCCAAATTGGTAGGTCAGATGCCTGTAGTGAGGACTGTAAGTGAGTCATTGAGTAGAAATTGGAAATGAACAGAGTTATATTACATGCTGGGAGTTATTCCTGCTTTTATTTGAAGTGGTACATAGGTTTTTCGGTTCCCTATGATTGCTCATGAGATAGACGCATTTAAAGGGAAATAAGCAAAAAATAATTTTTCAGTGCAGGATGAAGGATGGAGGATTTGAAATTTCAATCTCTTGTAGAAAATGAGAAATTTGGTTTAAGTCATGTGGTTCACTTGATTTAATATTATAAGTATTAGTATATTATGTTGGAGATTATTTTCCCAGTCATTGTAGACAAATCAGAATATATTTGGAAAAAGAAAATAAGATAAAAATATTTAAGATTGGCTAATGCAATTGAAGATGATTAGAAGTTAACTATTTAAAACTATAAAATAATTTTTATTAATAATTTTGAGAGTGCAAAATAACTAACCCCTTCATCGCTTAAACATAACTATTATGTTTCTTTTTGTTGACACACTAACCCATTCATCGCCTAAACACAACTTTTATGTTTCTTATTTACCAAGAGTATCCTGTAGAGCTGGTATTTTTGCCTCTAGCTCATCAACAAAAAAGGCAGCCTCCTAAAGAATAGTGAAAAAACAAAAAAAATTAAAATATTCAGAGCTTTCTTTGTTTAATTGGGACAAGAATAAAAAGGAAATGGTATAAACAAACATACCAAGTTGGATAGTTCTTCTTTTGGCCTTTAGGAGAGTGCCTATCCACTCCTTATCCCCAATAAGAGCAATATCTGTGCCCCCGGTGATTTGTGAGAATGAATTGTGCAGTGATTTGTAAAGAACTTATAATAAAATAGAAGAAAATGAATTGTTTGGTGTTTCCAAAATCAACAAGACAAGAATCGATCCAAGAAAGAATCTAAACAAATATCCATAGAGGATTAATTCACATTTATATGATATATTAAGTTAGAATAATATAGAATCTAGATTCCTTACCTCAACTGAGAAAGACACCGGAGAAAGAAATGATAAATCGAGCAAGGTTCAAGCTCTCTGAACACAACAAGAATGAGAATCAACTATCCAATTTCCATCTCCAAGGTATTTTCCCCCAAAACGATCACCACAAAATCCCTACAAAAACTATTTAATTCCACAAAATCTCAAATTATAATTTTCTTCAAAAAACCAAAGAACAGTTACGCAATACTGGTGTCATGTCATATACTTTAACTATAGAAAATCCAAAAGATAGAATAACCATAACAACTCCATTAAGGGAAATGAGATAAAAAGATGTTCAATTGTATAACTGAATGATGCATTTAATAGGTCCCACAAAACAATTTGGTCTAAAGGAAATTAGGAATCATTATCATCAAGATCTAATTGACTCCAATGAACTAGGGCTACACATTCAACTTCTTATCACATGTTATCTTATGAACCTAGATGGGATAACCTTCATTTCTATAATAATATTGGAACAGTTTTAGCAGGAAATCATCCATTCATCATTGTAAAGATTGTACAATACATGAATGCAGGACCCACTACAGTGCTAGGGAAAGACACACACACACACACACATGTGTGTGTGTGTGTGTGTGTGTATTTCCAGCTTTAGAAAATTCTTTTTTGTGCCATCTGCTAGCATTATTTTATCTTTGTAGAATTCTATTTTCCTTTATTTATATACGTTCAAAGTTATTGATCTAGATTTTGTACTATTTACTATATTCGACATATCTTCAAATCTGATCTTCAAATTCCTTGACACCTATGCAATAGTGGTGAATGTTGGTAGTCAATTTCTACTGTCAATACATAAGTTCTTTTTTATGTGGCTCATGCTTGTTTTGTCTTTAGCATAAAAGCTTGAGTTCATTTTGTTAAAAATGGTGTTTGGCTTATCCAATCTTTGCTTGCATAATGGGTTCAGTTAAAATTTCTAATTTGTAATGAATATTTGTAACATTGTTTTGCGGAACGTGAAAGCATATTTAAGAAGAGGAACTACAATGGAAATGCTTGATTATCAATTTTATTTTATTAATTTATATGTTCCTGTTATGCCAAGCATATTAAGAAATTGCAACTAAGGAATTCATTTTTCTATAAATCCATAGGAACAAACATCCAATGTAGAATTCTTCTATTGACAACTTAGTTCTTATTTGCATGAATAGGTAAAACAATGGAAATGTTGAAATTTCAATCATAGATGAGATAACAACATTGGTTTCAGTTCAATGTTACAATTTTTAATTTCCTTGTCACTTTCTTTTGTTTACCCCCTTCTCATTGTGTCTAGGTGATTATTTTATAATAACTATGCAAGATTTGTACAAATAAATAATTAGCTAAACCATGGTCAATTTTATGAAAATAATATTTTATGTTGCTACAGCTAATCTGTTCAAGACCATTTTAATTCTTTTTCCATTTGTATTTTTATGTGGGACAAATGTCAATTATGCATTTGTTCTAGAACCAACCAATAAAATTACAAATCTTGCAGCAAATAGATTAAGGAAGCTACTTGGATTAACTTTAGAAGCTACATTAATGGAATATACCCCAACAAATCAAGTGATGCTGCAAAAACTCTTGGGAGCAAGACTGAAATAAAAATGTGAGGACCTAGAACATGGCATACCATTAAGGCTTCTCCTGATTTCAAATGGCTTAAACAAGTGTATAGTTTCAACACACAAAATGTCATTTTTTCTTCCAGTGCTACCACTTTCTATGGTTGATTGAGGAATTTTTTTTCCCAGGATCTCACTAGTGGAATTTCCAGAAAGATTGTTATGACCTGAAACCATAGTGTGAGCATAGCTACAGGGAAAACAGGTATAAGAACATTTAGAACCCACACTAAATGTTTGATAAAATATAATATGTAGTGTCTCTTTACAAATACTCCCACTCCCATAAGTGCAGCAATAGATGTGATGATAAGAGCACAAAAAAACATATTCACACCATCAATTACCTTAATGAATGCTAATCCTATAAGCCCCCCAACTATGACAGGGAGCTCATCACAAGCCACTAAAGAGGACACAATGGAATAAACTCAGTAAAAAAGTATCGCATGCAAAAGAAAAAAACAATGCAAAAGGAAATATAAACCCCAAAATCTTACCATTTTATGAGCGTTGATCTCCTTGTAGTGGTTGCAAGAGTGCAGTCTAGTTAGATCTCCTTTGTAGGCCTTGTCGATTGAAGTTTGTGAAAAGATCAAGCACAAAGCACAAATTCTGAGGGAAATCACAACAGAGGTAACTGTCATACAGATCAAAACTTGGTGCATGTGGTTACTTGAACCCTAGACCTGTAACGGCAAACCAAAGGCTCATGCGGTTGTATTCTCATTCTTCAGGTCGTACTCACTCATTATACAAAATGGCTAAATAGAAGCCAGTCTGTTTCAGGGGCTTTCTATGGTGTGCAAGACCTTACCAGACGAGTTTTGGAAAGCACTAAAATGAACATGAACCACATCGAGTCTATAATATTTTATTCAAAAGTCTCATATCTTTTCTCCAAAAATTTACTTCCCTGAGCTCCCACCCTCTAGCTTTGCCTCCTACCCGCACGCATAAATGAAAATGCATGGTCGATATTGCTATGTCTTTCCCACCCTCCTCTGCCTCATACGCTTAAATGAAAATGCATGGATATGTTATGTCTTTAGTTTTACTTTAAGATCATAATAATAATTTCTTTTTTCATTTATAATAATTAAAATAATAACTTGCATATTTAAGAAAAAAAATTAATTTCATCTTAATTAAATGTCTTAAAATACCTCATTGTGTAGTAGTGAAATAACATAAAGAATCTAAGTTCTTGAATTGTCATTAATAAATAGATATGGGTGAATGCATAAAAGTGAATCTATAAAAATACTTATTTAAATAATTAAAATAGAACTAAATATATGAAAAAATGTTTATGTATAAATATGAATGTAAATATAGAAAGTAGAAAAATGAAATACATATTATATTGCTTACCATTATATACAAATACATTTATTTAAACATAACCTCAAAATACTCTAAATTCAAAAAAAACAAAAAAAAAACACAAATACCCAAATTTTATAATTAAAATAATAATAAATAAATTGAGAGAAATCCATAGAAATAAGAAGATGCAAACATGGCTATAGCGGTGTGATGAGCTTTGATTTGCTCCTTAGACAAGTGCACTTATTTTTTACTAGCGGTATCAAGCCTACAAGGAAAAAGAGAGCATTGAATAGGAGAGGGCAAACAACAACATGCTACAACCGACCAAAGGGAGTATTGGGATGGAAATTAGAAAACTACGACCAATGGACTTCGAACAATGTGTTTCTCTCCCTTGATAGAATTTCAGGTTATCTCTCCAAATTGGACAGTGCCAGCTTGGGCGGTCCCTTTATTTTCAAATTTCATACTATACATAGCTTGCTCGTTCAATGCGTTGAACTTCAATTGCTGCTGATCAACGCTTATTTTCACACCAAGAGGCGGATTCGCACTGACATTGTAGTCAACGTCGAGAGCGTTGCTCACGTACGTCGCTATTTCGTTTTTCATCTGAACAGATTTGTACCTGATTCAAAGAGCACTGTAAATGAGGGGTGATTGAGATCGGTGTCAGATAAAGTGGAGTTGGGGCACGATGCGCCGGGGAGGACAGCAATTTATTGTTTGGTGTAGTTGAGAGAGCAGAGAAAGTTGTTGTAGTCTTGAGCTTCCATATCGTACACAAGCCCAGGATCCATAGTTGCTTGGCGATTTATGTGACCTGCACCCATTGCAAAGGGGTCAGCTGCCTGCTTGGATTAATACCAAAGTGGAAACAAAGGCATTCGCCATTATTAGCAAACAAGAAGATTAAGAAAGAGGATTTTGTGTGGGTAGATGAGGATGAGGATGGATAAAAATGGGCCAAGATTTTTTTAGGGGTCAATGGAGGCAGCTCCAGCTAATATTGGCCCCTCCAAATAAGAATGGACAAGTTAGTAAATGACAGTGTTGATAACTTCTTGACAACGTGGTAAGCGACGTACTTCTCACATGCAACACGTTAAATAACTTTATCTATTTTCTCAGCAGAGTCATCGGTATAGCTATGTTTTTAACCTATTTCAGATTTGAGATTTTGAATTCATTGAATTCGACTGTTATGGATTTGATAGAGGGACATTTATCTACGAGTATTTTGAAGAATCATCATAGTGACAAGTGAGTTGAATGAGAAGAAAGGATGAACGAGAGAAACTGTTACTATTTTGATGGTAGATTGTAGAGTGTATTAAAATGTTAGTAGAAAAATGTTTGCAGAGTCAAACTCAAAAGGTTTCAAATTCAATAATTTTAACAATAAAAATTTAATGTCTTTAATTACAAATATATGTTATTAAAACTAAATAAAAATATAAGATTTGTGCATACCTTTAACCATAATGACAATTTGAATTAAGAGAATGTTACTTTTATTGTCAAATCAAAATCAGTTTTTAATCAATTGCATTTAGAAGTTGACATCAAAAAACACCTAGTGGTTATGTTATATCAAGTGATTGTTTTTTTTCCTTTTCTCTTCTCAAACTTGGGCTTACCTTATGATAGATTTGAGTGAACTCTATTCAAATATCCTCTGTGATGATTTTCGTTGGGTTCCCTTGATATATTGATTGATTGTCTCTTTTCCTTTTTCTTTTTCTTTTGTCTTCTCAAACTTTGGCTTACCTTAGTGCTTGATAGATTTGAGTAAACTCTATTCACATGTCCCATGTGATGATTGTTAAGATAAATACAATCTTAATGCATACCCTAACTAGTTATAGAAGCTTGGGAGTTGAAAATATTGTATGCTTTAATCTAATTTTGTATTAACCACTCCCTCACTATGTTCCTCGCTCGCCTTCCAATGTTCAAGAAGAACCTTTGTGTGTAGAACCCTAGGTAGAGATATGCATGTCATACTTGTGGGAATGTATTACTTCTTTCCTTGCTTGCCTATGTGACGTGTGAGACCTAGTCACCAAGTTAGCTCCCCAAGCTTGGGAGTGGACTACACTATAGTCCTAAGGTTGGGAGGTGAACTCCTAATTGGAATGAACCCTTGAAAAGTATCCTTGTTGGTAAAAATTTATGTGCAAGTAGCACTATTATGAAGCTTGTTCCTTTGAAAATTTTATACTTCCTATGGTTAAAAGGGTTGCAATGGGTGAAAATAGGCACAACATCCATGCTAGATTGTAATTCCCACAGTAGGATGCTGGGCTAGTATGAGATGTACTCATGTAAACAAACAAATATTGTAATTGAATGTACTAGATCTAGGATAGAAATGAAAACCCAGTAAAATAGATGTGTCTAAATCCTACAAATCTTAAGTCAAAGATTAAGAGCACACTCTACATATGTATTAGTATCTTTGAAGGTTGAGATTACTATAGTTGTTAATCGAGCCTACAAGAATCATTTGGGAGAGTATACTCTATGTCTGTATCAATACCTATATAAGATATCATTTTATAGCATAAACTTCATTGCAGACTTATCTTTGAATGTTGGGCTTACTATAGTTGTTAACCAAATCTGCAAGAGTCAATCAGGGTTACAAAATGTATAGAATAATACCCTTTTTGACAGTTATGGATACTTTGTAGATCCCACAGTAGGATGCTGGCCTATATAGGATGTACTCATGTAAACAAACAAATATTGTAATTGAATGTACTAGATCTAGGCTAGAAATGAAAACCCACTAATATAGATGTATCTAAATCCTACAAATCTTAAGTCAAAGATTAAGATCATAGTTTACATCTGTATCATTATATGTATCAAATGTCTTTTTATTGCACAAACTTAGTTTCCAACTTATCTTTGAATGTTGGTATTACCATTGTTGTTAATCGAGCCTGCAAGAGTCATTTGGGAGAGCATATGCTATGTCTGTATCAATACCTATATAAGATGCATTTTTATTGTGTAAACTTAGTTGCAAACTTATCTCTGAATGCTAGGCTTACTATAGATGTTTTTGATAGATAAAGCAGCAAGAGGGTGCTGGCCTGTGGAACAAAGGACTAGTAGCACATTAACAACATATTAATGGAACTAGTCAAAGCAGGTAGAATATTTTAACAACATAATCACCAAATCTAACTCTACCCCTATCAAAAATATAAACCACAATACTAATCAATAGGATTAAACCAGAGTACTTAAAATGAACAGTAGCATGAAAAGTATCAATTATAAGCCACGTAGGGCTACACAAAAATATATAAAAACTAACATTATCCCGAACCACAAAATAGGGGATTCGAGGGCCAAGCCTAGCCAAAATTAACCAACACATGGACACCAGAGATTAGTTCTTCCCACCCAACTATTTAGACAGCAGGGTCCTAGCCCACTCCTCTTGTAGAAACAAGAACATATCTTTGTTGTCCTTATCTGCTTCGAGCCTGCCGCCCGCCAGCTTTTCCTGCCATGACAGAGGGTCGTAGCCAAAGCATGCATGACCTTCAGGGAAAATTTGTTGGTCCTCGTGCAATGGTTTATCAAATCTTTCATATTCTTCTTAATCTCCGCAATATCCTTGTCCAAATTTGAGAACCTCCTTTTGAGGGTGCCTTTAAATTTGTTTTTGTCCTCCATGGCCGCGGTATGGGGCTTATCCTAAGGTTCCTGAGGAGGACTTAGGGGCAGGGTAGGGTTATTGGGGGTTTCCATGGTTTGCTGAAGGTTGGGTAGAGGAGTGTTACCAGTCCTAAGGGGACTCATATAGCCATTTGAGGAACCTTTCTTGGACTCAGTAGAATGGGAGTCATTTTCAGACAGGGAAAGCTCTTTAGAGGCAATTTCCATCAACCTAGTTTTACACAGTTCCTTGGCAATTCTATTTGATCTCCGACGACTTGAGCCACTTAAGTCCACCTCCAGATTAACCTGGCTCTCCATCATTTTTTGTCTTTTGGGCCTATAATCAGTCTCAGGAGTGCTGTCAGCCTCTTTCACCTCTTTGTACTCCATAGACTCAGAGACATAAGACTCCTCCTGACCCACCTTCCTACTGAGAGGGTTTTTAACAGTTTTTTTGTTGGTTGTACCCTTTTTATTAGCCAGCTCAGGCTCTTGGGTGATACAGATGGACTGGGAGGAGGAATGGGTGGGAGTTTCAATTTTGGTCAGTGGCTCCTCCTAGGGCATCATCTGGATAATTAGAGGGGGTTGGGGTGCCGGGCAGATAGCTTTGTGAAAATGATAGATGTAGAGAAGGAGGCCCTAATGGAGGATAGCTTTGTCAGGGTTGCCTTTAATATCCAGGACATTACTCTCTATGGAGTTCAGAAGATAGAAAGGTATGGAAATTAAATCCTTGTTTCTAATATGATTCAGGAACGGTAAGTGGTAGTTGTAAAACATGGTGAACTTACCTTCCAGCGTGAAATACTTCATCACAATGAGGAAAATTTTTGGCTAGAAGTTCGGCAGCTCCTCCCTGTTGAATCCCCCTTGTTTTCTCACCGGCAACTCACCATCCTTGAAAAACTATTTGAGGCTGGTAGGGTCGGGAGTCTGACTGGTCTTTTTTTATTTCCTCCCCACCATAGGGAGCCCAGTCACCTTAGCTATGACCTCTTCATTCAGCTGGAAGTGGATGCCCCCAACTGAGACACTCCTGTTGTTCAGAGAAGAGAGAAATTGTTTGGAGATTTTCTCATCATGCCCACCTTTCATTCTTTCCATGAAACCCCATATGCCTGTTTCTTTGCAGTAATGAGTCACGAACGCATCAGGAGTGAAAGCCTCGTCGATGTTATCAGGCTTAATGTGGAGAGTGTTGCCTCCCATTTCAAGGGTCTGCTCCTCCTGCACCAGAATATCTTTGAAATCTAAGAGCTGAGCATTTTTGTAGGCCATAAAAAACCACTTGTTTTCGTAAAGCCTTCCTGAGGAAAGCTTATACTTAAAATGTTGGTCTAGAAAATTTTGGAAAACGGGCTCTGTACAGCCAGATCTAACGGATCTCCAAGTGCCATTAATAGCAATAATACTAGAGATAGCCAAAAAAACCCTCTGATTTGGATAGCTCTTACTCCACATGTTCGAAAGGTAATGATAATTCTTTATGGGAATTTGAGTTCTCCTTTCCATAATCACGAAAATCACCCGAACACACCAGCACATGATCTAGTAAGGATTCGTAATGAATATGATAGCCTGGCACATTTAAACAGTAAAATTCATTTCTCCCATGATGAGTTGCTGAGTCACCGGAGGTAAGTCACTAATCACCCTCCAACTATTGAGTTTGATTTGTTTTAGGCCTATTGCTGCCATTGAGTTGGCAACTGAATTCCCCTCTATACGTGTGACCTATTGTCGTGCACTGGAAGCTGTTGAGAAGCTTGTTGATCTCCATAATGATAGGTCTAGCGTGCCATCCTGCACTAGCACCACTAGTGACGGCCTCAACAACCACTTTGGAATACCCCTTGATTTCCAGCTGTCTAAAGTTCATTTGTTTCATGAATTTAATCCCCCAGAGCAGGGTCGTTCCTTCCGCCTGGCTGACAGTGCAGTTATTAATAGGCTGAGCATAAGCCAGCAGGAAAGTGCCATTGTGATCTCTCAGCACACCACCCCCTTCATGACCAAGATTATTTACCGCCCCATCAAAGTTTAATTTTGTCCATCCTCTGGGAGGGGCGGCCCATCTGGTAGCATTTCTAGCTATCCTTTTCGCATCGTCAAACCTGGAGAACCCATCCAGGAGGTTCCAGCTATCAGCAATTCTAACTTCCTAGGTAGTAGGAGGATAGGGGGGAGCTTCCATTTAGCCATCTTGGCATTCTCACATAGGAGCTTAGTTCCAATATGGAGACAGGTCTCAGGTTGGTTACTATTCTCTCTGAAAATCCTGTCATTCCTTTCCTTCCAAATGGTCCAGCATATGTGAGGGGGAAGCATACACCAGAGGAGTTGGAGTAGGGGGTGATTGGAAGGAGATCTCCAGTTGTTAAATTGATGCACTTCTCTGCCCAGGGCCCACAAGATACCCATTTTGCCGATAATCCCTTGCCAAATACTGGTGGCATAGTCACAGTGGATGAAAAGGTGGTTTACCATTTCTTCCTCCTTCTTACATAGGACACATATGTTTGTCATGGAGAAGCCTCTCTTTATGATATTATCTTGGGTTAGGACCTTACCATGCATTAGAGTCCACTAGAAAAAATTTATTTTCGGCGTGAGCTGAGGGATCCACACCTTCTTCCAGTCCCCTAGGTTACTCTCCTCCTTCAGAAGTAGATTGTAAGCAGATTTAACAGAGAAAGTACCAACCTGGGTGGGGGCCCAGATAATAGAGTCATCATGCCCCAAAATTCTGATATTAGTTAGGTTTTCCATGAGATCCTTGGCCAAGTGTTGTAGGTCCAGTCTGTCGCTTAACCGATTAGGTATATCCTTCTAGTCTCTACCATTGATGTAGCTAAAGAATCTATTACCCAGGCTAGGTCTAAGATAGTCCATAAGGGGTTTGAAACTATGGCCCAAGTTAGGTTGATTCATGATCTAGTGGTCATTCCAAAATCTGATGGATCTCCCATTTCCAATTTGCCAAAAAGCCCCTTTAGACAGAAGGGTCTTACATTTACATATGTTCATCCAGAGTTTGGATCCACTGGGGAGGTCACTATTGTGGAACATCCTCCCATAGGGATGTCCTTGGAGGTACTTGGCCTCCATTAATCTACACCAGTCCACTTTTCCTTCTATAAGCTTCCATGCCACTTTCGTAGTAAGGGCCTTATTCATCAAACCAATTTTTCTTAGACCTAGGCCACCCATTCTGTTCGGGAGGCAGACAGTGTCCCAATTGACAAGTGAAATCCTCTTCTTTTCTTCAGACCCCGCCCACAGAAAGGTTCTCTGAATCCTTTCAAGTTTATCAACCATGTTTCTTTTGATTTTAAAGAGGGATAGGAAGTAAATAGGGATTTCTTGGAGAGTGGAGGCCACCAGCTGAAGTTTGTCAGCATTGCTTAAAAACTTCCCCTTCCAACCAGCAAATTTCCTTTGGGTTCTTTCAAGGATGGAATTCCAGAAATGTTGGGACACCTCTTTGACCGTGAGGGGGAGGCCAAGGTAGGTAGAAGGAAGCGAAGTTGCCAGACAACCTAGTATTTGAAGCACCTTATTTTGTAACTCAATGGGGGTATTGAAGAAGAAAAATCGGCTCTTTTGATAGTTAATACACTGTCCAGAAGCCCATGCATAACTTTCAAGGATTTGTTTCCACTTTCTAGCCTCAATCACTGAAGAATACCCAAAGAGGAAAGTGTCATCCACAAACTGTTCTTACACCACCTGAGGAAGGGTAGAAGCAGGTTTGACACCTTTTATTCTTCCCATAGCGGATAATATACATAGATTCCTGCTAAGCACATCAACCACCATAATAAAGAGGTAGGGGGAGAGAGGGTCTCCCTATCTAAGACCCTTCTCCGGAATAAAATAGCCACCAAGGGAGCCATTGACAAGAACAAAGAAGCTAACAGTTTGAGTACATTCTTGTATAATCTGGATAACCTTCTCATTAAAGCCCATTTTAGCAAGAAGTTAACTAAATGTGCAGGAGTCTTTCAGGGTTACAAAAAGTAGACAAATAATACTGTCTTTTAAAATTATGGACACTTTATATGATTTTCTTCTATAATAAAAAAATATTACTTGGAAACTATTGTTAATACATTTTTGCAATTGCATAATTCTTTGTAACAAGTGTTAGGCAAGAGGAAAATGTTGGCATGAGACATTGTTCTCATTAATAAAACCGATATACATTACACTTGTTTTGATCATACATGAAGGTATGATGGAAGATTTGGCTATGTACAACAAAAACATGATAGTTCACAGTTTATAAGAAAGGTTCGGTATGACTACACAGATCAGTATTTTGAGGTGTGAAACTGAGGGAAACATCATGATGGCATACTTTATAACGTCCCAAATTCACCACACTTGATGTTCTTAGTTGATCGAATTATGTGGTTTTGTGTATTAGATTTTACATAAACAGTGAAGAACAATGATAAGGTTTACTAGATCTTTGTGCGATCCTTTCAGATCAATTAGTTGATCGGTTTATGATTTGAGGACATTGAGAAGACATGGTATTAGCGTGAGGAGAATTATTTTTTGTCCACGTTAAGTCTTGTATATGGATCTAGCTGACTTGCTACACGTTTCATTATTTTGGAATGTTCTTACGGTTGACCCAATTGGTGATCTAATTATTTGAGTGGATATATAAGATTGGTATATTTGGTTGTTTTGAAAGCTGTGATAAACATGATGTATGTGAAGGATTTGTGAATTGAGGTTCAGTTTAGAGAACAGCAGAGTTATAGGATGATGTGTGTGAATTCAGCTTACTGCACTTAGTTGGAATTTTTTAGGCATTTGTAGATGGAGTGATCCAGTTCAATCTTCTTGTGTATTGTTGTTCTTACTTTTGTAGGGCCGTTAGCCATTTCAGGGTTGCAACCATTATTGTAATTGAGCATTGTGCTCTAGGTTATAAACCTGAATGCATGTGCATTCCCGTCTTTGTACTTAAACCTTTAAGAGGGTTATTTACTTCTATAGAGTAAATCTTGTGGGTTCCATCTCCACCATGGTTTTTTCTTTAACCGGGATTCCACGCAAAAATCATTTTGTTATTGTGTTGTGGATATTTGCTTTATGCTTCTGCACTTTACTTTTTATGACATACGATTTATGGTTTAAAGATCATATAATTAAGGTTAAAAGTTCCAGAACACTGATTCACCCCCTTTCAATGTTCCTTAATTCCAACCGAAAATGTTGGCTCCCAACCTTTTTCTGATACCTAAACCTTTCCTTCTATTATGACAATAGTAAAAATCACCTAAAGAATATTTTGCAATTCTTTTATAAAAAAATAATAACAATATAATAACATATACATAATATAGAAATGAAGTAATTTAAAGGAACATTCTACAATAAAAGGCCGTCTACAATGATGGTGTCTTATAATATACACAGTTAGATCTAATAAGTTACTACTTATGGGAATCCTCTGGCAAAAAATAACCTCCTAGCTGAGCCATTTTGGTACCACATTCCATACCCTCAAAGCCCAACCAAATAGATTCAAGACTGTAAGCGAGAAAATAATGATGCTCCTATTAGTCTGATCTGGAAGATGATTTAAAACTAATCAATTCAAAGCTTCAAGGGCCTTGCATCAATACAGAGTTCATCACGCAAATTGAGATGCTTGGTCTGCCATTGGATCATTACCCTGTGGCAAGAGAACATCAGTAATCGTAAACTATAAAATAAAATGATACAATGGAAAATCAACACGATCTTTGTCGATCATCGTATCTTCCCCAAAGGATCTGCAAAAAAACACTATCATTAATTCATCTTTATCACTCTAGGCTTCCCCACAATCGAAGAAGGAATAAAAAGGAGTCTATTAATAATGATAACCTAACCACAAACAAACAGGCAGGTCGCCTAAACACTTCTAGAGGAAGACCCGCTCAAGCATCCTCAACATAGCAATGCCCTGCCTCAATATCTCTACTTTCCATGTGAACAAGCTCGAAAGAAAGCGGTCTACGATGAAGAAAACAAAAGAGGCCACGTATGCCGCGTTCAGCCGCTGAACTTGTAGCTTCTGCGCATGACCATCCATTCTTTCCACTCTCCTTCAACAAAGCCAACCAACTCCATACACCTGCTCTTAACTTCGCTACTCACACCATCTTCACACTTTGAACATATATGACATTAAAGCTTCTTTCTACCCTTCTTTTCGGACTTTAAAGGAGCATCGAAAAAAAATTATAGGATCTTTCCAGATGAGTAACCATCTCCTATTCCAAGAAGCCGCGCATGAAGATCAGTTGTGGGGATAGATTTGGACGTGACAGATCCTTATACTATTATATCGCAACGTGAAATGGTGCCTTACATCAGCTTTGTAGAGGATGCGTGACATAGATGAATCACTCTAGTATAGCCCTGCTCGTCAGGAAATAGCCACGCATGCTGAGCTCTCAAAACGCACAATACTTAAATCTCATCTATCAAATTAGGAAGGGCATAGCATGGACTGCGTGTCAGACATGATATAACATGGAAGGAAGAAAAGTTCTAGTAACATTTACTAACATTAAAATTTAATATTCAGCCTGTTGTCTCAATTAAAATGTTTTGCTATCCCCTTCACTTAATCTATGAACAGTTAAAATTAAGATTCAAGTAAAACTATCAACAATGTAATGCTATGCATAAACAAAAATAGAATCGTAGCATGACTTTAATAATTTTTTCAGTTAATTATACTAATGTTGTTAATTTCTATTGATATTATACAACCTAAAAAGATCCCATAAGATGTTGGACCTAGTATATCGACCTTGGCTCTTTTAAAGATAAATATTATAATATGGAGAAAATAAAAATATTTAATAAGTATTTATAGAAAGGGGGATAAATGAAGTATTAGGCATCCTACTTTAGACTAGACAATAACTAGGCCTATATATACATATAATCATGACCACCTTACTAGCACGATAATAACTATTATGATGCAAAATAGTCTAGTACGGGCATCAATAGGGGATATCAAATTGGAACATTAGGGATGTAGACGAGATAACCAAATCTATCAAGGCCTAAATGCATTAAGTTTACAAATATTATCAATACCCTCAATTTAGCAGGTAATGGAGAGGTTGGTCATCCGCATGTCGACGTCAAACAAATACTAACACATTATAACAACGAAAAATGAAACATACTACTAAAATTATGGTAATAATCTCATTAACCAATCATGACAATTGTTCAAGGAAAGATAATAATCCTCCCCACATAATCAAACATTAGGGATGATAATATCATGAGTAATGTAATACTATTAAAATTAACAATGGTAATTGAACTTTGTCTCACCATGTGAAATACATATGATATTGCTACTAATGATACTATGGTTGAAATTCATTTTGGTCATATGGTTAGCTTGGTACATTTATCAATAAGGGTGGTGAGAGACTCAAGGAATGTCTACGCTTGTAATGATTGTTCTCAATGTTCTTGAGATCTTAAAAAAAAACAAAAAATTCTATGCCATTTCTCATGCAAGGGCCTCGGTGTCTAGGATGAAGGTTTGTTAGTTCATTCTCCAAATAAAATTTCCTAATCCTATTTGGCTTACCTGAGAGATTCTCCGAGGTAGTCCAAGATCATTGGGATTTATACAAGATGCAACATGATATCGAAGGTCAGGAGAAATAAACAACTGCCATACGTATACCTAAGTTAACTTGAGCATCGAGTAAATATTAATTTACTCTAACAATGCCTACTATCAAATAAAATAAATGAATATACAATGTGCTAAAGGAAAACATAATCTAGATAGAATGCTATTTGAAATGAGGCATTGTAATACAGATAATATGGCGTCCTGTCTTGGATCTAGATTATATTTTTTGTGTTATTTTTAATTTTGTTGTTAAATTTCTAGATTAATATTGGAGTCTAGGGAATTGCATCGTAGTTTTAATATACAGAGTCTCATGAAACACATCTTGCAATTGATTTTAATATATTAGGTGTTAGAAAACATATTAACCTTAATGTATCTCTAATACAATCATCACTAAGAAAATAACACAACATGATCTACAAATTCAATACTCATCAAACAAAACGTAACCCCTACATAATACGTACAATACACATAATTATAGATGAAAAAATGCAGATATACCAATCGGATACAATTTCATATACATCATATAATCTTAAAATCTAAACTATCTCAATGAAAATGTACAACATTCAATAATGTAAATGTAATAATTTAAAAAAAAATTAGAACGTCATTGCAGCTATATTAACATCCATCTATGAACATGAAGATCTAGATATATATTAATGACATGAAGTATAAAAACTATCATATAGAACAGTTGGAGCATCATTACTAACAACAACAGCGCTTATTTTAAGAATCCAACATGTCTATGCTGTAGACTTGTTTTATGTCTGCTTGAAATGCATTGACATAAGAAGATGCAAACATGGTAATAGTGCGTGGCAAGCTTTTATTTGCTCGTTAGGCAGGTGCACTTATTTTATAGCGGTATTAGTGGCATCAATCGGAAATATAGTTGAGAATAGAAGGAGAAGTAGGAGAGGGCAAACAAACAACCTGCTACCGAGGACAAAAAGCAAGTCCACAGCAGGGGAAAAGCAATTTTGGGGAAGGTAGTCTAGAACACTACGACAACTGGACTTCGAACACTGTGTTTCCCTCCCTTGATAGAATTCCACGTTATTTCACCAAATTGCACTGTACCAGCTTGGGCTGTCCCTTCATTTTCGAATTTCACACTGTACTTGCCTTCCTCGTTCGTTTTATTGAACTTCAATTGCTGCGGATCCACGCTTATTTTTACACCAAGAGGGCGACTCACACTCACTTTGTACTCAACATCGAGAGCGCTGCTCACGTACGTCACTGTTCTGCTTTTCACATGAACAGATTGGCTGCCTGATTTAAAGAGCACGGTAAATGAAGGTTAATTGAGATCTGTGGCAGCCGAAGTAGAGTTGGGGCAGGACGCATTGGAGAGAACAGCAATTTGTTGTGCGGTGTAGTTGAGAGAGTAGAGAAAGTTGATGTAGTCTTGAGCTTCCATATCGTACACAAGACCAGGATCCACCGCAGCTTCGGAATTTATGTGATCTGCACCCATAGCAAAGGGGTCAGCTGCCTGCTCGAGAAAACGAATCACTAATGGGCCGCCCTCTGTTGTCAACAACGTAAGAAGATGTCATAAGAGCAGATTTTATGGCCGCAGGACTCCAGGTGGGATGCAAGACTTTTATCAGTCCTGCAACACCGCTCCCGTGAGGGCAGGACATTGAAGTCCCCGACAAAAAGTCGTAACCATCTCCGACGGCTGCCAAAATGTTGACGCCCGGAGCAATCATATCAGGCTTGAGAATCATTGGATACGTTTTACTTGGTCCCCGGGACGAAAACGCAGCAACCATGGGAGCCCGTGTTCCAAGAACAGTCAAGCCTGTGATGTTCAATGCGGCCGTGGAATTCTCTGAAGTGCTGTTGATGTAGGGTATTGGCTAAATAGCCAACTAAAACGTTTAAAATATAAAGCCCGTCGGAAAAAACGACTAAGTCTCCCCTTGGTAACATAGGACTTTATGCTTTCACCAATTGTAAAACTGACGCTGACAGAGGGCGTGCCATTTGGGTTGGTCAACCGCTGTGCTGCTCCGAGGCGCACTTCATTTGCAACAATCATTCCCTCGCCACCTGCTCTGGCCACTTCTGTCCCCTTCTGCACAGGAGTGGAATCCCTTTTATACTGGTCGCACAGCACTATCTTACCCTTCACCAAATTGGGGTCGAGGCTTCCTTCAAGACAACGAGATGAATTGCCGCTGGTGGAATCATAGACCAGAGAGAAGGGCCCAACAAACTTTCCATGCGCTCCTAAGTAGGTGGAGGTGACTCTGTATGTCATTCCATTGGCCAGCCCTACAAAAGCAGGGAAATCTCTGTCGATGCTGCTGGCGCCTACAGTCAGAATCCATGGCGATGGGTTGCTCAGACTAGATGAATCCGGTCCTCTGTTTCCTCCCGAGGCAGAAACAAGAACGCCCTTTACTATGGCCCCGAATGTTGCAATGGCTCTTGCGTCCCGGTAAAAAGGCTCGTCGTCTGAACCGATTGAGATTGATATGATGTCGACACCATTAGCAATCGCTTGATCTATCCCGGCAGTTATGTCAGCGTCGTAACAACCTGGCCAGCAGACTTTGTAGCTGGCCAGCCTGGCTTAAGGGGCCATTCCTCTCCCAGTTCCGCTGGGATACTGACGGGAAACATTCACTGCAGCTCCCGCAATCGTAGAAGCTACGTGTGACCCATGGTTGTTGCTGTCTCGAGGAGATGTATGCAACAAGGTTGGATGAATGGCAGTATTCTACTCATTTATGTAGCCATTGAGGAAGTATCGAGCTCCGATGATTTTGTTGTTGCAGTTTGAAGAACTGAAATTCTGCCCGACATGACAAGTGCCTTTCCATCTGGATGGAGCGGGTCCGAGGCCTTCATCACTGAAGCTTCTGCTTTCAGGCCAGATGCCTGTGTCAATCACACCCACGATGATATCTTGGCCGTAATCAGAGTGTTTCGACCATACTCCAGAGGGCCCGGAAAGGCCGAGGAAGTCAGGTGAATGCGTGGTATCTGGCTGATGAAGAGAGGAGGGGATTACAGCTAAGCACCCATCCATACTCTCCATGGCTTCATCCTCTGCGCTGCTCAGCATCGCAGCAAATCCATGCAAGGCAGTTTCATACGTGTATAATAACTCCCTTGCATTGAGATCTGACTGCGATACCTGGTCAACCATTGAAACATACCAGTGGCGGTGTGAAGTAAAATGGCTGGGTTTCGCGGACTTGAGCATGTGAACAATGTATTGCTTTCGGATTCCTCTGTCTACTCCATCTTTGGCGCTACCCAACGACATGGCAGAGATAGCAGCCAAGATGAATACCAAACTGGCAACACAGGCATTCGCCATTATTAGCAAACAAGAAGATGAAGAAAGAGGAGTTTGTGTGGGTAGATGACGATGAGGATGGATGAAAGATGAGGTTGAGGATGGATGGAAAGTGGGACAAGTTTTATAGGGGTCAATCAAGGCGGCTCCAGCTAGAATTGGCCCATCCAGATAAGAAAGGACAACGTGGTGACTGGCAACGTTGATAATTTCTGGACAACCTGTTAAGTGGCATATTTGTGTCATGCAACAATCTATTTTTCAGCGGTCTTAGTTCTAGCTAACTTTTTAAGCTATTTCAGATTGGAGATTTTGGAGCCATATGTCTAACTTTTTATCCTAAGTTGAGATCTTGGAGTGGTAGGTCTAGCTAACTTTTTAATCTATGTGAGATTGGAGATTTTGAGTATATTAAATATAAATGTTTTGGATTTTACATGGGAACATTTTTCTACTAATATTTTCAAGATTTATCGTAGTGATAATGAGTTGAAGAAGAAAAAAGACGAAGAAGACAAACTGACTATTCACAATTTTTCTGACAATATTTATAACTTCTGGACAATTTGTTAGTGACATATTTCTCACATGCAACACTTTAAATAACCTTACCTACTTTCTCAGAAGAATCGTAGGTCTAGCTAACTTTTTAAGTTATTTTAGATTTGATATTTTCGAGTCATAGGTCTAACTAACTTTTTAACCTATTTCAGATTTGAGATTTCAAATATATTGAATTTAAATATTTTGGATTTCACATGGGAACCATTTTTTTTATCAAAGTTTTAACTAGGAAATATTTTTGGTTTGATGTAGCGTGTACTCACCCAATACAGCGTGTGGATAGTAATTACGAGTAGGTAGGGCTACATTAAGACCCCTATAGCCTTATTTATCTTTTGGTATAGTGTGTGGGCTACTGATACTCACCTATTACACAGTTCATTAAGTTTAAAGGTTGTGACCAACTCGTCTATGAATTAGTCCTATTGTAAGCTAACATTAGAATGTATCTATTAATTTAAGAACATCTATAGAGTGATCAAAGATTAGTCCAAAAGAATGGAAAGCTATGTGATTATACAAGCATACAATTATTTATTGTGTGCTGATGATTGAAGTGTAATCGAGCAGAAGAAATATAAGTTGCATTCCAATTCTTGACAGGTTTCATCAAAAAATAATTTGTTGTGTGAGAGAGTGCTCTGAAGGTTGATTAGATCAATCTAGTGAGTGTAGAATTAAAGGGGTCCAGAAAGTGGTGATGTAAAAAACAAATGCATTTTTAATTTTCTCAAAAATTTGAAAATCTGCTTTGACATTTTGCTTGGATTATGCAAAAGTAAATGCTATTGTGTTAAGAACTAAAGTGAAATGAATATTAGTTTTAAAAGGATATCTATTAGTAATGGATATGGAGTCAACTTTCAAATGAGGATCTTTCGATTGCCTACCTTCACTACATAAAACTATGAGAAACTTCCCATTTAAATATCCTTGTAGTGTCATCCTACATTAGCTCTTCAAATTTCCTTTCAGATAGTTTCATAGCCATAGTAATATACATACAAATATCATACATAATGAGTCTCCTCAAAGACTTAGTGAGCATCCCACTCTTAGCATTAAACACATTGACATTACTGATTTTCCATATAATCCAAAGAATCTTTGCTGAGATAATAAACCAAAATAAGTCAAGATATTTCTTGAGCTTAGCAATAACACCAATGAAAATAATAAATTGGGCCTAAACCTCTTTAGAAAAATATACTAAAAAAATAGGTGACTAATAGTTTCAGGTAAGCTATACAAAGAGCATAGATTAAAATCTCCACTAAGAAATTTAACATGAAGTTTATGCAACATCAGCTGCCAAAGAAATAATTTCTTATTTGGTTCAATAGGTCCATGACATAATAGTTCCCAAATTTTATACAAAGCTTCAGGGCTAGGATCCAAATTTTAAGTGTTATTCTAGTGAAAAAAATGTCATCAAATTTAGCGCAGAAGAAGTATATCACTTTGACTTTAACAACATGAAGGATAAATCTATAAAAAAAAAGTAAAATATGGGATGCTATTGTCAATTTCAACATAGATAATGGGGGAGTGGAGCAAAGAGAGTGCCTCTTTGATTATATAATTGGTTCTCAGTTGAGACACTAGTAAATTATATGTATGATTAAGTTTCGACCATGATACCAACTACCCATCTTTGATTGTGTCATCCAATACCTACACACCTTTCACTATCCAAGACATAGTTGAACATCCTTGCAATAGTGCTAATGGTTTCTCCTTATGTATGATATTCTAGTATATGGACCTATGCCCCCATTTTTATCTATTATTAGAAATAATTCTATTATTTGCAAAGGACAGTCTTACATTATCCTTGCCTTTCCAAATTGATTTAAAAACTATTAATCCTGCTAGGGAGTCCAGGAATTTCCTATCCAAAATGTCATTTAAGGGTAAGCCTTTCCAGGTGGGTTCTAATTTTGACACTAAGTTATAAATACTATACCTTACCAGCACTTTCCATTGGTCCTCTGCTTGTATGGATTTCAAAATCCATTTAGCTGTAAGTGAAATGCCTTGCATTTTTAGATCCTTCAAGCAAATTTCTCCTTTGGATTTTCTCTTCATACACCATCTCTGGTTGAAAACATGCCTTTTGTTCACCCATTTTCTGTCAGACCATAAGAATTCTCAGATCATCATTTGAATGAATAAATACAAATAGTTTCTAAAGAGCCACATTAAAGAAAAATATATATTGCAAGATGACAAAATCTTGTAACGGACTTGGAATATCCCAACCAATGTGACATATTTTATGTTCTATTTTATAAGTATTTTTTATCTTAACCTTAACCCATTTCCACATTTCCTTCAAGTTGGAGTTAATTGAAAATGGATTTCCTAGATATCTAACTTGATGACTAGGACCACCCCACATAAAGGGAAATTTTCTAAACCAATAGGGAGGTTGGGCATCCCATCCGAATATAATATATTTTGGTAGGGAAACCTTGCAACATGAACCATTACATAAGATATCTAGCTTTTTTATTAGATTACTAAAGTTGTCATCTTCCATGCTACTTGACTTCTCTTCGGCGGAAAACTGGAAAAGTGATTCTCCACTTAAAGCACATGCTTTATTTGATCTCTATCGGGCCCACCTTATTATAAATAAGCTTGCGAAAAATCACCTAAGGGGTGCGAAATTCGCACAATGCAAAGTTCCTCTTGGCGAAAAATCACCAAAGAGGTGCGGAACACGCAAAGTGTAAAAAAAATCTCCTTTGTGGAAAATCACCCGAGAGGTGCGAAATCCGCACAAGGCAAAGTTCCTCTTGGCAGAAAATTACCTTCCTAGTGAGAATTTCGCTAAGGAGAAGATGATTCCTGAAATCCCGCCGAGCTCGTTCTCGCTCATTCCTTAACCAAATTGCTCATCATTTGTTGCATTAGGATCGTTGAGACCTGTAGAATCGATCCAAACCAGTCTTCGATCTCTTCCTGAGAAAGAACATTAATTGGAGCACAAATCTTTGCCGAGTTAGGATCTACAACCTACCCAAAATAATGAGATCATGAAAACAACCCACCCGGCTAAAACATGAAGGTAAATGAAAGGGAACTTGGCAAAGACTTCCTATCCTAGGGAAGACTTAGACTTAGACTCGGACTGGCCAGACTGACTATATGACTCCAAGAATGCCAAAAAAGGGGTGACTGAAAGTCAGACAACAGCTGGCTCCGACTGTGGGATCATGTACTGCAAAGTGCATGAAGAATTCAGCTACTCTAGTTTCACAAGTGGCTTATCCATTGGGTTGCGGAGTCTAGACCAAGAAGAAAATGATGAGAAAACGCATATAGGGAGAGCAGGGGAAAGCAGGGCAACTTGAAACAAAGAAAAACTAAACTCAGGGGAAAACAACAGCAAAATGAAAGGCAACCACTAGAACTATGACACAAAAAGAACACCTACCTAACTAACTACTATGCAGGGGTTACCTGCTCTTCAATTATGCATCTGGTATAGCTTTAAATCCTGCCCATTATAGGAATATGGAAAGGACTCTCCGGAAGGATATGCCAGTCTAAAAGAATTATTCTGATTCACCTGTACAATCTGGAATGAACCTTTCCACAAAGATTGAAACTTAGAATGCATTCCTTTAGGTTCACGCCTCTTATCCCATAGTAGCACCATGTCACCTTCCATGAATTTTCTTGGCCTTGCTTTCTTATCAAACAGCTTCTTGACTCGGTTCTGATGTTCAGTGATCCTGTCAACCATGTCTTCTCTTTCTTCCTACAACTTGGTCAAATACAGAATTCTTTTCTCTAAACCATCCTTAAAAACATCATCCTCAATGGCAGTTTTCAACTTACATGTAGCAAGTTCCAAAGGTAATGGCAAGTTGGCTTCAACTCCATATACCAGCTCAAAAGGTGAAATACCTATAGCCCTCTTTGGAGTAGTTCTATCTTCCCATAGAGCATCATGTATTTTCTTATGCCAGTCCTTCTAATTATCAGTCACCAATTTCTTCAAAATATTAATCAGGTTTTTATTACTTGACTCAGCCTATCCATTACCTTGAGGAAAATAATCAGAAGAGTGTCCTATCTGAATTCCATAATCATAACAAAAGGAAATGATTTCTGAGGATGAGAAATATGAGGCATTATCCATGATCAATTTTGTTGGAACCCTGAATCTGACCAAAATTTGTTCCTTGATGAATTCACACACTGCTTCAGACGTAGTCTTTTTCATAGGTTTAGCTTCAACCCATTTGCTAAAGTAAATAGTGGCAGTCAAGATGTATGAATGCCCTTGACTTGAAGGAGGATTGATTGGTCCTACAAAGTCTAGACCCCATTATTGAAAAGGAGCATCTATCACCACTGGTCTCAAAGGTAATGCAGCCAACTGAGGTTTTCCCGTAAACAACTTACACTTTTCACAATTAGCCACCCACTTGTATGCATCTTTGAACATTCCAGGCC